>MU857601.1:0-177297 GCA_033296725.1 Corynascus novoguineensis
GAGCCCAATTTCAATCGTGCCTTGCGTGGAGCAATATTCGCCAAAACCACATAACCTCCAACACCAAGTAACGTTATGTAACTCGCAGGTGGTTGCTACAGTGTTTGGACTTTTAGCGCACAGTGGCGAGAACAGGTGGGGCAGCGGGAGTCGATGCTCCCCAGCGTGGGCCCGTCTGGAATGAAACGGGACCTGAGGCATGTGTTACAGGGGGCTGTATAAGTGCCAAGTATAACGCTGGAAGAAGCACAGACTTGATCCAAGGCAAGATAGAAACGCTTCATAGCAGAGGAATAGGTCGCAGGCCATGTCAGAATTGTTCAAGTACATTTATTACATAGGCGTTATGCTGCTGAACCGGCGGCCCGCCGCGTCCGAAGTCGAGCTGCACCTCTCTTCCGGTCAGCAGATGTCGTACGAAGTACAGTACTTGGTAGCACTTTCAACCTCCTCCAGCCCAACAAAGATCCAAAAACTCCCTCCTTGCCCGAATTGCCAGAACTCGACATGTAATACGACACGCTCGCTGTAAGCCAAATCATTTGAACTTGCTAAAGATGACTGCAATGATGAGAAGAACCAGAACTGTGATAATGGCGATCGTGATCACCCGATTCGTAGCCATTCTGAAACCACGTCAGTAAGCGGCCAAGTTCCTCTTGACGGGCGGCTAAGACGGTAGAATGTCATACCTACGGGCAATCCCTTTGAGGCTCTTGATGCTGCGGTCAACATAGCCTTCGCTCTCATAAAGGACGCTGGTGGTGTGTTCGATGGTCTCACGCTGCTGTTGCAGCTGCGCGAGCGTGTTGGCTCCAATCGCCTCGGTTTCGTTCGCCAACGCCTGGCTAGCCTTGAGCCGCTGCGTGCTGCGGTCCAGCCGCTCCGTCCCTGCGAACCTTGTCAATTTCAAGGCCTTATTTTTCCTTTCCAAGCGCACTGATCGAAAACCCACCCGACAACAACTGCTGCCTCTGCTCAAAGTGAGCATCCCTTAGAGAGGAGCTCGGATTGTCCGAATACCTCGCGCCAAACAAGGCGCTCTTATCGTCCGCCAGGACCCGCAATTTCCGCCGGTATCCATCCACATCCGTCTTGTAGTCGCGCAGCCGCCGGTTGATTGCGGCGCGCTGTGCCGAGGGCACGTTCTGCTTCTCCATCTGCATCTGATCGAGCAGTTCGCCCGTCTCTTCCAGCGCCCGCTCGGCGGCACTCATTGCCGCCTTCCTCGGCTCCCCCGACAACTCTGCAATCTGGTCGAGTTTCTGCACCAGGTCTGCCTGGACCAGCTGGTATTCGGTTTCATAGTGCTTGAACAGCTCGGTGCCAGCGTCGGTATCAAGAGGGTTGGCCATCTTGGCTTGAAAAGGCGTTGTTTATTAGAAACTTATCTCCCAGAATCCGCTCTGGGACCTCGATAAATCGGCGCAGATGATGATGGCGATGAACGGCTCGGATGGGCAGCACTGTCGTTGTTCCCAAAGAGGTTCGAGAGTTGTGGAAAAGGGGACGTTCTGAAACTTTAGAATCAGTGGGGTGCAGTGGTCGCAAAAACGGGCGGCACTTGTATCGCTGAGAGGCCGGGGGAGTCGTTGTTTGTTGGAGCTGGCAAAGTGTAATAATGGCTGTGGATTGCGTCGCCTTCCTTGGCTTGCCTGGCTTGCGGCAACGCTCGGGCCAAGCGGAGGCACATGACGGCCCCAGGGGTAGTGTAGGCACAAGCGAGCCAGATCGTGCCCAAAGAGCTGGTCTGGGCAACTGAAGCCTGCGGGGTGTGGCTGGGTAGACAAGGGACCAACTGAGCTGCAGGGTTTCTGCGGGCCGTGTGAGGAACGCGGTGATGTTGAAGGTCCATTGCCGTCGGCAGGCTCCAGCCCCGACAACGTGAACAGCTGCACCAAAACTTAACCGCCTATTGACCTCCAAATCCTCGAGACAACAACAAACATACTATTTACATGAAAAGTTGAGCAACAACTCACACTACCACCCTTTCCTTTTTTTGGGATGGGACTCCAACACCATGTATTGCCAAAAATGCCGTACTCCGCTCCGGCTTGACAGTTCGCTCGAGGACCTGAACCCAGCCGCATATGACCTGCTCGTCGGTAAGCGCGCCCGATCGATGCATAGCTCGCCGAGGCCTTCTTGAACTAGCTATGACGAACGGATTGCTCACTCTTTCTGCACAGCGACGCATTCACAACAGACCCCCAAAAAGCCATCTGCGCCCCGTTCCTTGCACTCGCTGGACCGTACCCGCAAAGCAACCTATGACCGAGCTGCACGCAATGCGACATCTCCCCTGTTCAAGCGCCATGCCGGCGGGCCGGGACGGGGCGACGGTCACGCCCGTGACAGCTCTGCTATGTCCTTCATCTACCTGACGGAATCCCAGATTGCGCCGCCGAGCCTCTCCCTTCAAAGGCATCAACAAGTGCCAGATGCCCCGCCGCAGCCGACGAGCGCCGCCGAGAGCCCCGCGGACGATGATGACGCAACCAAATCGTACGAGATGGAGCGCATCACCAAGCTCTTTGAGATCCTCTCGGCCCGCTCCGACATTGACCACCCGGTCTGCGTCGACTGTACAGACGTACTATTAGACGAGCTACAGAAGAAGCTCGAAATCACGACGCGCGAGCGAGATGCCTTCATTGCGTATTTAAAGGAGCTACAGGCTGGCGCGCCAACAGATGATGAGGTGCGGGCACGGGAAGAGTCCCTCCGGAAAGCCCAAGAGGCGGAGGCGGCCGCTCGCGAAGAGATCCGTCAATTAGAACAAGAGAAGGAGTCCCTCGACGCCGAGCTGCTTGCCCTGGAAGAAGACAGCCGGCAACTGGATGCCGAGGAAGAAGCCTTCTGGCGTGAGCGCAACGCCTTTGCGAGCCGACTCGCCGACTTTCAGAACGAGCGAGACAGCATCAACAGCAAGTTCGACCACGACTCGCGCCAGCTGGAGAAGCTGCAGCGTAGCAACGTCTACAATGACACTTTCTGGATCAGCCACGATGGGACATTCGCCACTATCAACGGCCTCCGTCTCGGCCGGCTCGCCAGCAACCCCGTCGACTGGCCCGAGATCAACGCTGCATGGGGCCACGCTCTGCTCCTGCTCTACACCGTCGCTGATAAGCTCGGCTTCCGCTTCGAGGGTTACGAGCTCCAGCCGATGGGTTCGACGTCCCGCATCATACGCTACGACCAACCCTCGCCGTCGTCCAGTCGGCTCGGCGGCATGACAGGCCGCAGTGCCCCGCCGCCCCCTCCGAAACGCCACGTCCTTGACCTCTACTCGTCAGGCGACCTGCCCCTCGGGCTAACATTCATGCACCGCAAGTTCGATAACGCCATGACAGCCTTCCTGGAGCTGGTCCGTCAGCTCGGTGCCCACGTGTACGCGCAGACGGCTGCCGAGGGCAACCCGCTGAGTCTCCCGTACCGCATTGAAGGCGACAAAATTGGGGATTTCAGCATCCGGTTGGGGGTAGCACAGGACGACGGCTGGACCAAGGCGTGCAAGATGACACTGACGTGCTGCAAGTTTCTGTTGGCCCACGCAAGTAACGTGAATGGGGCAACCGCTGGCTGAAGGAAGGATGTGTGCAGGTTTCTGCACCGGATGGACATGGTCGGCAATCATGCTTATTTGGGGTCATCAATGCTTTCAGGGAACAAGAGTTGGGGGGTTCTAAGGCTTTAGGGAACGCTATTGATACCAATTTGGCGTTATGGGAAACGGAACTTCACTGTATGGGTTTGGGGCAACAGAACCAAGACGGACAGGCAATCGGTAAATGAGCGTGTGAAGGGAGATATACCTTCGGTGGAAACTCTCAATACTACTTAACCGCCAGATGCTTTCCCACAGCAATCGCCGTACTTTTTTGAATGGTCTTAGAGTCGATCACTGCCGCACAACTCTGGACCCATTTTCGCCGAATCGAACGAGGACAACGACTTATCAGATCGATACGGGAAAATTGAACCAATGATCAACAGGTCAGCGGCCACACTGGACAGCGGATGTATTGTAATATGTGCCACAATATATACATCAATCTCGCTCGCACCCCATCTTTCCCAGCAACCGGGGGGGCCAACAATATCGGCCTTGTCCTTTTATCCGTCTCGTCCCTCTTAGCGGGAGCAGCCGCTCTTGGATGTGAGCTCGGACGGGCAGGACACCTCCCGGAAAGTGACGGACGGGTTGTCCGCATTTTGGAACCTGAGATACGGTCAGCCATCGTTGCAGTACGGTAAAAGGGGGTGGATTGGGGTAATCTTGAAAGCGCAGTACCATTCGAAACGCCAGTTGCAGCCGGCCTTGAGGGCCTCGGGGAAGTTGTTGCACTCATCCTGGGAGTGGATGCCGCCGTAGCGGTCACCCCAGCCGTTTGGAGGAGCACCGTACTGATCGGTGCAGGCTGTTGGAAACGGTGTGAGTCGGGTGTGACTTTTCACTCGAGCCTCTGGAAGAAAGGGGTATCACCAGCTTACCATTGAAGATACCAACACCGCCGCCGGGGATCTGGCGTGTATCCTGTTCAGCCAACGGCAAACCAGTAGGAGGGAAATAGAGGGGCTACTCACGGCCAAATCGAAGTGGTTGTTGCCCAGGTCGCCGCCCGTGTTGGTAGCCTGCACAATCATCTTCTTGCCCGAGACGGGCCCGCTGGTGAAGGTCAATTCGTAGCAGGCGCAGCACCACTGCGACTCGCTGCTGCCGGCGATGTTGACGGCGGCCCAGCCGTAGGCGAGCTCGTCGCTGACAGCCCACGGGCTCTGGGCAGAGCACATGTAGGCGCCGCCTCCAGCATCGCAGCCCGACGCCGTGGAGCCTCCGTCGTTGAGCGGGTTGTCGCCCTTATCGCACGTCTGCACCGGCGATGACGAGCCCTTGCCGGGCCACGCGCAGCTCGGCTTGCAGCAGTCCCAGTACCGGGTGGTCTGACCGCTGCCGGACGCCTGGGCCATGGCCAGGGCCGGGAAGACGGCGAGGAGCCCTGTTGCGGAAAGATGCATGGTTGTAGGCGTGTATGTGAGTGTGCGAGCGGTGCGTGGATCGGAGGCCAAAGCTAATTGATCATGACAAGAGCGACAAGAGAAGGGTATCGAACTCTCATTCTCCAGGATACCGGGTAAACACTCTCACTTATACACCTTCACCGTCTCCACTTGAACTCCCTAGCCCGGCCAACGGATCATCGGCAGACAGTTCACATACACTAAAGAATTGAGCCAAGAACAGCCATTCTAGGGAAGAAAACAAGCAGTAACAACGGAGCTCGCCCCATGAATGCCCAATGGAGCCAAATACATCCTCGGAAGCCGGAACCGCTCCGAGAGGGAGCCATCCCGACGAGCCGCCGGTACATATGGAGCCTTGCCGCTTGTAGTTGTGATGTTCCTGTCTATCCAGCTCAACAGCAAAAACAGCCAGCAAGAAAGCATGACAGTGCGAGGGTTCCGCCGGGTCGTCAACCGTCTCACCCCTGCTGGGATCTCCGCCCATTCCCCCCAGCTTTTCAACCATGTCTGCCCCACACGACTAGCCATCACCGCCGGGCCCTACCATCCACTAGGCTTCCTGTAAAGAGAAAGTTCGGACGGAATCAACACAGAACAAACAGCTTAGGGCGGGAGGATATTGCCAGTGATTATCTAGTTTGGGTCCCCGCACTCCGGGCTGATCAACCGAACGGTGACCACATGTAGAGAGCGGCACACTCTACAAATCAAGGAAGATATGCGCTCTGCCCCAGATTAATATATCTGGGACCCAATTGCCGCCCGCCCAGACCGCTAACAGCGCGTCACCACGGTCACGGCACACAGAAGCCAATGCCTGCCCAGATGGTACCTGGATGAGTGGGCATTGAATCCCGGTGTAAGTGACCCACGGGAGGAAAACCTTCAATGCAACAAAAGTCTCGGTGTTTCGGAGAGTAAACTGTCGAATTGCATTCATCTATCCCCGAGCAACCTGGTTTTTCTTTTTGTCGAAACGGGGGTTTAAACAAACAATCTCAGCCCAAGAAAACAGCGTGCGTCTGTCTGTTCAGGGTGTCCCCTCCCTGCCCGTGCAACAGGGCTCGCAACCAAGAACCGACCGGGAGAGCTTATTCTAGAAACCCCACCTCCGGCGCCCACCGTCTTCCTCTTCGTCCTCGTCGTTGCTCCGCCGGCGGTTGTGTCTACCATAGCCACTGCCCTCCTCCTCCTCATGACGACGGCCACTGCCATAGCCACTGCTCTCATGACTACCGCCATAACCACCGCCATATCCGCTGCTCTCTTCCTCATGACGGCGGCCACTGCCATAGCCGCTGCTCTCATGGCTGCCGCCGTAACCATCGCCGTATCCGCTATGCTCCTCTTGACGGCCGCCATAACCACTGCTGCCGTATCCACTGCTCTCCTCCTCTTGGCGACGGCCATAGCCACTTCCGTAACCACTGCTCTCCTCGTGGCGGCCGCCATAACCACTGCTGCCGTACCCGCTGCTCTGCTGAGAGGTGCGATAATAGTCGCTCGCGCTACCACTGCCACCATAGCCACTGCTCTCCTGGCGGCCTCCGGAGTGACTGCCATAGCGAGTCTCAGTGTGCTGCTCCGTATAGCCGTAGCTCTGGGTCCGGCCGTCATCATCCTCACGCTGCTCATAGCGGCGGTAGTCGCTGCGGCCTTCACCGCTGCCATATTGCGTCTCCGTGTGCTGGGCCTGGCCGTAGTGTCTACCAGAGTGCCCGTACTCGGTCGTGGTCTTCGTGTACCCGCCGTCGTCGGTGCGGCCACTGGCCTGGTACGCCTCGGTCTCGTCCTTTTTGAAGGCGCCACCAAGGATACCGCCCGCGACACTGTTGATGAAACCGCCCAGACCGCCGCTCTCCGACTCCTGACGGCCCCCTTGGCCACCACCGGCGGCGTTCTGTACGGCTTGCGACAGGCCCTGCTTAACGCCTCCCATAATCGCGTCCGCGGCCGCGCCCGCGATCTTGTCCTCCATCGTCTTAGGCGCCTCGTTGCGGAAGTTCTTGCGCATCTTGAGCTTACCTCCGCAGCCGTGACCACAGTCGCGCTGGCCTTCTCGGTGGTTGTCGCCCTTCTCAACACCCCTGCGGCTAAGCTTGCGCCGGTACTCGTCCCGCTGCCTGTCGCTCATGTCTTCCCACCACTCGCGCACCATGCCGAAGATGAGCTTCCGGCCCTCGGCCGCCCCATCCGGCCCCATGTTGCGCTGAGCCGGGTGGTGCAGTACTCCGTAGATGATCTTGGTGAGCAGCCGGTCAACGTCGACACCGTCGTCGTCCCAGGCTTCCATAATTTGCGGAACAACCCAAGAGACGACCTTGGAGGCGGTACGGCCGCCGATTTCGTTGAGAATCTGCGGGAAGACGTTGTATTAGTCAATCAATCTTCATGCAAGAGTGTTTTTTTTTTGATCTGCCCTTACGTTGCTGAAGTGGTCCTTGGCCAGCATCGAGTGAGTCGGGTCGGTTGAGTCATCATCATCAAAGACATTGTGCTGCTCAGCCTTGCTGCTTTCAATGATCTCACTGGAACCAGTCGCCAGCTCGTTCTTGATCTGATCAATGAGGGGCACCACGAACGGCGCCATGATTTGGAAGACAAAGATGGACATCTGTTCCTCCAGCTGCTCCACAATCTTGGGCAACACTGGGACCTTATCGATGGCCTCTGAGATGCTCTTGAGAAGGTCATCGTGGAATTCGATGGCGGGCATGATCTGCCGGAACACGTCCTGGGCGTATCGGGTTACCTCCTCAGGCTCGCGCGGCGAAACGCTCAAGTTATCCATCTGTGCCGCCTGCGCATTACTTTGAATATCGTCCAGCTTCGACTTGTCATTACCGCCAAGGAGGCCATCAGGGATTTTGTCGAGAAGGTCACGAAGGAGGCTAGTATCGCTATTGCTGCTCTGCTTCAGAGTTCCCTCAAGATCCTCAATCTCGCTCTGGGTCATCTTGTCGGACACTAAACTCTGTTTAACTCAATGCTCCTCAAATGAGTGAGCGAGGGGAGCAATTACCTTCACCAGTAACGGAGTGTAGGAAGTCAACACCACCAAAAGTGCCGGTAACGATGGGATAGACTTCGTGGCGAGCACCGGGAATACTCAACTTGGTGTTACGACCGACGTGGGGGAAAACATCTTCCTCGCCCAGTTCAATCAGAGCAAGCTCAGTATAGTTGCTGTGGGCGAAGAAGTCTGTTGGTTGTGTGTCAGTATCCGTAAGGCTGTGTTCTTTGCGAACGATCATCGACTACTCACCCTCGAGACAGTGTAGACCGGTACCCAGGAGGCGGAGAGCCTCGTAGAGCTCCTTCTTGTCATTCGATCGTCCATAAGAGCGTCCCAATTGGATGCACTTGGAGAAGAGGCGGCGGACATGCTTGGCCGAGGTCATGATGCCGGCATTTTCGTTCGCAATGTAGTTCTTCATGCCCGTCTCTTCGTCGATAGCCAGCTCGACCGACTCGTCCACGGGACCACGCAGACGACGGTCATACTGGGTTGCATCGAGGTTATCGGCGTAGTTCTTGGGGTTATCGATGTGGTCCTCCGGGCGGTAGCAGCCCAGACGGTCGGCGGTGACCTCAAACTCGCCGCTTCCGTAGCCAAAGGTCAAGAAACCGAGGATGCATAGCAGAAGACGGATAGCCTCGGCTGAGACGGATTTGACGGTGCCCACATCGATGGCTTGCGAGTAATCGCGCAGCCAGTTGCCAAAGTAGACGCGGGAAACCATCAGCTTGTCAAACTTCTTGCCGCCCGCGACGCGGGCCATAGCAATTTTGAGGAGAGCATCTTCAATATCACCGTGACGCCCTGGAGAAACAAGAAACGTTAGCAATGAAGAGCTATGAGGCAATTTGATCGTACAAGAGACGAGAAAAAGAGAGGTAGCCCACAGTTTTGGCCCTCAATCTTGGAGATGCCAGCAATGTTGCCGGCTCCAAAAGCAAGGGTTGGCCGCACAAAGCAGAAAAGAACAATGAACCCGAGCAGGAACGGGTAGGGTTTGAGGTTCGCCATGATGAGGATGTTCTTCAACGTTACTGCCAGAGTCGATGGATTCCGACAAGTCACGTAGCGGAAAAGAGAAGAAGGAGAAAGGAAACCGCAGTGGGCGAGGGCAAACAGGGAAAGAAATACGAGTGCGGGGCAATCGTCGAGTCCCAGCGAGCTGAAAGGGAGAGAGATAAACCTTGTTGTTAGGTAGCCCCGCGGTTGGTGATGGATTACACTACGGGCCCTGCAAAAGGCAAGAGTGGGTTCCAATTGAGATGACTCGGAGAAGGCAATTGGAAGATCAACACGGTCACACGGACAGTAGCTTGTGTATCCTCCAGACCAGAAGTGCACAATAGTGCAGAGATCCAACAGGAGATCAGTCGACTTGCAAGTGAAACCGATAGCGAGGGGGGCAGATTCCTTCTTTCTTGGGCCGACACTCTCATGCCTCACCCGGTCTGATGTCGCCCAGGTCCCCCTGAGCGTTGGGTTTCAGCTATCAGAAACACGCCGACCCCATTCAGCTTGCTTGGTCGAACTACTGTGTCGCGGGGCACCCAGGAGGGGTCCCCTTGGTGGAGCGGGGTTTGAGCTGGCCGACCCCTTGTCCGAGATAGGTGGGCCTTCTGTGATGCAATGGAAGCGGGGACATGCGGAAGCGGGGCACACCACCAGGAGCCGAGAGTTCCATCACCCTGCAACACAAGCTCGACTTTGGGAGGCGCCGACCGGGGTAGCGGCGCCTGATGCGCATTGCGCAAAGCCAAGAAGCGGCATGGTAAGACGCGTTCAGCGGACATCAACAAAACACAAAACGCGCTCGTAAATCTTTGGTTACGCTGCCCACAGCTAAAGTTGGGATAACTACCAAGTAGAAATTTGTTCACTTTTCCCAGCGCTGTTGCTTACCGAGATCCTTGGGTTTTCTGAGAAAAGGCTTCCGCAAAACTGGACACGACGTGATCGGCAAAGGTCGCGAGCTACTCCCGGTCAGAAGTCGTGCCTTATCACCAACGTTTCCAGTGCCCTGTCCGTCATGCCCTGCGCAGCAGCTCGGATTATGGATTTCATCAAAACTCCTGTAAACTTGAGGAAGTTGTTCACTTCGTAATGTGGGCCAGGATCTCAATCAACAAGTGTCCCGCAGATAATTCAGCTACCTCCAGGAGCAAGCTAGATACTTATTGTGCCATGAGGAACCGGCCCGCTGACGCGTTCAATCTACATATGTACATAATTACCGGCGCCTTTCCAATTGCCAGATATTCCAGGCCCTACTGTTGGAAAGGTAACGTGCTGTCCTCTCCGGCACAAGCTACAATCGCGCATAAAAGTCAAAACGGTTTGAACCTTACTCATGGCGCCTCATTTCCTTACTTTGTTATTGCCTTTGATGACCTTGAGCCGCGAGAAGCACCGCACAGAGCCATGTTGTAGTTATGTACCGATGAGTGGGCTCTAAGGCACGGGTCAGCGCTCTTTACCGTACGGTATAGTGAGTGAGTGTGGAGACGATGCCTCCCGTCCCATACACAGCACAGCAAGATAATGGTACGAAGTTCTCGTCTCTAGGCTGTGTGTACTGTGCTGAGTGGTGGGAGAACAGCGGCAGCCTGAGACGAAAACGCCTGCAACACAACAGAAGCGCACCGAAGCTGGGTTTTGAGAGTGGGCAGTCTGCTAAGTAGGTGGTCAGTGGTAGGTAGTGTTGGGAGGTCTCGGTCGCAATCAGCCAGAGGAGACCAAAGCTGCCCGCCCTCATTGCCCGTTGACCCTGTCGTGTTGGCGCCCCAGGCTCCCAACCCCTCACCGCTGTGGCGACCCTCCTCTTCGCTAATCGGTCGCTTATTGGACCATTACCTAAAGGACATGGTAACGTTTTGCTCAGGCTGGCGCAAGCTGCTTGTGCGACCAACCACTGACGCCTTAGGTCGCTGACTCTCTTGAGCTCTTCGAGAAGAAGCGCTTACAGGCCCCGAGAGCTTCCTGGGTAACAACTTGGTGTAGCTATAGAACTTGGAAACCGTTTCTGACAACCTGCTGAGGTGCTTTAGTTCTCCATTTGACGCGTAAGCAGCGCATGCAATGCAAAAAGAAATTTGCATTGTTCGAATTTATGTAGAGATGATGCTAACTCGGGCGGGCGTGTCACTTCTTGGAGATCTTCACGGCTGGTTTGGTAGTGAACGACAAGTGTACGCTAAGATCAGTGCCGGCCCCTCTGTTGTCCGGTGAGCTGGAAGTGGGCGGGCGGGGCAGAGGGAGGTTGTCGAAGTCGTTGCACCGGCTTGACAGAACTGAATCGCAAGCGACCGAGGAAGGTACAAGACGGCCTCGCTCATATAGTTATCTGCTGCCCACCGGGTGTCCGTTTCTGCGGGCAAAGAGTGCAGATGCAAATAGGAACAGCAAGACATTGTAGACAGCAGCGACCGTGAGCATTGATATCTGCCCTCTAGGCGCCTGATTGTGCTTGTAAAGGATCCGTCCCGGAGGTATCGATGCCTCCTAACAGCACCTACACTACCTGGGCGGTCAGGCGTTTGGGAGCGTGCGTGCAGTACGCCTGGTAGCGGGTCTCAGCGACTCCAGCGTCAAGCTGCTGAATGGAGGCCGGTCGGGTCCCAGGGCAGGTTGTGTGATCCGATATTTTTTTGGGGCCCAAATCGGGCGACGCCCAGCGCGCAATTTTTCGCCCGCCAATTTTCAGCAGTGAAATCAGCGCTGGCACCCCTCCCCAGCGCCCCACGTATATTTTCGGTAACCCCGCCTTCCCCCCCAAAATTCGCCGCGAATTTTTCCTCCCAAACTCTCTGTTCATTTCAGTTCATTCCACAGCGCCTGGCCTCGGAGCACTCACTGAAGCCACCGCCTGCTCCACACATCGCGGCATCAAGCTCAGCGCCATCCTCCCACTATTGAAACCGGCTTAGCAACAAACCCAACAACACCTCCACACCACTTTTTCCGTGTCAACCATGCCGCGCCCACCCAAGAATAAAGCCATCCACGAGCCAGTGGCCCCGGCCGTTGCGGCCCCCAGCGTCGTCCCTGCCGCAGTGCCCCCTCAGGCTCTCGCGTTCAAAGCACCCCCGGTTATCGATGTTGACCAGTTCATCCGCGTCAGAGACTCGGTAAGTCATTGCTTCTGCTTTTCGCTTCCCCGCATGCTCAACACCCCACAACACTCGCAATGGTCTCGTCGCCTTGACTCGGGCGGCGCAAGATCTCGCCTCAACTGCCCGTTGCACTGCGGGCAACCAAAGCAGACAAGGCGCGTCGCGTGCGCTTCGGGATTCAATTTCGACTACTGCATCGCCGGATCATCATGACAGAACAACGCCTCTTGACCATTCGCCCGCCGCAATCGCGGCCACATGACACTTGATTTGTTTACGAGTTATCGCTTTGAGCATGCGCGCTAACCCGCTCACAGGTCTATCAAAGGCTTCAGACGATCCAGGATCTCATTAGGAGTTTCTCCCAGGATTATCTGCGCCAGACCAACCTTCTCATTGGCGAGGGTACCAACCTTGACAATGGTGCGGAGCTGGAACGCATCGGCAACCCCCTTGGCGGCCTTGTTCCCGCTGCCATGGCGGTTCCGCAGCCGCCACCGGTAGAGGAGAAGAAGGAGCGCAAGAAGCGCACCCATGACCCCAATGCGCCGAAGCGGCCCCTGACCCCCTATTTCCTGTACATGCAGACGGCTCGTCCCATCATTGCCAACGACCTGGGCGACCAGGTCCCCAAGGGCGCTGTCCAGGATGAGGGTCAGCGTCGGTGGTCCGTCATGACCCCGGCCGAAAAGCTCGGCTGGAACCAGGCATACCAGTACAACCTCCGCCTTTATAACGCGCGCGTCCATTCGTACAAGAATGGCAACCCGGACGCCAAGAACATGACAGATGAAGAAGCCCGCGTCTATGCCGACCAACACGGCATCGGGATGCCACCTCTCACTCATGCCGAGGAGACCCCAGCCAACGACCAAGAGGCCATCGCCGAGCAACTGCAGCAGAACACGGCCCCCGCTCCAGAGCCCGCGGCCTCGGAGCCTTCCGAGGAGGAGCCCGCAGCACCGGTGACTAAAACCCCCAAGAAGGCGGCGGCGACCCGCAAGCGCAAGAGCACGGCGGCGGCAACACCGGCTGCTGCCGAGCCTGAGGCCCCCAAGTCGGCGGCGGCTACCCCCGCCAGCCCGGAGGTCAAGAAGCGCAAGCGCGCATCCAAGGCGGCCGAGCAGGTGGTCGAGGAGCCTAAAAAGTCGGGTCGTAAGAAGGCCAAGAGCGGCTAGGCTCGCCTCGAAAGGCCCCTTGGTCTCTTTTTATATCATGTCGGTTTGGGTTTTCTCTCTTACGATAGCTGCTTTTTTTGGGAGGGCAAATGCGTGGTTTTCATCTTTTCTTTGATGATACCCCTCCTGATGAGAAACATTGGAATGGACCTCTGGTCCCCCGTGTGCGAGAGATGGGGCGGAAAGGAGGGAACTTTCTGGCTTCGGATGCGAAGTCGACAGCATTCGCAACCCTGCTCTTCTGGATCATAATGCCGGGTGTAACTGGTGACACTTATCGGATCAATGAAAGTACACTGAAGCGGAGTCTTCTTGATACGGATTCCTCGAGGGGGGTCTGGAAGCTGTAAGGGGGTGAGGAGCGGGAGTGCTCTGCCATCTCAAGCTTTGATAGCTATGTTCTGTTTTACAGGTGCGCTCTGTTTTCTGGGTTGCGTCGGCGCATTAGGCTGCACATCTGTCGAGCAAATTTACACAGTATTTTCGAGTCGCGCTTGTGCCTGGTCTGGGTTGAAATTGTTTTCGGTGTTAGCATCGTCGTACGGCTTCAGTATGTTGTGTGTTTTGGGAGCTTCAATCTCTGTCGCAGTAACGCGGACAGGCTGCTCAGAGCCTGCGCTATTCCGTTCCTCAGTTCCCAGTTTGTTGTTGCGCAATGCAAGCACAGTATATTTTCTAAACGGGGTAACGTCATCACGAAGTTGAGGCGTACATGACGCTGCGCCTTGGGATACTGTGCTGATTCTGCTAGGATGTTTACCTTACCTGAACAGTCCTACACACGTTACTCATGTCGTAGCCATCAAAGACGTTGCTGTGCCTGGCTAGGTATGGTCTGTACATACGTATGTATGTACTGTAAGTAATGCACCTAGTCAACTGCAAAAGCGAGCCCCTCGTATTGCCACCTCAGAAGGTTCAGAGCGGCCTAGCAAAGCCGCGGAGGTTATCGCTCAGTGAGCAGGACTCTGTACTGTACCTCCCACCCTGTGCGCGCGCAGCGTACATGTACATTACATACATACATACGTACATATGTACGTACCTCCATACAAACACCTACTGAATAGCACGGGCACTGGCCCGCCTCCGGCCAGCATGCCTTGACAGACAGGGGAGTCGCTCGCCAGGGCCCTGCGACTCGCTCTGTTACACTGTTTGGTAAGGGGCGCGACGACGAAATATTCAAAAGGCCAGAGCCTTGTATACACACACTACCTGAAACCTCCATGTTCAAACTTAGGCACTTGAAGAGACGTATACTCCAATTCATAATCTTCAACCCATCATGATCATGCCAGCAAACAATCTCACGCGCTCACATTGGCCCACCCTAGCCAGATTAAATACCTACCTCAATTCCCGTTCTCACCAAGCTCAGTAGATAAACGCGCTCTGCGCCAGCGGCAGCTCACTGATGGGTTCCGACTCACAGACCTCGCCGTCGGCCTCGACGACGTACGACTCTGGGTCGACGCGCATCTTTGGAGTCGTGTCGTTGTACTTGAGATCGCCCTTGCCGAGACCGCGGCAACCGCGGACGGGCACGATGCGCTTACGAAGCCCGTAGGTGCCGACGACGCCGCTGTCGACGCCCGCCTGCGACACAAAGGCCACACTCATCTGGGGACTGTAGGTCGCAAACATGGGGCGCATTATCAGTGGTTGGATGGTTGGAATCGAGGCGTTGGCGTCACCCTGGGGTTGGAATTAGTTTCATTCTTTTTTTTTTTTCCATCCTTTCCCTTTTTCTCTCACCCGCGGAGAGAATGTAAGGAGGAAACCAAAACACTTACCATCTGCGCATAAGCAATCATGCCGCACTTGACCACGACCGCCGGCTTGGCGCCGAACCAGGCCGGGTCCCATAGGACGAGGTCGGCCAGCTTGTTCTTCTCGATGCTGCCGATCATGTGCGACATGCCCTGGGCGATGGCAGGGTTGATGGTGTACTTGCTGACGTAGCGTTTGACACGGAAGTTGTCGGCGCCCGTGCCCTCATCCTCGGGTAGCGGGCCGCGCTGGAGCTTGTTCTTGTGCGCCGTGTGCCACGTCCGCAGGATGACCTCGCCGCAGCGGCCCATGGCCTGGCTGTCGCTGCTCATCATGCTGATGGCGCCCAGGTCGTGTAGCACGTCCTCAGCTCCGATGGTCTCGGCGCGGATGCGGCTCTCAGCAAAGGCCACATCCTCAGGAATATCCTTGGTCAGGTGATGGCAGACCATGAGCATGTCAAGATGCTCCTCGAGCGTGTTGCGCGTGTAGGGCCGAGTCGGATTGGTGGATGAAGGTAGGATGTTGGGATACTCAGCGATCCGGATGATGTCCGGTGCGTGGCCGCCACCCGCACCCTCGGTGTGGTAGGCGTGGAGGGTGCGTCCCTTGACAGCGGCGATGGTCTGCTCTACGAAGCCCGACTCGTTGAGCGTGTCGGTGTGGATCATGCATTGCACGTCGAGCTCTTCGCACACTGAAAGACAAGAGTCAATGGCAGCTGGGTGGGAGCCCCAGTCCTCATGCAGCTTGAGGCCGCAGGCGCCAGCCTTAACCATCTCGCGGAGTGCGATGGGATCGCTGTCGTTGCCCTTGCCCGTAATGCCGATATTGACAGGCAGATTGTCGGTGGCCCGGAGCATCTCGCGCATGAAGTACGGCCCTGGAGTGCAGGTAGTAGCGCTCGTGTTGGCACTGGGATGCTGTCAGCCTCCGTTTCTTGACTTTGGGGTCTTTTTTTTTTTCGAGGTCGTTTCCTTAGCTCACCTTGGCCCGGTGCCACCGCCCACCATGGTGGTGATACCCGATGAGATGGCCTCATCGACCTGCTGCGGGCAGATGAAGTGAATGTGAGTATCGATGCCGCCTGCCGTGACGATCTTGCCCTCGCCGGCAATCACATCGGTGCAGCTCCCCACGATCATGCCGGGTGTGACACCGCTCATGACATCCGGGTTCCCAGCCTTGCCGATACCCACGATATAGCCATCCTTGACGCCAATATCGGCCTTGTATATGCCGGTCCAGTCGACAATGAGCGCGTTGGTTACGACCAGGTCTAGCGACTCGGCGCTTGTCCTGCCGGACGCGGCGCCCATACCGTCACGCAAGGTCTTACCCCCGCCAAATTTGCACTCGTCACCGTAGACGGTGTAGTCCTTCTCGACCTTAATCCACAGATCCGTCCTCCCCAGCTTCACCAAGTCCCCGGTTGTCGGGCCAAACATGGTCGCATAGGTTTTCCTATCGATGGTGGCGCTTTCGACCATGTGAACGACATCACCCCCTCCATCTGGCAGGAGGGCCATGTCCGCCGCCGGTTCTGGCACGTGGGCGAATCCGGCCTCCTGCAGCTTGTCCTGTATCTCCTTCAGCCTCCCGAAATCGACCCTCCCGGACGCGACGCCGTTCCCGCCCTTGATGGTCTTCAGCCCGCCAATTTCGACCAGCGTCACCGTCTTCGTGTCCCCCGGCTCAAAGCGGATGGAGCTCCCGGCCGGCAGATCCAGCCTGTACCCGTACGCCTTCAGCCGGTCGAACTCGAGACTGGGGTTGACCTCGATGAAATGGTAGTGGCTCCCGACCTGGATGGGACGATCGCCTTTGCTCGTGACGCGGAGCCTGATGCGCTTCCTACCCTCGTTAAGCTTGATGACCTCGTTTTTGACGCAGACGACGGCGCCGGGCTGCTTTTCGGGGGCGTAAACCTCGTCCGGGTGCTTGGGGAACAGCTCGTCGGCGTTGTCAGGCACGGGGATGAAGCTGCCGTAGAGGGCGCGGGCAAGATCACCGTCGTCGGTAGCAATGGGGTTTTGCACCGTCACTAAAAAGGTACCAGCTGGAAAGGTGCCCTCGACCTGAATCTCGTGCAGCGTTGAGCAGACCTCAGGCAGCACGTGGCGGCGGCCCAGCATGGTGCTGCCGAGAGACATGAGATCGGCGACGGTATGATTGCCATCGCGGATCAATTCCTGAAGATTGGAGGCGATGAGAGCCTTTGCACAACCGTCGTGTCAGTCTTTCATCACTAATTGTGATGTACTTTCCTTTCGTGTTTTTTTTTTTTTTGTGTGAAAAATAAACAAGATGATCTTACGGTGGCTTCGACATGATTGAGCCGCACGCCGCGGGCTAGTCGCCGCTGAGCAAGAAACCCAAGCTGCGAGATGATGACCTTGTCGACCTATTTCGTTGTGTTGCCATTGCTTTAGCTGATGGTCACTTTGAGCGAGTCTCGACTCAAGTGAGAGTTGAGCGAGGTTCAACTTGGGGTGTGTGCAGCGAATGAACGGGCGCCTAAGCGAAGCGCCAATGCTCACTAACCTCCTTTGGGACGAGATGCATTGTGCCACGGTCTCGCTCTGTAAACTGACGAGTCACGCCTGGCCTGTCGATAGCTTTAGGTACCCCGTCTTGTTGTACGACTACTCGGGATGAAGAATTCAGACACAGAAACTACGGCAAAGAGATAGCTATCTAAGACATCTTCGCCATACTATCACTGAAAGGATGTCGACCATGTCACCAGGAACAGTTTCCCTCCACATCCCCGCTAATGCCGACGCCTGGATACCCCACTTCCGACTGATAAGATCAGTATTTGGTCACAGCGACACTAATTCGGTTACCAACAGCGTCCAAGTGATAAGGGCAGGGAGAGATAGCGGGTTGGTGGTGTGCCGGAAACGGTTACGTTCAGTGTCTCGTTTGTCCCGAAGAATTGGCAAGTGCGAAGACATGCCGGACCGATCCCGACCTGGGAAGGTGTACCTCGCAGACTAGAAGCGATTATGCTTGTCTACGGACCAGTACGTAGTGCAAGAGGGGACGAAAAGGTTGCTCAATAAAAAAATGTAGTTAGTGTAATTGTAGCGGCGCCCCAACTGTCCGTTCCACCGCTGTGTTTCCAAATATTCCAACAAACCTTCCCTAACAAAAGTCCAAACATGGATAGAGAAAGTGTATGCAAGGTATGTGTGTATGTACAAGTAGAGATCTGCGAATTGCCGTTGCGATTACCGATTGCCATATTCAAGACAACCGTGCTGTGCCAGAGGTATCAATCCAACGCCTTCCAATGCTTACACTGCGTATTCTAAGCGTCAATCAACTTGTCCTCCCCCTTGCCCCTAGCCAGAACCTCCCGGATGCGATCTTCCTCGACGGCCTGAATCCGAGCTCTCGCCGCTTCCAGTCTTTCCACGCCTCGGTTGATCGACTCGATGTGCACGCTCAGCGGCACCTCGTCCTTCTCCCTGACCAGCCCGACACGCTCCCTCAGATCCCCAAGTCCGGACTGGATCCTCTCCAGCTCGACGATCAGCTCGCTGACCTGCCGGACCGCGTCCGATCGCTGCGCGTCTACTTGCTTGAGCAGCGCCAGCTGGTTATTGAAGTTATCCAGCCGTCGCCGGTTGGCACCCACCAGCGTCCAGAGTGTCCAGAGGATATCGTCCTTGCGACTTTGCACTGTCTGCTGCGTGCGCGTAACGAAACTGTAGATACTCTCCAGGTGCTCCTCGGCCTTGGCTAGTGTGTGGAGGATCGACCGCGCCTCGAGGATCAAACCCGCGATTTTGTCTGACACCAGCGCCGTGTGCTCGACATAGCGGTCGAGAAGGTACCGCTCCGACAGAAGTGTCGGTTGGAATGGGCTAAAGAGCCAGCTCGTCCATGCGCCGAGGAGACCGCCTTGGTCGTCGTAGTTACTGTTCAGGTCAAACGGTTCGAGATTGCGCGACGTCCACCGATTCATCATGATCAACCAGTCGACGGTCGACGTGACTCGGGTGTTGAATCTCTGTAGAACGCTCGTGGCCTTTTGCGAGTGGTCGATGAAACCGTCAAATTCCAACACGAGCTCCTCCTTGTTTATGAGAGTGCTGTGGCGGACCACGGCACGTAGGTCGCGAATCGAGGCTTCTGAGCGCTTCATCTCCATGGGCAGCGATACTCGCTCCGCCGTCATTTCGGCCACGCGCTCAAATTGGCCCTGGACGTCCATCAGCCTCTCAAATTCCACCGGCTCTTTGTTTCCACCTTCATCCTCGCGTGCCGGCTTAAGATCCGGGCAAAACGGCAAATCCATCCATGACACGCCTGGTACGCGGCAGATCGGCGAGAGCGATGTGTAGAGTGACTTGGTGGCCATGTTTTGCAGTATAATGACGCCGCCGAATGTGATGTACAGCGACACCAGAATCGCTAGCGGCTTTTGCGCATAACGTAATGCAAGCCCGATCACCCCAAATGCCCAGCTTAGGGCACTGAAGAAAGCCGCTGGCAGCGTTGTTGACACCCCAGAGCCTGATGCCATGGAGCTTTCCCCGCTCTCTCTCGTGCGCTGTACCTTCTCAGTTCCTCCTGAAGACCCTCCTTGGCGCCGCCTGAGTCTTGGTGGTGACGAGGGCCGTCCTGACGCTTTCAGGGTTGCTGATGACCACGTGCTTGCCCTCCCGGGGCTCTCAACGTCGACTCGAGGCATATAGAATTCGGGCTCCGGCGCGCCATGCCTCAAGTTGTCCCGCGAGCTTTCCCGCACCGACTTGGGAACGGACGGGCGGAACGGCGACCTCAGCAAAACCTGCTCATCTTCCTCAGCTTTGCTAAGGAAATTCTCGATGCTGTCGTCCTGGGATCCGCCGATGCTCCATGGCTGAGACCCGCTCATGCTGAAGGGCTGCGACCCGGTCGGCTGCGAGCCGCTCGAGGCGATAAAGTCGTCGTCATCGTGCAAGATGGATGTGTCGAAGCTGTCGTTCTCGCCGCCCTCGACCACACGCCATGAGCTCTCAGGCTGGAAGTCTTGCCTCGCTGACGACCGTGTTGTCCTTGCCATTTTACTCCGCCCCGGGACCTGAGGGAGAGTCGGGTCCAATCGAAAAGTCTCTCGACCAGACACTTTCCAATACGGGGCCACAAGTTATATCTGGAATATTCGGCGACAGGAAGCACGGGAAGTTCGCGAGGTCACGCGTCGCGTGGCAGTGGCGTAACCGGGTATTGAAGGCAGCAGCGCCGTCTTATAGGCCCCGAGCGATGCAAAAGTGGGGAGGTACTGTTTCTAGCCTGGACTTCCAGGTCCTTTCAAAGATTCAAATGAGTCACTGTAGGCAGCAGAGGGATTTGCACAATATTTACAAGGGATATCGTATTGTTTGCTTGAAGGCAGGAACGAACGAACAACTGCTGGGGTGGTGGTGCCTTGTCAGGTTGTTGTTGACCTGGAGTGGGCGGGTGATCAGCGGCGGGTATCAAGAGCCGCTTCGCCGTTTGTTCAACAATAAACTATGCACCTTGCCGGCAAATCACACATGCGTCTGACACAACCGATCGATAACGGTCTCCTATCAGAGGGAACCTCAAAAGCCCTCATGAAGACTTGTAATCCGTACACTAGTACATTCAAGCATCAGTAACTCTTGATGGCCACTACTCTCTGGTTCGATTTAGTCTGGCTTTCGAACTGTAAATACTCGGTACTCTTCTCCTTATTTTAATACCCCTCTCCGCCTGCTGTCCCGATTCTCGATCGGAACCCAACCAGTGTTCTTTGCTGACTGCGGAAGTATTGATGAAGCAGCGGGCATGGCTTCGTTAACACAGTACGCGATGCAGGATAACTACTGCTGTGGGGCGATCCGATCAGCTGGACTGCCCCCAGCCCACAAGAGCCCCTTGCCATGCCAAGGGTCCCAGGCCGCCTAGCCTCGGGAAAACGGGGGCGCGATTGAGCTTGTCGCGCTTGGTGCATTGAACGGAACCGTCCGAAAACTTTCCCGGACCTAGGTCCGCATTTGTACGGAATCCTTTCCTTTGGCGCCGCCAGTCGGACGTCGACCTCTACTCAGAGCTGCGGCAGTGCAGTCAGCAGAATGCCCTTTCTGCGGGTGCTAGGGCGCGCTTCACAGCTCCTGGTTCGGCAGGTTAAAGTCGCGCCGCGACTTGCGACGCACCGAGGACGACAGTACCGTTTCTGTTCTTCCGACAGTTCCCATGCTGCGACAGCGAAACCGCCTGCGCCCGACCACAGGCAACTCGGACAGCAGCAAGAACTATTTATGACATCTGTTTACAGCCCTGGATCACCAATCTTTTTGCCCAATGGCGCACGAATTTTCAACCGGCTCATTAACTTCCTCCGCCAGCAGTACGTTCGCTATGGCTTCCAAGAAGTCATCACGCCGACCATATACAAGAAGGCCCTCTGGGCCAAGTCGGGACATCTCGAGAATTATTCTGAGGACATGTACACTGTAACAAGCACGTCGCCATCGCGCGCCGAAGTCTCCGAGGGCGGCGAGGAGGCCGAATACGGCCTCAAACCCATGAATTGCCCCGGGCACTGCCTCATCTTTGCGTCGCAGAGCCGAAGCTACCGCGACCTCCCAATTCGTTACGCCGACTTCAGCCCGCTACACCGAAACGAGATCTCAGGCGCTCTAAGTGGCCTGACGCGAGTACGCAGGTTCCACCAGGACGATGGGCACATTTTTTGCCGGCCGTCACAAATCGAGGAGGAAATATCAAAAACTCTCGACTTTGTCCGCCTCACCTACGGTACTCTCGGTCTCGGATCCTTCAGGCTAGTGCTTTCCACCAGGCCCGAGCAATACATTGGAACTGCAGACGAGTGGGCGCAGGCGGAGGATGCGTTGAAGGCTGCACTGGAGAAGAGCGGGCAAGGGTACACGGTCAACGAGGGCGACGGCGCGTTCTACGGGCCCAAGATTGATATTATTCTGAAGGACTCGGACGGGAAAGAGCACCAAACAGCAACTATCCAACTCGACTTTCAACTGCCCAAGCGGTTTGACCTGGAATACGTGGCGCCCGCTCCTGAGTACGAGAAACGGGGCAAGACCACTACAGACCCGCAGTTGCTGGCAGAATACGGCCCTGTTCGGCCGGTTCTCATCCACCGCGCTGTACTCGGTTCTGCGGAACGGCTAATGGCGCTTTTGATCGAACACTACAACGGCAAGTGGCCGTTCTGGCTCCATCCGCGACAGGCCATCATCATCACTGTCAACAGCACAGAACCCGTGGTGGAATGGGCACGCCACACCCGGGACGTGCTATTAGGGCTTTCACCCGCGCCCTCGGCGACAGAACCCATATCGCCTACCGGTCTTGCCGCCGACTTGGATCTCAGCGACCGGAGTGTGGCGGTGAAGGTGCGTGAGGCTACGGCCAAGGGATACGCGCTGATTATTGTCGTGGGACCGAAGGATGTTGAGAGCAAGACCGTCTCCCTCAGGGCGACTGCCCCTGTTGTACCCAACAAGGCTGGCGATAGCGACAAGGAGCCTCAAAAGGTCGAGCGGCTCACCATGGCGCCGGAGGAGCTGCGGGATTATATGCTCTCGTTGGAGAAGAGTTTTCAATAGGACCGTCCGCTCACTGTATGTGATCGGGAGGGGTTGTAAAGCATGATGTAAAAAACCTGTATTACCAATGTACAGAAATCCCACAGGAACCGGCCTCGATTGAGCACCTTGAGGGCCCCGGCCCTTAGTATGACGCAGTAATGTCACATTCAGGAAGGTGGGGTTCTCAACAGCTTTCCCCACGCTATTCCACTCCAATTCAGGTACCGACCGCCCGAGCTCATCGTTCCGAGTTCCTTTGTACGAAGCAACTGCAACAAGCAGCTGCCTCTTGCACACGTTCGCCCAGAAAAATCAGCACGCATCAAAAACCAGCAAATCCGATACAACGCCATGGATTTGACCAATCCCTCCGATCCGCCACCGGACTACATCACGGCCGCCCGCGCCCATGGTATTCCCCTCCGCCAGAGCGCTCCGATCAAGAAGGGGCCCTATCCTCTTGAGCTGCCCATCCTATCTTACCTCCGCTCCAAACGAGTTATTCTAGCCAGCGCCTCCCCGCGCCGTAGAGCCCTACTTTCGCAGGTCAGTAGTGACCTCTCCTCACCGCCCCAGAAGCCGCTCGCTTCTCAGCACTCACCCCGCGCCACAACAGCTCGGGCTAAGAGACCTTGAAATATCACCCTCCAACGAACCCGAAGACCTCGATAAGAAGTCGCACACCCCGGAAGAGTACGTCGCGGCAACAGCACAGCGCAAGTGCCTCGCCGTGTACCAGGCGGCGATCGCCCGGCAGCAAGAGATCAGCACATATCTCGAGAACAACAAGGACGCGACGAACCCGGACCCGCGGCAGCTCGAGGATCCAGCGTTGGTGATTGCTGCCGACACAGTGATTGCGACGAGGGGCGGGCAGATCCTCGAGAAGCCCCGGTCTGAGGCCGACCACGTGCGCATGCTCAAGCACCTCCGCGACTCGGTTCACCATCGCGTGCTCACGGGCGTGTGCGTGCTCGCGCCGAAAGACGACGCGTCCCATCCAGGCTACGCACTCGCCTCGCACGTCGAGGGCACGCGCGTCTTCTTCGCGGCCGCCGACGACGGCCTGCCCGACGACGTCATCGAGAGCTACGTGCGCACGCGCGAGGGCGCCGATAAGGCCGGCGGGTACGCGCTTCAGGGGGTCGGCGGCATGGTGCTCGTCGACAGGGTTGAGGGCAGCGTTGACAACGTGATTGGGCTGCCCGTGAGGAAGTGCTTGCAGCTGTGCGAGAAGGTGGTGTTTAGGCAGGGGCACGAGGAAGACGAAGGGGACGAGAGTGACTAGGGTGGAAGATGTAATTGTGGAGGAGTTGTGTGTCTCTTCATATAAAACAGAGCCCAAGAGTAACGGAACCAGACTCATCTATGATATAGAAATGGCGTGGAGGTCAAATCACATGAGTCAAACGATGGGACAACCAGTCACCAGTAATAGACCATGGAATATCGGGAGGCTTTCAAAATTCCAAAAAAAAAAAAAAAAAATATTGACAATTCACAAGAACGCCGCCTATTTACCTGTATCTACCTGTATGATGTTTGCTTACAAGTTACTCGTAAGCTGAGCGTTCCATTAGCTATTGAACTTGGCCGTCCTCACTCAGTTTTGGCAGCCTAAAGGGATGCGCTTCCGTATTAAACACATAGTCGTCCAAACTAATGAGCTCCGGCTCGGAGAAAATTAGATAAAAATATTTGAGGGTCTCTGCAATCCAAAAGCTCTGCAAATAGCTGGTCAGCATCATCCTCGAATCGCCTACTGATAGGAATTCAACGTCGAGTGTTAGCACATGAATAACTCACCTCCATGGAATCGAGCTTGCTCGTCTCGCCCGTGGCCTGCACGTCTGCGATAGCCGAGTAGGCAAACTTGGTACGCGTCGCCCGCGTGATTGACTCGAACATGCGCCAGGCGACG
Organism: Corynascus novoguineensis; assembly: GCA_033296725.1. Taxonomy (NCBI): domain Eukaryota; kingdom Fungi; phylum Ascomycota; class Sordariomycetes; order Sordariales; family Chaetomiaceae; genus Corynascus; species Corynascus novoguineensis. Next base: position 24,624 of record MU857601.1, read on the forward strand.
TCCAGCAGGTCCGCCTTGCCCGTGATGCGGTACAAAACGAAGACGCTCTCGACGGCCTCAGGTCGAAGAAGGTACCGCTGGTCGAGCAGCGCTGCGAAGCCCTGGGGTGGCCGCACCCTGCGCTCGCCGACCCTGTCCAACCACCGCGTCTCGTTCCACGCGCACGGCGCGAGGTGATCTACCCCTTCCCCAGCGTCTTTCCCCCCCCCTCCTGCTTTTCCCCCGTTCTCGCAAGGCATCAGCTCCGCCCGCTCGGGCATGACGCCAGTGGAAAAGGCGTCGTAGGCCCAGGCACACCCGCGGGCGAGCTGCTCGCCTACCCTGACATGATCCTCGTTCTCAAAGAGCCTGCCTCCGAGAGCGAACATACCGCCCGCGAAGCAGCTGAGGTGCTCGACCACCGGAGAGAGATCGACGGTTTGCCCCGTAGAGATGACCTCGCCGGGAAAGAGGACGTCTGGCGAAGGGTTGCCTGGCAGCATGGGCCGGAAGAGGACGTGCTTCTCGGCCGTGTCCATGGCCTTGGTGTGAAGTTTCTCGTAAGTCGGGTCTAGACCGCCGAGGAGGGCGTGCATTTTGGAGAGGTACTCGTAAGCCGAGTCAGCAGAGTTGCCAAGGGAGAAGGTATTGCCCGCAGCGAAAAAGTCGTCCTCTTGGAGGTTAACAAAGACAGGCCACATGCCTGGCAGTTTGGTCGAGTCCTGGTTCCTTTCAAGAAGTTTCTTGACGCCGTCGACAGCGTGGTAATATTTTGGATCGCCCGACAGTTGGGAGAGCCGCGTAAATTCCAAAAAGAGGGAACCGACAGCGGCAGAGGCCTCGCGTCCACTGGGCTTCAGCTTGCCCTCTTTGGCCAAGTCGAAGCGGAAGCTGTTGGCAGGCATGTGGTTCGGCGTGTCGAAGCCGGCGTGGAGCATATCCCCGAGCTCGATCGCCTTATCGAGGAGTATTTGTTCCTGGCTCAGATCGTAGGCCGACAGAAGGCCTCCTAAATACCGAATATTCGTCTCAAACAGGCTGCAGTGGCTCGACGTTGCATTGTTCCAGTCGATCGTGGCGACATGCCGGACAGCAGCCCGGAACTCCTTCTCCATACCCATGATCCAAAGGGTGTCCAACGAGTCCACCAACGTGGCTCCCCATCCGGCAAACGTGTCCTGGCCGACCAGTGTCTGGGGAGCAACCTGGTCGCGGCCCCAGGCGTGCTTGCTGTAAGCCCTCCACGATCTCTTAGCGGCCTTCCTGACAGCGTCCCGACGTGCCTTTTGCGTCTCATTGTGGGTGGCGCTGAGCTCTTCTGCCGAGAACTCGTGCTGCACTCGAGGCAGTTGGTGCGGGTTGCCCTCGGGTAGACGGATCACGGCCCCCTCCTCGAGGGGATGTGTTTGTGGCCGGTTTCCCCAGTCGAAGCTGCTCGGGACATACTTCCAGGTACGCCACTCCTCGCCCTTGTAGACGACATAAACAAAGTCGGTTTGGCTCAGGGAAATGTAACAAACAATGAAGACCGCCGCCACCAAAGCTAGGCGCATAAAACTACGGAAACCCATGACGGTCACGGCTCCCACCACATTCAGGGAGGGCGGAGAGTGAGAGGGTTAGGTGGCATAAGAGGGAACAGGATCAGGTGAAGGAAAGAAGTGAAGTTTACAAGAAGCCCGCTGCACTGGCATCACGCCTGAACGCCGCGTCCACAGGTGCCAGGGCCTCTTCCATTTTAAGGGCACCAATACATGTTGAGCCAGGATTTGGATTGTGGGAACTTAGTCGACAACAAACCTGTTCTGGCCACTTCGACGATTCTTGGCAGGCCAGCATGGTCTTGTGAAGGCAATAACTCGTACAAAATCCGCAATACTTGTGAGGGGGCTGTTTGGGCAGGCCCCAAATGGAAGCTTCCCCTGACGTTCCTGGATTTTTTGTGGGAACCGGCGCTCGTCGATCTGGATGATGCCGAAGGCTGTGCAGAGAAATACGGGTCCTCAATCTCGCCTGTTTGAATGTACCAACGAGAAGCAAGAGGTGATGAACAACTTGAGCGTCAGGGATCAAGCGAGGCCAACATGGGCCCAGAGAGTCAGGAATTCGCCAGTCCCGAGACAGGATGCAAGGTTGGCTTGTGTAAAGAAAACAAAGCGACACTGTTCCGAGAGCGTCATTGAGAAAACGATTGTTCTGTCTTGGAAATTGCCGTAGAAGACAGGTTGAGCCCCCTCATAATCAATCTATCCTTCAGCGGGATGCCAAGTTGCAGTGTACAAATCGTAATGAAACTTTCTGTTGGAGGAATCAGCAGAAGCCGCCGTTGTGTTGGGAGGGGCGATTTCCATCTGATGCGATCGAGATGCAAGAACGATGCGGCGGAGCGATGGAACCTGGTGCCAGTAACGAAAGCTTAAATCGTGACCCCTGTCCTGAGCGTTGTGGGGCAGGCCGGCCAACTTTCTTACTACATAGTTCCTCGTCTTATCGCTTATCGCAGCCTGCCAGAGGTTCGAAAATTTGGGCCAGCAACAGCGAAGCGACCGACTTATCGAGGTTGAATCGAGTGGAGGGAGAGCACCAAACGACCGCTCGAACCGTAACCCCCAAATCCACCCGTCGCAACAATGTCGTCGCTACGTAACAGGTACGAATAAGAACAAATTTGACAGCACAGATTTTGAAGCCGAAGGGAGCGATCTTGAATCGCGCTAACATTATGAACTTTCTAGCATCCAGCGGCGATCCCACCGCGAGCGGGCGCAGCCCCTCGAGCGGGCACGGCTCGGCCTACTTGAAAAGAAGAAGGACTACCAGAAGCGCGCCAAGGACTACAACAAGAAGAAGGCGGTGCTCAAGTCGCTGCGCCAAAAGGCGGCCGACCGTAACGAGGATGAATTCTACTTTGGCATGATGTCGCGCAAAGGGCCCGGCGCCGCCATTACCCGGGGCAAGGGCTTTACCGGCACCGTCGACGGCGACCGCGGCAACAGGGCCATGGACGTGGACACGGTCCGGCTGCTCAAGACGCAGGACCTCGGATACGTCCGGACGATGCGCAACGTGGCAGCCAAGGAGCTGCGCGAGCTCGAGGAGCGGTTCGTCCTAGCTGGGGGGACGGAGGCAGCAGACGAGGAGGCCGACGAGAGCGACGACGACGACGACGATATGGGCCCGTCGTCGTCAGGTCCGCAGAAACCGAAAAAGATCGTATTCTTTGACGAAACCGAGGAAAGGGAGCAGGCGCTGGAACGAGCACGAGACGAGAACCAGGACGAAGCCATGGACGACCTGGAGGACGAGGATGATCAGAAAGCAGCCGAGGCGGCGAAAAAAGCACAGAATCTCGAGAAACTCAGGCGGAGGTTAAGAGCTGCCAGGAAAAAGCTCAAAACACTTCAGGACGCTGAGTACGAGCTGGAACTACAGAAAGCGAAAATGGCAAAGACGGCGACGTCGGGAGGCATCACCAAAAGCGGGAAGCGAATCAAAGTGCGGGAGAGGAAAAGGTAGCCGGCAGGCGATGCCTGTGTTTTTATGACCTTTCCTAACGAGCTGTTATACCAAATTCCTTCCGAAGCGAGAGTGTCTGGCCTCTCTATCCTCGAATTATCACCCTATGTAAATAATCTCCTCGCCTGAAGAATATCATGACCATGAAAATGTACCTTATCCATCCAATGGGAACCCAATATACCCTAAATAAGAAACAGACGCCCACTTCCTTGTCGTGCCTGTCGTTTCCCGTTTTCCCATTCAATATCATACCCACCATGCCCCCCCGAGACAAATACTCGGTCGTCGTGCCAGGCTAGAGCTTCCCCAAGCCGCAACACCTTGTGAAGAGCGACAAGACGCCCAGAAGCATCTTGAACCCCAGCGTAGCGCACCACACGAGGCACTTGAACGTAACCGTTACCAAACCAATCAGCGCTCTGAGCACACCGGGTACCTTGTCCTTCTCGGCACCCTTGTCCAAGTCGCTGCTCTGGCTCTCCAGGTCAATTTCGAACTGCTCCAGCGGCTTCGCTCCCCCCTTCTTCTTTTTCTTGGTGCCCTTGCTGCCCTTGCGATGCTCCTTGTCCTCCCTCCTGCTCGCCCGGCTCACTACCCTCCTCGCGCTCCAGCTGCTCCTCCGGCCTTCCTCTCCCGTCCCGGAATACACGCTCCCGTTCGGGCCCCCATAGACCACCGGCGGCGGCTCAAACACCTCCCCACCGGCGCCTCCAATAACGGCGACGGGACCCTTCCCCTTACCGCCGGCGCCGCCGTTTTTGGAGTCGAGGTGCGCGACGAGGATGAGTGCGGCGACGGCCACGTCGACGAGGTAGACGGCCTCGACCTTGCCAGCGACACCCGTGTCGACCTCAAGCCAGCCGGAGCCGGTGCCATCGCGGACGAGGCGGGCGAGGAGGGCGGGCGACTCGAGGTGCTCAAGCGCATACTCGACGCGGCTGAGGGCTGGATGGCGGTCGATGGTCACACAAAAGGGCACGGCCAGCGCCGGGTGCGCGAGGAAGTGGTTTCCGCTGTCGGCGTCCCAGACAAGCCGGGCCGACTCCTGCTGCGCCAGGGCCACCGTGGCCGCGTCGTTGGCGCGGTCCGCGACGAGGCGCGCCGCAGCGGCCGGCCACAGCTGCGCCAGCAGGCCGTCGTCCTCGGCGTCGGCATCTGCCGAATTGGGATTGCTAGGAGCCGATGACGAGGGCAAGAGTGCGCGGGGGGAGAGGTGGGTGGAGAGAACCTCTTGCCAGTTCCTTTGGTACTTCGGGGCCGTGTTAGAGGGGCTGTAAGCCGCAGTTTGCGGGAGAGGGTAGTTGGACTGGCGGCTGGAGAGGGATGCACGCGGGGAAGGGGTGGAGCCGCCGCCGTTGGGACTCGTGCTCATCGAGGTGGTGCCGGCGGATTGGGAGGCAGCCTTGAAGGGCTTGTTGGGGTCGTAGCGGGAAAGGGTGACGAGGGCCGACGAGGAAGTCGGGTCGACGCGCAGGCAATAGAACGGATGGCCGGTGGAGGAGGAGAGCGTGTATGAGGGTGGCAGATCCGGGGACGCCGTCATCTTGAGACAGTAGTTGCGTCCTTCGGACGAAGAGGCTCTCCACCCGTTCGTGGCCTTCCACAGTCCGCGGAGCTCTTCGGTCGTAGTAACCGGAGGCATGACGGCCGGTTCATGATGCTGCTGCTGCTGCCCCATGAATGGAGGCCAGCGGGCGGCAGAGTTGCTCGCCTGTGGAGAGCTGGCTGTGTGGGCAGCTGCCGGCACTCCCGAGGATGCCTCTGCAGCCGCGGCAGCGCTCCGCGGCGAGTAGAGTGGCCGACTGATAGCGGATTGGGGGATATGCGTAGGGCTCGCTTGGGTCGGGTAATAATCCTGCTGGGCCAGAGGAAGCTCGGGGTTGTAGCGGGGGAAGATGGACCGGATCGCTGCCGGCTCTTCAGATTGTCCTTGTTGAGATGACGAAGACGGACCGGCCGTGGAGTATACTATTGGGGGTTTGGCAATGGAGCTCCGTGACCTCTGGCTCGAACTGCGGACCAAAGTCTGCGCCTCAGAGAAGGCTGTCTCGCATCTTTGAGGCGCATCCGTCACGGGCTGAGAATATGTAGTCTCCACCACGGGATCTTCGGCAGCAATCGGTGCTGTTGACGGGCCTGCCGTGGTTCTGGCGGCGTCGAGGGCGTGCTGCCATGGATTGTTGGACACGGACCTCTGTCTCTCCTCGCGAGCCGACGAATTCCTTCGGCCGGCGCGGGGGGAGGTTGCCCGAGGCCTGCTCTGGGACCGTGATGGCGGTCGCGGGTCGTTGCTGGAATTTGGGAAAAGGGAGAAACCTCCCGCTGGATGTGCCGACATGTTGAATAGAGACCTGCTCCCTAACAAAATCCCACTTTATTGTGACTTATAATCGTCGAAGTTCGCCCTTCTTGGCTGCTTCCTGCTGCGCGCCAGCGGCGAGATCAAGTCGATCACGGGAAAGATTACCTAGACCAGCGGTGAAACCTGCTACCGAGAGACATGATGATGCAAACGCCGATTATAAACGGAGATGGATGACGAGCTGTTTCGATGCTCTACCTGTCGATGTCAATGAGGCCTGGGGACGGAACAGAACCAGAGCCGCGGAACCGGACGAGAACGGGGACTGATTCGTTTTATTCAACCATCCTTCGACCTGTCCATATCGGAGCGAGAGCAAGCACCCGCAATACAACTGCAGCCCCCTCCCCCCCTCCCTTGTCTGCGTCCCGCGTATCTGCCGTGGGCGGATGCTGCAGGCGGGAAGCATGTGGATGTGTGTGCTTGCGCTTGCCCATAGGTCCCAATGTTCTAGGGCCCTTTTCCAGCGGGCAGTAGGGACCGTGCTTTGGGGGGGGGGGGGGAAGAAGGTGCCCTCGACCTATCGTAAGCCTCCATTCTCCCCGGTTCAGCGCGTGATGGATGGGCGCAGTTCCGACTGCAGTGAGATTCGGTAGTCCTAAGCGCCGGGCATGCCCAAGACGGCCGGGAGCAGCGGCCTCTTCCTGCTGTGACTGGACGGAGGCCGGGGTTGGATGGTCCAAGAGTGCGGGAGGGGAACGAGTTAAACGCTCAAAATAGACTGCCCCTGTCATATTTCGCCAATCAGCATCAGCATCACCGTGCAGGTTGACGCCTACAGCTCTTCCACTGCGAGTAAGTACAGATCCATAGAGTAAGGCTGGCAAGTAACGTCAAGTGGTAAAGTACCTGCCAATCATACGCAGCGAGTTTGTCGCTTTCCTACATGGTTTCTTTTCCTCTCTTCCGGCGCTGATAAAGCAAGAACGGGCATTTTTTTTTTGGGAATGTTGGGCGAGGTGCACTTACCATTGCGCCCTCTCGCCCTTTCGGCTTTTCCGACTTAGAGAGTGGCCTGATAGGTAAGGCGACCCAGTTCGATCTTTTCGCGCGCATTAAACCCTCGCCCATTTGTCTCTCAGTAATCTGTACTATGGCGCACTTTCATCACGCCGTTACTTTCTTGCAGCGTGCGTTCATTTCCGGCGCCAGCAAGCCGGAGCGTATCGCGAAGGCCACCAGATTAGGTTGGCACTTTTTTAAGCTGCTTTTGTTCTCCTAATTCAAGCGTCACAAGGCGAAACCCAATTGCGTTGCATCTTTAAGGTTCTCTGTCGGCTAGGTGCTTCTCCGCCAAACCAAGTTCATCAGCATGGATGCTCTCTTCAACTGGTCCATCGATTGTCAGATTCGCTCGTCAATTCACTGTTCTTCGAACGCTGTCTCTTGGCGGTAGCTGACAAACGGCCACGCCAAAAATTGACCCGTCCCATCCTTTTAAGATGGTGCGCAAAATGCGACTTTACCTATATTATCCGCAAGTTCAAGCGAATTGGGAATCAACTCTTGCATCGGCATCTGTCAGATCCGGGCGTCGTAACATGCCTGACATCAAGAATATATCTTGCCTCTGGTCAAATGCGAGCATCGGTAGCACAGTCTGTTGTGCTCCAAAAAGTCATCCCAATTGTAACGGCACGGCCATCATGCCATCATGCCCGTCAACAATCTCGTTTCTTTCCACCTCTCTTAGGCATGCGGATAGAAAGCGACTCGCGGTTGCTCGGCTATGATTTGCGGAAACTGGGGAAAGCCCGGTGGAATTTTTAGTTTTCGTTAGGGTCTCATGGTTCGGCACTTGGAGAAAAAAGGCCAATGGATAAGTTATGCAAAGCCAACGGCATGGGCATCGAATGTACGACTTCTAGGTCCGGCCCAGGAAAACGGGTGGCGCATCGGGTCCGGTCACAGTTCCGGCGGAAACCGGCGCTCGTTTCCATCGGTACGGACCCACTCGGGCATGCGGGGTTTCAGTAGCTCATCGGTGTTCTGTCGGAGCCGGCGGTTTACGGGACTGTGCAGAAGCAGGGTCGCAACACGAGAGTGAGAGTACAGACTGCTTGCTGCACGCATTAACTTAGCCCCGGCTTTCCTCCGAATATCCAGCATTGGCCAGGTACGCGGAGAAGATCTACGAGGGAGCGTCTCGCCCGAGCCGTCGACAACACAGCTCCTGTCTTATCTCGGGGTGCTCCTGTGGATATAAGAGTTGATTGAACGCAGGGCACTGGTTCCACTGGCTCTGACTCCTTGCAGGACAACTTCACCAAGCGAGCACTTGAAGCACAATGACAAAACACGTGGTTGTTGTCGGGTAAGATACCCCCTGACTTTGTGTCTCTCAGTCGACTACAGCACTAACACTGTTCAGCGCCGGCGTCATCGGCCTCAGTAGCGCCATCCTCCTCCAAGAGGCGGGATATGCCGTGACCATAGTGGCCCGGGACTTTCCCGGGCCTTTCGAGACGATGGACCCCAGGACGAAGATCAACTACACCTCTCCCTGGGGAGGTGCCCGTATGTATCGCCTACAATGCCCGACTGGTCACACAAACGCAAGTTAACATTAAACTTTCTCTCCCTCAAACTAGACAACCGCTGGGTGCCCCCACACCCGTCTCTCCCGTCTCACCTCGAGCGGGACCATCGCTTCTCCCTGCGCACCTACGCCCGCATGAAGCAGCTACACGCCTCTCACCCGGGCACGGCCGGCATCACCTTCCTCAAGGGAATCGAGTACCTGGAGCGGCCGGGGCCGGAATACCTCGCCATTTCCGACGGCAAAGACCCCAACCGCGTCCACAACCCGCTCGGCCTGCCCGGCTTCCGCCTCCTTTCGCCCTCCGAGTTCCCCGCCGACGGGCGGGTGACGTGGGGGTGCGAGTATGACACGTGGTGCGTCAACCCCATGGTGTACTGCGCCTTCCTTCTGCGCCGGTTTGTCCACCGTGGTGGCAGGGTCGTCGCACGTGAGCTGCGCAGGCCCGAAGAGGTCTTTTTCCTCTCTGCCGCCGACCTGCTGGGTGCGGTGTCCCCAATCCCAGTGGCCGGGGAAGGCGAGAGTGTTAGCGGTAAGGACGAAAAGGTCGTGACGATTGCGGCGGTTGTGAACGCGTCGGGCACGGGGCTCGTCCCGGACCCTAATATGACCGTGACGCGCGGGCAGACATGCGTGGTGGCCGAGGACTGCGACGCGACCGTGACGAGACAGAACGCCGACGGTAGCTGGACCTTCTGCGTCCCGCGCGGATTCGAGGGTGGCACCGTCATTGGGGGGACCAAGGAGCTGAACAACTGGGACACCAAGCCGTCCCCGGAGGTGAGGAGGGAGTTGCTGAGCAAGTTCACCGAGACGTACCCCAAGATCTTGGCGGGTAAGGGGGAATTGACAGTTGTGAGGGATATTGTTGGACGGCGGCCGACCAGAGATGGCGGGCCGAGGATCGAGGGAGAAGTGATGCCCGGCGCTGGGTTCGTGATGCACGCGTATGGATTAGGAGGGAGAGGGTATGAGCTTTCATGGGGAGTCGCCGAGGCCGTTGTCGAGGCCGTCGAAACGCATGTAAGAAAGGAGCCCGAGGCGAGGTTGTAGGAGAATAGAGGTGGTATATTCACACCGCGCAATTTCTTAACGCCGATCATGGCTGCAGACTTTCGGTCTGCCCATTCAGCTTTTTCCGTTCCAGTGCTCAATATGTTTATATATACAGAGTTGCGTATGACCGCTCTAAGCGCCCGTCCAGCTTCTACGCCTACTGGTAAGGGAACATGAAGGTCCCTATCAGCCTAACATCACCAGGTTTGGGTTTGGTCTCAGCTTACCACCACCACCAACACCACCACCACCACCATCACCACCATAGGTATGTTGATACAAGGGATGTGTATCCCACTCTCTTTCCTCCATTCTTCTTGGTCCGTCTTCTGTTATTCCCCTTTTAAAACGGCAATCATTACCTCTCCCGTCCCGCCTCTTGAATATTAAAATTATTATGACCGCCGCTCCCATCTCCCTTGGCCTCTGCCTCCGCCGCCGCCGCCCTTCTCGCAGCAGCAGCAGACGGGAACCCGCCGACGCGCTCGCCACGTGCCAGCCTCTCCATCTCTTTGCGGGCTGCCTCACGGTCCTTCTCGGGCAGGCCCCACCACTCGCGGAGGAAAGCCTCTTGCTCGGCCTTGCGAAGGGCCTTGCGCTCGCGCTCGCGGGCGCGCTGGACCCGCTGTGCGAACCACTCCTCACGCGCTGCGTCATTCTCCTCCTGTGTCGCGTGCGCCTTCATGCAGCTGTTCATGAGCCGGTGCGGCTCGCGGCAGGCGAAGCCCGCCGTGAAGGTACGGTTCATGGCGCAGTCGGCGAAGGCTGTACAAGCGGTAAGGGGCGGGAAACGCCCCCCGACAAAGTTAGCCCGCGGTTTGATTTCGCACGAGAAACAGACAGAGGGGAAGAAAAATAAAGGAAGCGAAAGGGTGGGTAGGGTGTGTCTTGTTCGGAGTGGAATGGAGCGGTTTGTTGGGGGGCATAGCTACCTACCCTTGATCTCTGCCGCGCACTTTTTCCGTACCCGCTGGTAAAAGATATCCCTGACCTGAGCCTCTTGAGACGCTGACAGCGGTAGCGGGTTGCGTGACGGCATGGGGAGGCGCGGTGCCTGGTCGCCGCCGTCTTGTGAGGCCATGGCGGCCATCCACTCGCTACCCAGAGCTCCGCGTTTGAGGTAGCTTCCCGTCCTCGAATCGGCCTCTCTTTTGTTCGATTCGGTCGCTTAATGCTCGATTGTTGGGCGGAAGCGCGCTGGAAGTCGGGGCGAAGCGTGGTCGTGGTGGTCGTGTTCGCGGTTGCAATTGCCTATTCGATCAGGTCGTGCATGTGAGGTACTGCAGAGTGTGAAGTTAGCTTGCAGTGGTTGTTGCACCGCCGAAAGCTTCCAGAGCCTGGAACCCCAAGAACCAATTGCACAGTGCGAGACAGTTGGTATAACAATACGACTCGCCGGCTCGCACGGTGCCTCAGTTTCACGACATCCACAGTGACTTGAAGGTAGGATTCAACTACGACAACTACCAACGCTCACTGTATATTGTGCCGCAGCATACGCGGAGACGCTATGCAAAGCCATTACACTCTGAACTATTTTCTCTTCGAGGTATATGTACCTCTGCAGCAACAGGCCCATTATCCCTATATCCTTCAGCTCTTGGCGTTCTCCTCAACTAGGTCGTCCAGCTCCGAGATCTGCGCCCTGTCCAGATCCAAGCTCTCCTTTTCTTTCTTTCCCTTCTTGCCAAAGTTGCTTAGCCAACGCGAGGGCGCCTTACTCTCTTTGCTCTTCGAAGCGCTCACCGCCGGCGCAAGGTTGGGGCTGCTCGTGATGCTTTCATAACTGCGCCCGAGTAGGGCCGGGTTCAGCGCCTCGTCACCAATGTCCTCAAAGTCGCCGATGCTGGATCGTTCCATCGATACCCGCTTGTCCGAGGCGCCGCCGCTGGCCGTGCTACTTGGGCCTTTCTTAAAGAGGCCAGACTCCTTGCCGCCGAGCCGCCCAGCTATGCTGAATTTGCTCGAGCTGCCCTTTCGGAACAGCTTGCGGACCACATTGTCGTCCTTGAAGCTACCCGACAGCCCGGCGCTCGTGGGCTCGGAAGGCGTGTTGGAGAACGACATGTCCAGGGAAAGGGAATCCCGCGATTCCGAGACCGACGTCTGCGTGTGGACCGACAAGCCATCGCGAGACATGCGCGACTCGGACGGAGACTCCAACTCCAGTGACGAGCTTTGTACCCCCTCGGGCGTGGCAGACGCCTCTTGACTCTTGGATTTCTCCTTGGCTTTGGCCTTGTCTTTCTTCTCAGCCTTGCTCTTTTCCTTGCTCTCCTTGTCCTTTTCCTTTTCGGGTTTGGATTTGAAGAACGAGGTGATATTGAAAGCTGGGGCATTGGGGTTCAGGCGAGGGGCCTTGGACTGGGTCGGTGGGCGGCTGCCAATAACGCCGACCTCGTTGACGTTTGGCAACATTTCCTCGCCCAGGATCTCGTCGTCCGCCGACGCCAGGGTTGTCTTCAGAGCCGATGGCGACCCGTGAAGAGACGGGCGTCGAGACGGGTTCCTGGACCATGCATCAGGCGACCAAAGACGACTAGGTTTCCCTAGCGTTGCGGCTTCGCCTGGCTGCGGCCCCCAGATGGAACCCGAATCGGTTGAGGGCCGGGGAAGCTCGGCAGAGGCGATGCTCGGGGGCCGCGGGCTGCTTTTGTCCCTCTCCGGAAACAGGCCGCCGGGAGCTCGATGAGAGCTAGAGAAGGGATTCAAGCTCCTAGAAAACATACGCGAATGCGTTGCCTGTCCCTCGGCAATCTCGGGTCCCACCGAGTTGCGGTTGAACACACCCCAACTACGTCGTTTGTTGGCGAGCCCATCTGAGTCCTCATCCTGCCTGGGAAATGACTGGCTTTGTCCCGACTTGATGCTGCCGAACGGCAGCCCATGCAAGCTGTCCGACTCAGCGGCTTTAGCGGTCCTGGACCGCGGGAACGGGAAGAAAGCACTCAGCTTATTCGGCGGAGGCTCGGTTGCGACAGGCGAGGGAGCCGTCGCAGCTGCATTGAGTGACATACGATCCGAGTTGTCCTGAAAAGGAGGGAAAGGGAGGTTGCTTGACGAGCCATGGGGGCTCGAGAAGATTCTGAAAGAATTTCCAGACGATGCAGGCGATTGCGGGGCGTTGTCGGGAGAAGCTCGTTGGAAGAAGGGGTCAGGCCCGAACCTGGAGGCCGGGCTGGGGTCATCGTCATCGATATCCGCCATGAGGTTAGATGGCAAGAGAGCGGTGGCTGATGGACTGAGCGGGGCATTTCTCATGCTCAACTCGTCCAAGTGCCCGACGTCTTCTTGGTGGTCCATGAAGGGACCCGAGGCGAAACCGGGAGGCGCGTTTGCGGAACGGGAGCTAGCAAAGCCAGCAGGAGCCGTAATGGCCTGGTCAATTTGGGGATATGGCGGAAGCGGTGCCGAGACTGGGACGTTCGAGATCGAGTTGCCCGCGAGACTTCGTCGGTTCAGGTGAGTGGCCGCCGAGTGGTCAAACTCCATACCAGACGCGTTCGGTTGGCTGTACACGTTGAAGTTGGCCTGCGGAATGTGTTGGACCTGGATGCTGAGGGCACGGACCTGCTCGTCCAAGGCCCGACTGCGTTTCGACTCGAGAGCCAGAGCATCCTGCAATTCCTTGCCCATACCGGTCCTGTACCACTCTCTCCTTTCTTCAATGATTTTCTCTCGCCAATCGCCATCCTCGTCCCCGCCCGGAAGCAGCTTCCGAGCCTCCTCGAGCTCCCTCACTTGTTCTCTCCTCTCCTTAAGCTCTGCCTCCAAGCGCGAGCACTCGGCTTGTTGGTCTCCAATCTCTTCTCGAGACCGCTCAACTTTCCGGTCCCGTTCTTCCTCAAGCTCCGCCATCTGCTGGCCAAAGCTCTCTCTCTCCTTGCGCAGTTCCTCCATGCCCTTCTCCCACTTCGCGATATTATCGTGCAATTTAGCTCGCTCATTCTGCTTTTCCTTTAGGGCTCTCTCCTTCTGCGCCTTCCGTTGCATAGCGTTGCGCATGGCCCGGTCGGTCGCGTGCACATCCTTCTTTAACCTTTCCGTCTGCTCCTCCTTCTTCTTCTGTTCCTTTCGCTTTTCTCGCTTCTCCGCTTCTAATTCGTCCACCACTACTCTGTGATCGGCCTCTTCTTTCGCAATCAGCGCTAGGACATCCTCCGTTTCCTTGCGGATAGCCTCAAACTTCTCTGTCAGTACCGGCAAGGTCTGCGTTGGGTCCGAGTCAGTCTCTTCTCGTGACGGTTGGTCAATGCTCGTGGTGGATGGCGAATGCCGTCGCGTAACCGTATTCCGTCGCGGCCCCGTGCCGCTGGCAGAGCTCGGGTCTCTGGCTGGTGAGGCCGGTGGCTCTTGCACCGTAGGTATCTCCAACGCAGGGAATGGGCTGCGACTGCCTCCGGTCTCATCGCCAGCGTCGTTCGGTCCAGGATTTCGAGGGTCTTCCGGGATAAAATTCGATGGAAGCCGTGAGTTCCCCAATTGCGGCCGACCATCGCGACCAAACGTCCTCAGCCGGATGACACGGCTGCCAGCCTGGAAATTGTTGGAACCAACGGCAATCACTCGCACGTTGTAGAAATGATCCGGCTTAAGGCCACTAACAACGATGGCGGGTTCCTGATTCGCGGCAACTTCTCCCACTACACAGGGGTTAGCGTTGTGAGCCGTTGGCAGATGATGCGCCCAGTTCCAAACTCACCAACCACACCGTTGACCTGGATCAAAAACTTTTGCACGGATCGATTAGGCGGAGGTCGCGTCCAGTTTACGGTGGCGGCATCGGCTCGGATCTCCGCTAGGGACACGTCTGGCGGATCGGGAACATCAACACCAAGGATGTTAATCAACTCGGGGACCGGCTTCCATAGCGTCTGCCACGCTCGTCGAACCAGCCTGTAGAGACGCAGAGTGAGATTACTGCAAAAAAGCTGACCATCACGCCACGATCGCAATCCAGTGCCGGTGCGACAACAAGACGGGGGAAGAACAAAGCAAGGTGAGTCGACCCAACATACCATACAACAGCAACGCCGGTCACCAGCATCTTGGCATTCCGCAAGAGGACGAGTTCGAGGCGGAGGGCGGCGACGGCGTCGACGGTCAGGGCGTAGGCCGAGTAGGAGAGATCGCGGCACAGTTCCGGAGCGACAGCCCAGCAAAAGAGGGCGGCGCCGGCGGCAGCGATTAGATTGATGCGGGCGTTCTTAGGCTCGGTGAACCACCAGGCGAGGCTGGCCGAGAGGATGAGAAGTGTGGGCACCAGCGACGTCCAGGAGAGCCATGACATGACGCTGGGGTCGGGGGCAACAGCGAGGCCGGGAGTTGAGGGAGTCGTCGCGCTTCCTGCAACGGAGAGAGGGAGGGACGGGAGTGGGGGTCGGGAGCAATGCTGAGTCGCAGAAACATCGGAAAAGGGAAAAAATCGAGATGCTTCCCTTCCAGGCCGAGAATTGCTTGGCCCCGGCCCGCTGGACTGCTTCATGTGATGCTTCATTGGCCGTGAAAACTGGGGGCGCTCGCAATTGCCAGACACGCAGATCCGGGCTCCATCGCGGCATCGGACGCCTGAATTGACGAAGAGGTGCTGGCCGCTCAGTGGCCGGGCGGGCTGTTGCACCTGGTAACTTTTGTCTCCTTAGTGGAGATCGCTGCCGAGATTGTGGCACCCTCCGTTAGGTAAAGAGGCGCCTGTTTGTTTCAGCGGCCTGATACGTCTGCTGGCGGGGTGAAGGCAGGCATGTCACTACACTTACCTGCACCTGCCTTCCCAGGCCTAACGAGCTGATCGAGAACTGCATTACACAGTATCAACGGCTTGACAATCTGTTGCTGCATTGATGGGTTGATCGAATTGGATTTAGACAGAGCTGACGTCGCTTTTGAATTGTTTGTTCGTGCCCTCTAAACTAGAAGCTAACCTGGAAGGAACCCCGCCCGACCTAAGGACAGGCTCCCGCCGTTTGATAATGAGCAAACATAACTTTCCAGACTTTGAGACGTTAGGATACTTGCCTCACTAGTGAAGTTGACCCCCTACTCTTTTTACATGCTTTTGTTTCTCTACTTCTGTACTTTTGCATGCGCTTCAGCTTGTGACTCATTTTAACTAGGTACGAAAATTCGAAGATCGAGTTGAAATTTGATACGTAGATGTGGTGCCCTCTGTAAATTCCTCTCCATTCTCATCCTTCTGAAAACCCTTCCATTCTTTCACGAGCTCATCCAACAAGAAGTTTCTTAGCTTCGCCCAGCACACCGGCCACGGTTGTTCAAGGTCCATTTTGGTTACTTTTACAGCAATGTCTTTCCACAAATCAGCTCACAACATCCACCTCCTTGGTCCAAGCGCTCTCCTCGCTGATCTCATGAAATTTGGAGATGGCTTCCGCGAACCCCAGATGTTCGTTCTCGATAATCACCTCGGCAACAATAAAGGTAGGTAAACCAACTCAGGGTTCCAGGCTTTCTCTGTTGAGTTTTAAACCTGTCAAACAACACTGATGTCTTCAAGGCAAATTTCAGTGGGACGGGGGGTTATTCTCAAGTTTGGCCAGGGAAATAACTTTGAAGTTTGAAGGTGACGATGGCCTTCCCATCCTTCATGCTATGCTCCTCAACAATGAGGGCAAATATGTACCGGCGAGCATCAACCTAGCCGAGCGTATTGGAAACAACAATGGATGGTCTGAATTCCTTCATCGCTGGCTCTCGTTGAGGTGTAAACTTCGCTAGGACTGACCTGATGAGAGTGGATTCCGCTGCCTAAACTGAGCTTGGGTATCACGGTTTTGACCACATGCAGCAGCCTTAGGGGGCCGCATGATGGGGCACGGGGGACCAATCATAGAAAAAAGGTGCCATGACCAATCAAGTGAGAGGCAGCGGCCCGTTAGTGTCCAGTTTACTATCCTCAAGAAGAGCTATCCAGCTGGTGATATAACCAACGTGTCTGTCGGACACACCCTCAGTATACATTGTGAATAACACCTGTTGTAGACCTTTTGGTTTCACCGACTTATCAGACTTCTGTCAAAATAACCTCCGCTGAACCCTTTCAGAAGATAGTCTGATCAGTTCTCACACTTGACCAGTTCCCTCCTTGCCCGGCTTAGCCATGGCCAGCTAACTTGTCCTGCGAATGTCCAATAAAAACAAGTCAAAATGCCAATGGTGATTATTCGAAGTGGAAGCAACCGTCGCGATGCAGGATGGCTTGATGCTCTACGTCCGGCCCTCCGCTGTTAGCCGACGGGTGCTATTCTCAGCCGAGCTGCTCCTGCCAAAGGGAAGTCCTTAGCCAGATGGCCAGCGCAAGACTCCTGTCTCCAAGTCTCAGAGTTACACCAAGCTCAGCAGGCGAAGTCCTCTCCTGGTAGAAGGTCGTCGTCGTCGTCGTCGTTTTTTTTTTTTATTATTCATCTTAATCTCAGAGTTCTGAACGGGAACACGGGGGTAGAGTACCATAATGGAAACCGCGAAATTCGTGCCGAGCCTGGTCATGTGCTCCCCAGCAGTTGCGCAGTCCCCCTTGTCCCCCAACCAGCCAACCAGCCCTAGTTTGGCGGGCCATGCCCGCTTGTTGATCCCCAAAGCCAACTTGAACCGCAAACAAAAAACGCTCTCTGTTCGAATGCACAACGTATTATTAATATTTGGAAACACAATGTTGCGGTTGTTAGCATCCTGCCGTAACATACTAGGGGCTCTTTTACTGACAGTGTGCTTTAAGTCACTGTCAGCTTCGTTATCATCGCTCTCAGAGCCTTGCTGGGTGTTAATGTACATGACATCAGCGAGGGGAACCCTGACCTGCGACAAGGGTCCAATCTTCCGGGATTTTTGTCTGCAAGACCTTGAAGGTACCAAGGCTCGTAGCAGTCCCTCGGCAAGATTACCTTGTCCAATTGGTGGGCCTGAAGTACCCAACATGTCTTGGCCTCAGGACAGCATGGCCGGGCGCGGGCGACTGGTGGGATTCCTCGGCGTTTGTTGAGTCCTCGTGATTGTTCCCGACCTTCTCACCTGCTCAACGCTCGTTCTCTTCAAGAGCCGACTCCTTTCTCTTTTCTGTGACTGGTTTCGCAGTTTCGTCCATAATTCCCCAGAGATTCTTACTCTTGAACCTAGTCTTTCTTGTCGTCGGGAGTTGAGGGCTGCAGAGCCGTTAAACGCTCGCTCCACGCATGCATTAGTTCCACGCGGAGATCAGCCCAACTCGTTCATTTCTCTCCAGGCCTTCCCTACTAGGTCCTTCCGATCCTTCCAGGGCTGACTTGAGCTGGGCTTGCAACTTCTGGCGCCGGTTTGATTGTCAAGTCTCATCTATTTGCTAGCTTTCTCTCCGAAACGGACTGCGAAGAGGGATACGTTCTGCTTTCGCTAAGGATATTCAAGTGGCCCGAAGCAAAGGCCTGGGCGTGGCGACTCGGCACTCCATAATACCTCGCGCCTCGGCTTACACCTGCGCAGCATTTTCGCTTCTCGTATCAAATAACTCTCCAAGCCCGATACGAAATTCGCATCCCAAGTCCTGGCCGCAAGGCCACCGCCGTTTTTATTTTGAAAGGCAAAGAAGCGCTTTTCGCCCTTCGATTTAGTTGCCCACCATGCAGTACGTCAGGAATCTCAGCGATTCGGTCTCGACGGCATGGAACTCTATCAACCCGGCCACCCTCAGCGGGGCCATTGACGTGATCGTTGTTGAGCAAGAGGACGGCAGCCTTGCATGCTCTCCCTTCCATGTACGCTTTGGCAAATTTTCGCTTCTGCGGCCCTACGAGAAGAAAGTCGAATTCAAGGTCAATGGCGTCAAACAGCCCTACTCGATGAAACTCGGGGAGGGCGGCGAAGCCTTCTTCGTCTTTGAAACCAGCGACACGATCCCCAAGAGCCTGCAAACGTCGCCATTGGTGTCGCCAGCTTCTAGCCCGCCCCTGGGCGCTTCCCAAAATGGCCAGCCGCCGTTGCAAGAGCCCGAGTCGCTCGATCTCAATGACGGTATCGGAAAGGCGCGCTCGTCAAGCTTCCACCGGCCACCGCCGACCGTCCTCCATTCGGTAGGGCGAGACGGTATGCAATCGCCCTTGGGGCCATAGCAATGTGTCCTTGCTAATTCAAAACAGGGTTGCTCACGCCGAGGTCAACCTCCCCAGAACTATCCAGGGGAGCCCCATCTACGGCCGACGGCTCGCCTTCGCGCCCACATAGCGACGACAACCTGCCGAGGACCAGTCGGAAACTATCTAGCGATCACGGTTCGAGCGATGACGACCATCCGATGTACTCGGAACGATCCATCAGCCCACCACCTCTGCCGCCAGCCGAGGCTCTCCAGCGGGCCATGAATCTTTCCAAGGAGCTGGCCGCGGTCAACATCCCGACCCATGTGACGGAAACAGGAGACTTGATGCTGGACATGACAGGATTCAAGAATAACGACGAAGATGCTATTCGTGCCGAAATCTTGGCTCGCAAGGTTCTCTCGGAAGAGCTAGATGGCAACTACGACATCGGCGCGCTGTTCGGCATCGACGAGCGGGGAAATCTCTGGATCTATAGCAGCGAGGAAGCAAAAAGTGCCGCGATGAAGAGGGCCATAGACTCGACATTCCGCGGTTCACCGGGCATCGCCATTGACGCCGCGTCAGACCCCGGGTACCAGAGCGATAGCAGCGATGCCACAGCGTCTCCGAGTACCGCAAGCCACAGAAGGACCGAGTCCGACCTCGGCCAGATGACCTTGCAAACTCCTCCCAGCTCTCCGGGTA
Organism: Corynascus novoguineensis; assembly: GCA_033296725.1. Classification (NCBI taxonomy): domain Eukaryota; kingdom Fungi; phylum Ascomycota; class Sordariomycetes; order Sordariales; family Chaetomiaceae; genus Corynascus; species Corynascus novoguineensis. Next base: position 43,849 of record MU857601.1, read on the forward strand.
GTTCGGCTGCCGGTGATCCCAACCGCAACTATGCCAAGACGCTGCGGTTAACCAGCGACCAGCTCAAGGCTTTAAACCTGAAGCCTGGTGAGAACGCCATGAGCTTCACGGTTAACAGAGCAACTTGCCAGGCGTACATGTACCTGTGGAAGCACGAGACGCCCGTGGTTATCTCGGACATTGACGGAACTATCACCAAATCTGATGCCCTTGGCCACGTGCTGAACATGATTGGACGGGACTGGACGCATGCTGGTGTCGCAAAACTGTACAGTGACATTGTGGCGAATGGCTACAACATCATGTACCTGACAAGCCGGTCCGTGGGTCAGGCGGACAGTACGAGAACGTATCTATCAGGCATTGTTCAGGACGGGTACCGTCTTCCGCGGGGCCCAACCATTCTCTCGCCGGATCGAACCATGGCGGCGCTGCGCCGGGAAATTTACCTGCGCAAGCCGCACATCTTCAAGATGTCAACATTGCGCGACATTCGCAGCCTGTACGGGCCGGATCGCACTCCCTTCTATGCCGGTTTTGGCAACCGCTTTACCGATCAGATCTCGTACCGCACCGTGGACGTACCGAGGACGCGTATCTTCACCATCAACTCTAACGCCGAGGTGTCGCTGGACCTGCTGAGCCTCAACCGCATGAAGTTGAGCTACGTCAACATGAGCGAGGTCGTCGACCACTATTTCCCACCCGTCGGCACGCTGGTCAAGGGTGGCGGCGAGGACTACACCGACTTCAAGTACTGGCGCGATACGCCGCTCGAGCTGGATGAGTTCTCGGCCAGTGACTCCGAGGATGAAGATGGACCCGGGCCACACGACGATGACGACGAGTATGTCGAGGATGAGGATGACGAGGTTTGCGAGGGTCTGGCCGATAGCTACATCTCGCGGAACTCTATGGACGAGTACGGAGAGGGAAGCGCCCTGGGCGAGAGTTATGACGAAGACCGCATGAGGGAGTCTATGATGGAGGATGATTATGCCGACGACGAAGAGGGCGAGGTGTACGAGGAGGAGGACGATGTAGAGGACGATGTAGAGGAGGCAGAGGACCAGCTCCCGACTCGGAGCGGTGAGGCCAAGTCAGGAAACGGGGTGCATGACGTCGACGCTGAGCTGATCACAGGTGTGAAGAACCTGAGGGTGGAAAAGTAACGTGGGTTTCTGTGTGTTTGGGGACGGAGTTGGCGCATAGTCTGGCGCATTCGATGAAGCTATAGATTGTAGACTGCTTGAGGGACGTTTCTCAAGCATGTTGCATAGCGCGGCGTATAGGCGGTCATTTGATTTGTGTATCATTAAAGACACAATCACGGATACTTTTCGTCTAGGCATGGATTCAAAGCCCCGTGGGCACTGGTGTTCCCGACTATTTGGTATGAAGAAGGGCTGCACGAAGACTTGAAAATCTTCACATCCGACCCTCTTCTGTTGCCCCTGAACACCTTAAACGCCCAAGCACCAGTTCACATTGGCGCCTTGTCCAACACTCTCCTTTGGCTTCTTGATAAACATATACTGAGAGCTTCAAGCTCCTGTGCTCCTGTGCTCCTGTGCTCCTGTGCTCCTGTCCGTTTGGTGGAAACAAAGAGTGGCTGGCCCAACCCCAGCTAAATCAGGCCTCGGCCATCTCCTCATCCTCCAGACCCTCATCCCCAAATACATCGCCAATTGTTCCTCCTTCAACGCCATCTCCGCCAACATCCTCCGTTTCAACCTCCATCGCGTCGGCTCCTTTCGCGTCGGCCCCACTGCCATTGGGCCGGTCAACCATTTCGGCGTCTTCGCCCTCCTCTTCCTCGCTGCTCTCCTCCATTCCTTCCTGCCCTGGCCACACATCCCTCAGTCCCCACGAGACTCCGCTCAGGACGAACCGCTCGCCAGGCAGCCTGACGCCCCACTCGCTGGGCATGACGCGCGGAAGGGCGATCTTGTTGCGCTCCCTGGCCAGCTCCATCATCCACTCCTTGCTCGCGCCGCCAGCGCCGGCCCCGCCACCCGCACCACCGCCGCCGCCGCCTCCGCCGCCGTGGAACTGGAAGCCGAGGCGGCTGGCGATGGCGAGCTGGACGGCGTTGGCGGAGACGGTGGCGTCGCCGACGTTGACGGGCGCCGCACCGGACGCGGCCGACGGCCGCGCGCCCGCGTGACTCGTGTACGGGTCCGCCGAGAGGTGCAGCGCGTCCGAGAGAACCGAGGACGCGTGCCGGTAGGCGAAATCGAGCAGCAGGAGGGGCACACGTTGTTCGAAGGCTGTAACTCCTTGCGCCGTCAGGAGAAGCTCAATGGTACGGGCGTCGCGCGGGCGGGGGCCGGCGGTCGACGGGTTGTTGGTGCCGTTGCCGCCGATGGGTTGGGTGAGAGATTGCAGGTGTGAGTGATGTGATTGGTATTGCTGCTGTTGCTGCTGTTGCTGTGGTTGTGATTGTGATTGTTGCTGGTGTTGTTGTTGTGGTTGTTGTTGTTGACTGTTTGTAGCGGAGCCTGTGCTTGTTCCTGTTGGTTGTTGCGATTGTTGTGTTGGTGGTGGTTGTTGCTGCTGGGTGTCGGTGGTTTGGGAAGTTGAAGTGGCTGAGGAGGGCGGCGCGCCGTTTGTTTGCGGCGCCGCAGCGCCGGAGGAAGACATAGTGACGAGTGACTAAAATCACGCTCAGGAATCGAACATTTGTGATTAATCGTGATAGGAAGAATGCACGAGGGTGACGAGTCGCGTTGGATTGATGGCGAGGACGTGGACGATGGATCACGATAAGTGTAGAAGTGTTAGGGTTTCGAATCGGCCGAGTTCTGACTTTGTGACCTAATGACCGACGTAGACGAAATCAACGCTGGAAGACTGATTTGCAGGAGGTTGAAGGCGGATGAAGAGCACCTCTTGTTGATCAAGCTGCGAGTAAGTGCCAATGCCGCGACAGCTGCGACAGGAGTCTGGGTGCCAAGCTCCATTGAGAGTGGCAGACCCGGAGCCGCAATGATCCGCCGCCGCGAGCTGGGTCCGGGCTCCTAGAACTTACCGCAGTAGTGCAACCGATAAGCTTAGACCACCGTTTGTTTTTGGCCCCGCCCAAAAGAAAAATCCTGCCAGTTGCCTGCCGGTAGCTCAAGGTCTGATGTGCGGCGCGGGGCGTCAGGAAAGAATGGAGGGGCAGATGCAAGACCCCACCATGACTGACCGTGCAGTGGGTGCCGATACAGGAGATGGTCCCCAGAAACTTGCTATGACTCCCCGTCAATTTTCGCCGTGGCAGCCCGAGACTTGCAAGTGAAAGTGAAAGGAGTCATAATTGGCTCAGCCCATCGCTATATCACAAACACTCTCTTTTCTCTGCCCTTCCTTTTTCACAGTGCACCGCCTTCATTGCCAACATGGAGACGACGCTGCCACTTCCCTTCCTCGTCAGCGTCAATGTCCCTCCAGGACTTGGCGGAGAAAAGGAGGGACTCAGCCGCGAGGAAGTCTCGTGCCTTGGCTGCGTTTTCTTTGAGGTCGCGCCCCAGACATTCGACAAGATCCTGCGGTTCCTTGGGCGCCACAACACCGAGTTCCAAGCCTTCTTCGACGTAACACGCCTCGAGTCGCGCGACGATATCGTCACCCTGCTTGATGCCGGCGCCCGCAAAGTCTTTGTCCGCCCCGAACAATTACCTGACCTTGCTGAGTTTGGTTCTCGGATCGCCCCCGTCGTAAACAGCGGCGACGTGACCAAACTGTCCTCGGCCGATACAGAGCACGGCCTTCTCGTCTCCGGGTTCGACCAGTCAGCAACGGATACCGCGCGTTTTGTCGAGGAGGCGAAAACGAAGAAGATTGGGTCATTCTTTATCAAGCCTGTTCAAGGGACCAATCTGCAAGAGTTCATTCAGCTTGCCGCAGAGTGTGGTGCTATTCCCATCTTGCCGTCGACGGGGCTGAGCAGCACGCAGCAGCCCGATAAGCTTGCTGTGTCCCAGATTCTCGCCGGTGTATGGAAATCAGACCGCCCGGACGGACTGATCCCGACCGTCGTCGTTGACGAGCATGATACGGCACTGGGTCTAGTATACAGCAGTGGGGAGAGCGTGGGGGAGGCGCTCAGAACTCAAACGGGTGTCTACCAGAGCCGGAAGCGCGGGCTATGGTACAAGGGGGCAACATCAGGCGACACGCAGGAGCTAGTCCGGATATCTCTAGACTGCGACAACGATGCGCTCAAGTTTGTCGTCAGGCAAAAGGGGCGCTTCTGCCACCTCGAACAGTCAGGCTGCTTTGGAGATTTGAGGGGAATCGCCAAGTTGGAAAAGACCCTCCTGTCACGGAGAGAGTCTGCGCCCGCAGGTTCCTACACTGCTCGCCTCTTTTCAGATGAGAAGTTGCTGCGGGCCAAGATTATGGAGGAAGCCGAGGAGCTCTGCGATGCAAAGACGCCCGAGGAGGTTGCCTTTGAGGCAGCTGACCTCATCTACTTTGCCCTGACAAAGGCCGTGGGCGCTGGCGTGACATTGGCCGACATCGAGAAGAGCCTCGATGCCAAGAGTTTCAAGGTCAAGCGCAGGACAGGCGACGCCAAGGGGAAGTGGGCAGAGAAGGAGGGCATAAAGCCTGCGGCGAGTGCAGCCCCCGCTGCCCCCGTACAAGAGGCGCCCAAGGAGGCCACTCCCGAGAAGATTACCATGAAGGTCTACGACATGGCTACCGTCTCAACGGCCGAGCTCGACGAAGCATTGAGGAGGCCATCCCAGAAGTCGTCGGACGCCATCCTGAAGATTGTCACCCCCATCATCGACGACATCCGGAAGAATGGCGACAAGGGCGTGCTTGCGTACACCCACAAGTTCGAGAAGGCTACGTCACTCACGTCGCCTGTTCTCAAGGCGCCGTTCCCCGAATCGCTCATGCAGTTGCCCGAGGAGACCATCAAGGCCATCGACGTGTCGTTCGAGAACATCCGCAAGTTCCATGCGGCTCAAAAGGAGGAGAAGCCTCTTCAGGTTGAGACTATGCCTGGTGTTGTTTGCAGCCGCTTCTCGCGGCCGATCGAAGCGGTCGGGCTCTATGTACCGGGCGGTACTGCTGTGCTCCCCAGCACGGCGCTCATGCTCGGCGTCCCAGCCATGGTTGCCGGGTGCAAGAAGATTGTGCTTGCGTCGCCGCCGCGGGCAGACGGCACCATCACGCCCGAGATTGTCTATGTTGCCCACAAGATTGGGGCGGAATCGATCGTCCTGGCCGGAGGCGCACAGGCTGTGGCGGCCATGGCGTACGGCACCGAGAGCGTGAGCAAGGTGGACAAGATCCTCGGCCCCGGTAACCAGTTCGTCACGGCGGCCAAGATGTACGTCAGCAACGACACCAATGCCGGAGTCAGCATCGACATGCCGGCAGGACCATCCGAAGTGCTGGTTATTGCCGACAAGGATGCCAACCCGGCCTTTGTCGCGTCGGACCTGCTGTCCCAGGCCGAGCACGGCGTTGACAGCCAGGTGGTGCTGATCGCGGTTGACCTCAGCGATGCCCAGCTGGCGGCCATCGAGGATGAGGTCCATAAACAAGCCCTGGCGCTCCCGCGGGTGGATATCGTGCGTGGTTCCATTGCGCACTCCCTCACGGTGCGGGTCAAGACTGTGGACGAGGCGATGGAGATCAGCAACAAGTACGCGCCAGAGCACCTGATTCTGCAGCTCAAGGACGCCGAGGCGGCGGTAGACAAGGTGATGAACGCCGGCAGCGTCTTCATTGGCGAATGGACGCCGGAGAGCGTGGGAGACTATTCGGCCGGCGTCAACCACTCGCTGCGTGAGTGCCCCGTCGCACCTTGGTCAGAATGCTACTACTACTACCACTACTACCAACGCTACCCCTCCTCTTTTTTTGTCTCACACAGTCGTGCTAACAAAACGTCTAGCAACCTACGGTTATGCCAAGCAGTACTCGGGCGTCAACCTTGCGTCTTTTGTCAAGCACATTACGAGCTCGAACCTCACGGCCGAGGGCTTGCGGAACGTTGGCGAGGCCGTGATGCAGCTCGCCAAGGTGGAGGAGCTCGAGGCGCACCGGCGGGCCGTCAGCATCAGGCTGGCGCACATGAAGCCGTAAACCTGATCAATATCTGTTGTATTTGTCGTCTTGTGAATGCGTCCATGAATAAAAATCCCTGGGTCACCAGAAGTTTGAGTCAACCAATGCGTATATTTACAGTTCTTGCCCAACTCGTGTTGTCGATGCTCAGTTAGTGATCAAGCGATACCCTGCAGTCGACTGGTTCCCCATAAGTTTTATTGCAGTTCACCGTCGGGGCCAGACCCATCAGAAGTAATATATTTATGTATATGTACGTACATGCACGCATTGCTACCCAGTACAGACACGTGCACTACACCGAGTGTAAGGTGCTTAAGTGGAATTCTCGACTAACCCCGCGGTGGGCTTCCAGTTGTAGTTGCTGGATTCTCTTGTACATTCGTCAAATGCAAGTCACCCGTTGCAACGACCAGGCTTTTAATAGGCGAAACTCGAGTCGGTCGACGGGCGATTGGCACGGGCCATGGGGAGATGCTGACGCGGAACCTGCGACAACGAGGAGGCTGACGCGGCCACCATGGTCAGTTCGTCGGTCTCTCCTCGAGCAGTGTCGTGTATGCATGCAGCGGGTTCCGGTCAGCACGGTGGCTGTGAGCAATTGGCGATTAATTGATTGCTTGGTTAATTAATTGGTATTAGCGGAAGGTATGAATCCAGCTGAATATCTGAACTTCAGCTGTGACACAGGCGCAGGCAAGAGCTGTGCCTTGTATCTAGCCTTCCATTTGTGGAAGGAGAGCGCACAAAGTACGGAGGAAGAGGTTAGCGGCGATGCAGTTAGAACACACACCCCGCACAGTGATCATCCTGAAGGGGTTGGACCCTGAAAACAAACGTTGCGAGAACGGGCGGAAATGTCACACACCAGCGTGGTCCCGTTCCCGCTCTCCACATATGCCCCAAGGTTGCAGCTCGTAATTACACTAGTGTAGTCAATCTTACCCGCTCGCGCCGCCCTGCCAAGCCTCGAATTGCGAGCCCGAACCTGGAATCCTCGTCCCTGTCCATGGCGTAACCAAGTAATCCGCAGTGGCCGCAGGCAAGTCTGCAAACCGCGTTTGCAACGAGCCTGTGGTTATGGGAACCCATATACTTGTGGGCTAGAAGTACATAGTATCACTAGCTGTTGTTCAAGCCATTTCCCCCGCCAGAACCATCTGATCCAGGGTCCCAGATCTGGGCTGTGGGTGCCCTGCGCTGTTGTGTTATGTAGTACACAGCACAAAGCAACTCGCTGGGCGTGGCCGATCACCCAAAACAGGCCGAGTCGATCTCTGAGACTCCACCGGCCCGCTCTCGGCAGCACCGCATGAAACGCGACAGTCATCCTGTACTCTCTTTACAACACTTCGGACGTGGATGCGCAACTTTGGAGCTTCCCATAAAATAACCCCCGATCCATACTTGGCACTATGTATGCAGGCATGTGAAGACTCGGATGCTCGGCACTCGTTCAGATGCGAGAAGAAGAGAAACAAGAGAAAACAAAAAGAGGGAAAAAAAGAAAGAAAAAGAAAACACAACGTGATTGGCTCTTGTCAATGAGCCCCAGCCAACCAAAAACACACCAAAAAAAAAAACGGCGGCCTCCGGTGTAACTAGGAGTGATAAGTACACACGCAGTATTCCGTACATCCCGATCAGGCCCGGCTCATCCGGGGCGCCCACACAAGTGACCGCCATCTGAACCCGTCACACACAACCTGAAAATCGGTCGCCCTATACTTCACCCCCTTTCTGCGTGTCAGCTTCTCAACACGCCTGCAACTCCGTCTTCGTTTCTTGTCTCTCTTTCGAGCCGTCTTGTCCTCCCCGGCAGTTCCCCGGCAGCAACCTGCCTATAGCCAGCCGCCGTGCGTTGCTGACCTGCATGGTCTTCTTCTTCGACTTTCTAGATATCGGCAGTGCTCTTTAGTACCCAACCGCCGTGTTTAATTTCATCTGATCTGCTCTCTTCACAACACTCGCTATCTTCCTCAAAGCAAACTCGCCCATAGATCTCCTCGTGAGAAACTTACCTTGGCACTTCATTATTGCGTACGTTCTATTATTCGCCGGCAATACGAGACCCCATGTTCCGTTAGCCAAATAATTCCATCACGATGCATCTGCACGCCCTTCTCCCGCTTGCCTTCCTCCCCCTTTACACATCCGCCGAGCCCGTCGGGATACCACAGCCAAACGATGGGCTGGCCATCAGTGCCCGAGCGCGCCCTGACGCGCCTGATGGCTATGCCCCGGCCGTCGTGCCGTGTCCACAGAACAAGCCGACCATCCGGAGCGCCAGCGAGCTCTCCAAGAGTGAGAAGGACTGGCTCGCCAAGCGCCGTCCGCTCACCGTCGACCCCATGATTGAGTTCTTGAAGCGCGCCGATATTGAGGGCTTCGACGCAGAGGCCTACATCAACCGGGTCGCCTCGGACGTCAAGGACCTGCCCAACATCGGCATCGCCGTGTCCGGCGGCGGCTACCGGGCCCTCATGAACGGTGCCGGCTTCGTGGCTGCTGCCGACAGCCGCACCCCTGTCTCCACGAACAAGGGCGGCATTGGCGGCCTTCTCCAGGCGAGCACCTATCTCTCCGGTTTGTCGGGCGGCGGGTGGCTCGTCAGCAGCATCTTCGCCAACAACTTCAGCACAGTCACAACCCTGCGCGACGGGAGGGAGGACAGCAGCCTCTGGAAGTTTGACAGTTCCATCTTCACGGGCCCCGACCTGCCCGGCATTTTCGACAGCGCGAGGTACTGGACAAGGGTGGCCCGGCAGGTTTCGAGCAAGAAGGACGCCGGCTTCGAGACCTCCATCACCGATTATTGGGGCAGGGCATTGGCCTGGCAGTTGATCGACGCCCCCGAGGGCGGTCCCTCCTACACCTTCTCCAGCATCGCCAATGACGACGACTTCTCCAACGCCCGCACCCCTTTCCCCATTCTGGTCGCCGACGGGAGGGCGCCCGGCGAGCAGATCATCTCGCTCAACGCCACCGTCTTTGAATTCAACCCCTACGAGATGGGCTCGTGGGATCCGACCACTTTCGGCTTCGCCCCCATGCGCTACCTCGGCTCCAATTTCTCGGCTGGCACAGTCCCGCGCGACGGCAAGTGCGTTCGCGGTTTCGACTCCCTCAGCTACATCTTCGGCACCAGCAGCTCCCTCTTCAACGCCTTTTTGCTGCAAAACATCAGCTCCGTCGACGGCGTGCCCGACTTCCTTATCGACGCCGCCACAGACGTCCTCGAAGGGATCAGCAACGCCCAGAACGACATCGCCCAGTACCGGCCCAATCCCTTTTTGGGGTGGAACGAGCGGAGCAACCCGACGGCGGACGCTGACGCGCTCAACCTGGTCGACGGCGGCATGGACCTGCAGAACATCCCGCTACACCCCCTCATCCAGCCCATGCGCGCCGTTGACGTCGTCTTCGCCGTTGACTCATCCGCCGATACAACCTACTCGTGGCCCAACGGCACCGCCCTACGCGCCACCTACGATCGCACATACGGCGATATCGCAAACGGCACTCTCTTCCCCCCGGTCCCTGACGACCGAACCTTCATCGCCCACGGCCTCAACAACCGCCCGACCTTCTTCGGCTGCGACGCCAACAACTTCACCTCGGACGCCGCGATTCCGCCACTCATCGTCTACGTGCCCAACGCCCCCTACACGGCCTGGTCCAACGTCACCACCTTCACCCCTTCGTACGAACTCGCCGAGCGCAACGCCATCATCCGCAACGGTTACGATGCCGCCACCCAGGGCAACGGCACCCTCGACGACCAGTGGCCCGTCTGCGTCGCCTGCGCCGTCATGAGCCGCTCCTGGGCCCGCACGGGCACCGACGTCCCCGCTGCATGCGCCGACTGCTTCGACCGCTACTGCTGGAACGGCACGCTCGCCGAAGCGAGCGCAAGCGTCGCTTCGGGTGGGGGTGGCGACGAGTACCAGCCCACCTTCAAGATTGGCGATGGGCAGTCCGATGACGAGTCAGCCGCTGTCATGGCCGCAGTGGCGGGGCGGCCGGCTTGGGCGGCTCTGGTGGTTGGTTTGGTAGCGGCCGTGGCCGTTTTGTGATGAACCAGGGAGAGATCATCCGCGAGACAGTTATCTTCGACTTCTACTCGTCTCCTCGTTTTAGCACGAGAAACTTCGGCCTTCTTTTTTTTTTTTTTCATTTTAGCCTGTTTGTTTGCTGCATGTAAAGTTGTTTGTAGAGATTGTTTACGGGGAGAAATGATACCACCAGGTCGAAGTTGCAACAAAGTTTAGTTTGTCTTATTTATCAATCTCGAAAGAGATCAAGTCACAGCTTTACGGTGAAATGGCGTGTCCGAGGCGAAGGACGCTTCATTGATACTTCACGCCAATTGCTTCCCTTGCCTGGATCAAAATGAACTTTTCGCTGGCCTGATCAAGATGCCGCCAAACAATTCGTATCAGAACATGTCATTTCTGGACACTCGTCTCAATATCCAGGTCCGGAGAGGGGGTATAACATTTCGGGCATGGAGGGTTGGTCTCACTCCTCTATTAATCCAAAGACTCCGCCAGCTTCAAAGGTCGTCTCACTATGCAAGAGCTTGGATGAGACATCGCTGAAACGGACACATGCATGAGAAAAAGGAAAAGAGGATTGACTCTCAAGAGTCGGAAAACGTTGCAGGCATTCTTGTGTCCATCGACCTGAGCGACGAGGCACTCGCCAATGTGCCGATCCTGACCAAATTTCGCGCAATGACGGCGCAGGCTGGCAGGCCGTCCATTGATGTCATCGAAACGTATCGCGATAGGGGCCTTCTACCCTCGCTTCTGTGATTCCTCCGGGCATAGTCCGGAGCCATTCGGCCCAGCTGTCTATGTTGAACGGATCATTCGTCAGCCGAAACGTTATGCTGATCTGCGTCCCGCTCGAAGGGACGCTAGGCGCGTCATGCCGCAGCGGTGCCAGCAGGATAGACGGTAACGTCTTGGTGCCAGGGAGCTGCATGCTCAGCGGCGTGGGAAACCTCGCGATGGCCTGCTTCTCCGGGCTTCGCTCTTGTATCATCCCAGGATACAACGACACCAGCCTGGAGTGGAGTTCAGCCACAGAGAACGGCTCTCTAAATGGCTGAGCAGCCCTCGTCCGCAATTGTTCCGCAAGAGCGCGAGTAAAGGCGCTTCTACCAAGAAGGTCGACATGATCCTCGCCGGCGCAGGCAGCCATTATTTCCAGCATGCCTGACCGTCGTGCTACCGAGTGCGTGGGGTAGTACGCGCAGTCCATGAGGAGTAGCGCGTCTGAACGGGCATTTTCGAATAGCTGCTGGATGCCGCTCCATCGGATGACCGTGGCCGGTTCTGCGTGCTTGGAGCTAATAAAGGGGTAAGTCAGCCTGCGCACTCATACAACTCTGCTGCGGGTCGAATCATTGTACGAACCTTGCCAGAACCGATTCTCGGTCGGCATCCAGGTAGCTGTACCCGCTGTAGTAAAATATTCTCAAGCAGTCGCGCTGGTTGTGGTCAGCGACGAATTCCGTCACCATCTGGGAAAGCCACAACGAAGAAGACCTAGGTCCTTCAGTCGATGCTGGTATTGCTTTGACATGCACTGTGTAGTTATATGTCTCATCGAATGTCTTGACCAAGTCATTGATGGCACTCTGGACTTCCGGGTCGTCGTCGTCCTGCCAGCGGACCAGAAGGACTGAGACGTTGGCATAGCGGCTGCGAAATGGACTCCCTAGGATCCGGTCTACGCTACCCTGGAGATCCGCCTTGAAAGTGTCAAACCCGGGTAAAGGTGGCAATGTGACATGCTTGTTGTCCGGGCGCGGACCAGATGGGAGAGGAGTTCTAATTCGTGACTCGCTCAACGCCGGCTGGGCGTGCTGCTGCGTTGGCGAAGCGTCCATGTCCATGTCTCGGGAGTCTTGTGCAAAAGATAATCGCCTATTCAATGGCGCAGGACTGATGGATGGCCCTGTTATCGGCGAGAGTCCCTGAGTGGATGATTGGTGTGATCTGAACCTCTTTGCCGCGTCCTCCCATGTCATGTTGTGGTGGTTTGGATGGCACTTGTTGACCTGTAAGCTGGCAAGTCCACAACTGACCGACCTGGAAAAGGGGAACTTACTGCGACCCTCCTTCGTCGACAGTCAGGGCAAGCGCCCATCTTCCTTATCAGATGCGCCCGTTCTCGCTGGATGGCCGTCAGCGGCCCTGTCCGGCGCCGACTAGCACGGCGTTGTGGAGTGACATTGGTCCCGTCCCGAGCAGAGAATACGCCCTGGGCTGCGAATGTGGGAGGTGAAGCTACGCTGTAGGAAGTTCCTGACGTCTCGTCCGTGCCGAGGGTGGTTGAAGTTCCGAGGGTCGCCGCGGTGGATATCGATGAGTTGGTGTCTTTCCGCGTGGGGGGAGTCGCGTCGGGCTGCCTAGCATGAGCCTCGGGGCTTGCCTTAGAGGCAATGTGGTTCTCGAGGCTCGCGGGCAAATGTGACACGGGGCGAGGGTTGTCGCTGTTGTTTGGCGACCCCTCAGCCAAGTGGGGGTCTGGATGCTGCATCCTCGGGCTGCAAACACTTAGGCGTCGTTCAGGATTTCAGACGGATACAATGATGACCATGGTCGAGGGCAATTTCAGTGGCGAGCCGATTTCCGTCGTCTTTCCTGTCTATTGAGTGCGACACGAGACTCGATCGCCGGCTGCCTTTGCTTCTCCCCACGCCTGCATCCGTCGACCGTTTAAAAAAGTTGCAGGATATATCCACGGCCAGGTGGTGAAGCGGGCGGATCAAATTCTGGGTTCTCTAGAGACGAGCCAGACCTGCTGGCAAACGGTTGCTTTCGGTAAGAACAAAGATGGGAAGAAAAAAAATGAGGAAAAAAACTGAGGAAAAAAACTGAGGATGGTGATTCGAGGTCAACAATGTGCCACGCTGTGAAGTTGCTCGGCAGCACGTCTGATCGAAGGGCCCGACTCCGGAGGTTGGGATATCTGGGACTTGGGGAATGGTGGAGTGAAGTTGGATTGTCGGCAGCTCTTTATCAGACCGTGGGTAAAAAGGACCGGTAAAAATATAGAAACGAGGCTGATACAAGACGGCAGTGGGATACTGGATCCGTCATCGACGCCCAAATCTTGTAGCGTACTCCTAGGATAATAGGCCGCTTTGCTAGGGGGGGTAGAAGAGGATGGGACTCCGACTCGAGATAGATTGATGTTGCACAAAACGATGGGAGGAGCCAATTGCCTCTCATTTACACCTGAAGGTGACAGCGAGCCGAACCAGTGGTTTTTGCTGTTAGCGCGGCAGACGGGCAAGTGAGGAAGGAGCTCTGGAACTGAACGGGGGGGGCAGGTGTGGGTGAGCAACCCATTGATAGTGTAGAAGGGGGTCTACGGTTGCGACTTCTGTAGCCCCGACTCCGGCATGTTTCTTTTTCTTTCTGCCCTTTTTCGAATAAATTTTCCCGCTGTATGCTTCTCTCGCTTGGAGGCTCAATTCAGGCAAGCCTAAAACCATTTGTTCCCGGGGAAGTGCCCAACGGGAACCACGTGGACCCTGCCATTGCGTTCACCGCAGACCGACCAGTGGAGTTCGCCCATCTTCCCGAACACCCCCCCTCGTCCCGCCATTCTCCCCGTGCTGCCCGCGTCGATTTCCATGCCTATCCACTCATGGTTAGGTAGGTATTGCCTACTGCACTAGGTGCATACATTTCTTCATAACGACGTCAATTGACCTATTCGTGTTTTACAGGAGGGTCGCCTGCGTTGACTCAAGGACAGCCACTATCCCACCTCGCCGCGTCCTGCGTCCCCGAAATAGCGCGACCATCATCACGCATGCACGACGCTACAAGTATGCGCCGATCGCGGTAATTTTACGGTAATTTACCTTCCAGAGCATACCCGCGCCTGTCTCAGAACCCCCCACGCTTGCATCAGGGGCCCTTGCTTACAGCCTGGACCCTAACCCACACCACTGAGGTCATGTGATGGGGCCTGCTCCAGAGTCGATTCTCCGGGCGGATTACCACTTTACGTAACGCGAACACACCTGTACCAGCACCAATCGGCCGCGGCTGGTATAGCCCGATACCGAGCCTTGACCGGAAGCTCGGGTGCTGCCGCCAGCCTCGCCGCGATTTTGCTACCCGATTGGCCTTGCAAAGGGCTAGGGACCGGCTCCACAAGCCGCCTCTTTACCAACCCGTCGCCAAGGTTCGGGGGTCCTTCGGTGTGGGTTGGGCTCTCCGAGCACCAGGTCGGCGCGCAGACCATGTTCGTCATGAGCAGATCCGAGCGTGTCAACTGTCGAAGCGGTGATGGGATGCATATCCTCACTCACTGACCAGTAATCTGCGAGGTTCCTGCAGAAGAATGGTTCTCGAGTGCTACCGAGGCTCACCTACGCATGAGAAGCCTGTGCGGAACCAAGGACGGGTGACGGTAGTGCCCTGAAATATCTTGCGTTACACTGCCCGACTGCTTGTGTCGCGTCGAGGTAAGTCTGATATGCGAGCCCCTTTTCATCAAGCTGAGCTCTTCGACTGTCCGGGAGCCCGGCATAATCAAATTGGGCGTTTCCAGCTCGTCCCCAACTTGCGCAGTCACTGACCCGATAGCTCACCGACACGTAGCTTCGTAGCCGATTCCAAAACAAAACTCCCTGCAGCGACGCAGACCTCACACAGTTCCCGCGCTCTACTCCCCTCTTCCCCCCCCCCCCCTTCTCGGCTTTCGTTTCCCTCTTTCCTCTCTGCCCTTTTTACACAACCGCCCTTCCGACTCAAGGCACAGGATACATTGGACAATTCGGGGACAAATACAGTTCCCGCCTCGTCGGGGCTTTGGGGGGGTGCATGATTCTTCCGCTCGGGCAGAAATGATGGCCAGTCAGAGAGATTATGAGTTCACAAACACAACTTGGGGAGGGGCTTGCAGCCTCATCTGCACTTTCCCCACGCTCTTTTGCCCTCCGCTCAATCGCTTGTTGATCCATCCTCCTGCATTGCTACCTGTGCGACCAAACTCCTCCCTCAGCGGCCCAATCAGCCCGGCGTGGTATCCGGGGTCTTGTTGCTTCTTCCTTCCCGCCCCTCGATCACTCTCGCGGGAGCTAGACACACGACCCCATTCCGGGGCGGCCCGCGGGGGGGTTGAAGAGGTGGGGAGACAGAGAGCCACAGGAAACATGTTGAGCCGTTACATTGTGTCTCCCCGACTTGCTTCACCCCGCCAACTCCCCGGTGAACACGCAACCGCAGCCATGTCGCAATCGACCAAGACGCCCAATGGAACTTTGCAGCACTCATAACAATGCGAACCCAAAACAGCACTTTCCTGATGGGCCTGTGGGAAGAATTCCGATTTCAGTCCGAAATGCTGCGGACTTTGGTTGAGGCTGGAAAGACCACACGGAAGGTCTGAGGGCTGGGCTTAGCGTGGAGGTCAATGGGGTGACGGTTATCGAAGCCCCTAAGTTGCCGAGGGACGGACTGTGCCCGCCTCTCGTCATTTCGATTTCGCCAGCACAATAACCGGGACTTACATCATACGCATAGATACGTGCGGCTGCACATCAAGTCTCCTATGGCCCATCACGTTCGATGAGCCGAACCGGTCCTACGAGTCATCATTACCCAACCATCGAGGCTGTAGCTCATGAAAAAACCGGCTGCTCCTGCAAAAGAGTTCTAGCACGGGACTCTGGCAGGCAGCGAGTAAAGCGGACGACTGGCCAGACGACGCGTCGCGATTCATTTGTTCGACAGATACGAGTCATCGCCATATCAATATGTTGTTATGCAACGATCAGCTCTGTGTCTATCTACCTGAACGGCCTGCAATTCCATAGCACGTAGCGCTTGGGTTACCCATCTTCTCTCTTACCTAGTTCGAGCTCCCAGCCATTCCCCCCGGACCGAAACCGGCAGGCTATGCTCTTCATCTTGCGAGTCGCCTCGCGCTCCTGCCCGCTGCTATCTAAAAACATGTCTTCCCGCGACTCGAGATACGCTTTTTCATCAGCAGAGATAGCAAGCAGTGCCGCCGTGGGTGATCCCTTGAGGATCTTGACGTCCCAGACGGCCGTCTGGACCATGATGCCAAGGAGGAAACTGACCGCCAGCGCTATCTGAATGGCCAGAAATGTCAACCAAGCCCACCGTACATGAACGTAAGTTTCGGTCTCAAGAACGGTCCCAGTTGCCAAGGCTGGACTCATGGCGCGTATCCTAAATCGGGCCATGAGAATTAGCACTCAACGCACGTACATACCAACGTCTTTAGCCATCCCACGCGCTCTGGTACCGGACGCAGAAGTCGGTAATCGAGCCGTTGGGGAATAAATGCCCGTCACATCTGATCTAAGGAGACGAAAAGGTAGGAAGGGCTTTAAGCTCAGGAATAGAGACTAGAACGAGGGTATCAAGATGAAGAAAGGAAAAAGGGCAGCTGGTAAGCCTAAAGAGAAATCCACTTGCGTGTTGGTCAAGCTGGTGGCCACGTTGGCGGTCACGTTGCCAACTACAGCCCGCATCTGGGCGTCGTCGTACGGCGGATCGCGCTCTGGGAACATGGCGAGCCCCAGCACCTCACTCGTCGGGGTTTGGCCACTAATTGCTGGGCCATATCGGCCCGAGTACACGCCGGAGAACACCGAGAGAATGTAGCTTTTGAGCAGCGCCACATCCTCTTTCTTCACCGAATACACGACGCCACCCCCTTCCCCGCCCGTGGAAGAGGAGGAGAGGGAGGACAAGGAATCCCGAACATTTACTGACGTCTTACCGCTGCCGGCAGCCTCGTCCTCTGCGGCGAGCGTTGACGTGAAAACGACCCTACTCGTCGACTCACCTCTCGAGGTCGACGCCTCGTACGTGTTGACGCAGAAGTGTAGGAGGACCTCGGTAGCGCGGAAAACCTCAGCTTCTTGTTCCTGTTGTCGCCACGAGATAGAAGACGTGGTGGTCCCGTTGGTATAGACGAGGAAGAAATTGGCGATGGCGCTTGTTACCCGGCCGTCCGTGTCGGAGAAGGCGAGGCTTGTGTTTGAGGGCAGGAAGCTCCCCTCGTTGGTTACTTCTTCGGATCCACCACTCACAGGGGGGTGTGGCCATGAAATGTTCAGGTTGCAGCTCGCGGAACCGCCAACCAGAAATAGGCCGTTGGGGAGGCGGGCTGCGCGGACAGGTTCGCTGTTGGCGTCACCTAGTGACACCCCTAGGTTCTCTGGCCTGGTCCGGTCGGAAACGGTAAGCCGGTCGGAAACGTCAGCCACGGCGGCGCAGACGGCAAGCGAGCTGAAGTTCTGCCATCGACAGTCGCCCGAGCTGCAGATGGGTTGCAGGGGCGGTACCTCCGCGTCAGATGCATGATAAATGCCCAACTGGATCGCCTGCTTCTCTCGCATGTCAAGACGGTCTGGTGGTTGAACGCACTGGTTTAGCACCCACATCCCAAGTTGGCGAGGGGGAAGATGTTGGGAGAGAATCTACCTACCATAGGGCGTTGGGTGAGAGTATGATTCGCTTCTGGCGATCGTGGCCGTGCCACTCCTTCCTTCCAATACACGAGTAGGATAGGTTATGGCGCCTTGCGTGAGCGGGGAGAGGAGGAAGCCAGTTAGGAGTGCGGTGGCTGCAGACATGCCGAGCGCCCTGTTGACCACCATGAGTTCAGTACACTGAACCCAAACAAAGAGGACCAACGTGAAACCAGAAGAAAAAAAAAGAAGAAAAAAAAAGAAGAAAAAAAAAGAAGAAAAAAAAAGAAGAAAAAAAAGAAAGAAAGAAAGAAAGAAAGAAAGAAAAAGAAAAAAAGAAAGAAAGAAAGAAAAAAGTCAGGCAAGCGAGAAAGGAAGCATAATTATTCCTACCTTCCCTTCCTTTTGCAAAGGAGCATGGCGCCCCCAAACACCGGCCACCGCCTGGCATCCTCAAAGGTGACGAAATCCACCAACGGTTTCTCCCCTCTCGCGAATGCGTTCCACTTAAGCTGGGCGAGCCCTTCCGTCAGGGGTACTGCCAATGCAACCTGGCAAATCGCAACCAAAAATGCCACCACCGTGTTCAGCGAGACGGTCAGCGGCCAGTCAGACGTGCTCCGTCCCTCGAACTTCTTGAGAACGGCGACGATGGCCGCCAGGCACACGACGCCGAGCAGGCAACATGATATCTCGGCCAACCATCGCTTACAGTACCGCAGGAAGGCGGTACAGCCGCTTCTTCCCCTTCCTTTTTCACCTTCCCTTCCACCTCCATTTCCACCTCCACTTGGCCACCACCAACGCTGTTGCTGGCGACGGAGCCCACTACATCCCTCCGCGTGCCCATTGGCGTTCCCGTTGGCGTTCCCATGCTGTTTTCGCCGGCGCTGTTTGCGCTGTCGATCCCATGAGCGCCTTGCCTCAAATCGGTTCAGTTCTGGCGGAATCGGGGGGAAGGTGTCGGTGTGTGGGATGCGGACCTCGATGCGGGATTCATCTTTAGGTTCTTGGGCAGTTCCGTTGGTCATCACCTCCGACCCTGCCCCCGCTGCTGCTGCTGGCAGGCTCAGGAAGGTGATGTCTTCGTAGTGCATGAATGGGCCAGAGCCGGTATCGAGTCGGCCGGTGGCGGTGTGCTGGGGTTGGGCGGTACCCTGAAGGTTGGTACGAGCTGTCTGTTGCTGCTGCTGTTGCTGCTGCCAGGGTGCCGGCGCCGATATACCTGAAGTTATCCCGTTGCCGACAACGGCAGTGTGAGCCGGGGCTGGGACTGGCACCGGCAGGGGGGCAGCAACGGGCAAGGGGTTGGCAGGAGCGGCAGTAGCCTGGTTCGGCACCGGCCCGTGGAATGTCGGCACCTGCCGCCGAGCGGATTCAGCCTCTCTCGCGCGCGCATCGTTGAGTTCCTGCAGTTCGCGGCTGCCGCGCCAGTGAGGTGGTACCGGGTAGGGGATGTCGCTCTCATCTTCGGGGTATGTCTGCCACATCGGCGGCTGCGCCGCATGGGTGTTACCGGACCCGGCTGTTGTCGTAGCCTGTGACTGTGGTAGTTGTGTCCATTCCCCGTGCCACAACCCCGCCTGCCCGCCATCCAAGCCGCTCCCGGTCACACTCCCGCTCCTATGCAATTGCGGCTCCGGCCTCCTGTAGCGGCTCTGCGGCGGCGGAGATGGCGATAAACTTGCAGGTGGTCCTCCTCCTCCTTGCCCTCCTCCGCTGCCGTTAGCCTCCTCGTCTTGATCGGCTTCTTCGTGAATCGAGCTGGCGGGTGACACTGTGAAAACCTCCCCACTGCTGATGGTCCCCATGCGCTGCGGCGTCCGGGTCTGGGTGCTGCTGGTGCTGGGAGCTGGCCGGAGGGCGTAAGCGAGCTCTGAAGGTGAGACTTGGGCCGGGTTCACAACGGCGGCTGTGGGAGCCATCCCGACAGGTCGTCTCCTTGCAGGGATGGTAATCAGCTGCGGGGTGTGCAGGGAGCGATTGTTGTAGCCAGCTCGATAGCCGCCATTGCTGTTGTTGCTGGAGTAATAGTAGTACTGGTCACCGGGGCCAGGACCGGACATTTCGAATGGCGGGTATCGAGTCGTGGAGGATACACATTCCCGCTGCTGCAGTCCGACTGGACGAGACAAAAAGAGCACGGCGATGCAGTCACGGCTTGGACGCGACGTCGGCTCCAGGCCTCATTTGCCTCACTAGAGTGGAGCAAGAGCAAAAGCGAGGAGCAGGGGACAGACACGAAGAAGAGAACCCCAATCGTGAGCATGAACGCTTGAGCGCGATCCCCGTCGTGGTGGGGGGAGCGGGAGTGGTGGATAAAAACGCGCCAGAGCAAAAATGAGGTAAGCTAACGACGAGAATCCCAGTAAGCAAGCGGCTTGGAAGTTCCGGCAAGACTGCCTTTTTCGAACCGGTTGCTCTGGTCTGACGGGGCTCGTCCCGGTTATTTCTGGGCTGTTGGAGGTTTACATTTCATTTCAATTGCAGACCCAACTGCAGCAGACGGCAAGAGAAGTCGAATGTAGCCTCCTGCCGTTTTGGGCAGACAAGAGATGCAGCCCACACTTCTGGAAATATTGCCGGTCAGTTTAATCAGTGATTAGCTCGCTCACTGCATACCTTTAGAGACATCCCAATTGATCCATCACTATTCATGCCAGGTTGTCCCGCGCATTATTTCTTCGCTATACACTTCGAAGAATGGTCAGGTATACAAGTACGCTACATCCATAGTTTGAGATGTCGGAGTGGTTCACATTGAGCCCTTCTGCGGCCACAGAGAAAAGTGTAACTTCAGAGCACATGGCGTTGGTGGCGTCCAAGGGACTGGAAGTCGCTGCAGAGATCGGAAACGGCCAAATGGCGGCGCAGCAAATTGCTGTTGCCTGCCGAAAGCGCTGCGACACTCCGAAAAGGTGTGCGGGAGAGTTGCAACCATGAACCAGGTCGGAACATGACGCGGGGGCGGGGTCGAGCCGATCTTTAAACTGCAGCGGGCGAGGTTCGAGGATGGCTTCTCGTCATTGGCGCGTGCAGCGCGGAACCGTTGTTCTCGTGCGACAGCGTATGTCCGTACCGAGTAATCTGTCGCTACACAGCAGTATATGGTTCATACCCTATCCGGTGGAGGTTCAGCTTGGTTGTGCTCGCTTTCGCGAACCCCCTGCCCGTCCTCGTCTGGCCCTCTCGTGCGGGGTCGATGAGAGAAGATGTGCGAAACACCAGGGAGGCTGCATTTCAGCCCTGGTCTCGACTTCGTCGCATCTTGGAGACTTCGTCCCTGCGAGGAAAAGCCACTGGCGGAAGACCTTGAGCACACTTACATCAATAGCGTCTTGGACGAGCTATATATATCTGAGGAGGGGCGCTAGGGGCCACCTTTTGTAATTCTTACCAACGTTTCCGAATGTGCGGATTCGTTGCGCGTGTCAGAAGGGGAGAGATATCAACTCCGCTCCGAGCCTTGTAACCAGGTCCGTGTTTAGTATTTTTAGAAAACCTTGTGGGTCAGGGCGCAATTCAGATTCGAGTTCTGGCGCCCGGGGGGGGGGGGGGGGCTTCATCATCAGAAAACTTGAACCCAGAAGCAGCTCTTGCTATCACTACTCGTGTCCTCGCCAAACATGGTAACCTTTTCAAGTTTGATGCTTAGTCCCCGATTGAGATAGCACCTTCCGCCATCTTCAAGCACAATAACAAAAGAAAGGAGAACTGAAGAGCTCGAACCCCGTTTTCTGCTCCTGAACTCCGTTAAACAGTACATTGGGTAAGCCATTCCCGGGCAAAGAGACCAACCACCGAAACTCCAAGAGCCAGCACCAATGTGACAATGCAGCAATGCCATTTGTACAATGCAGCAATGGAAAGTAAATAAGGAAACTGCCCTCAATGATCATGGCCATGCCCACCATGCTCATGCTCGTGCCCATGCCCCTCGGCCGAGTGGCTGCTCTCGGGCCGCGACGCGCTCGGCGAGCAGCACCCTTGCCCGATGCAATCATCCACGCAGTCCAGCAAGCACACGTCACCGGCAACACTCCCGCACTTAGACGATCCCTGTGCGGCTGCGCCCCCAGATGCCGACGCCGATGCCGACGCCGATGCCGACGCGCCGTCCAGGCGCATTGCGACGTCGTCGTTGTCGGTCCCTCCTCCCCGGGCGTTGTGGGAGTGCGCGGGGTCGAGGCAGAATTCAGGCTGGATGGTGGCGCTGTGGATGCCGTAGGCGTGTAGGCACTTGCGTGCCATCATGGACAACTCCATGTATTTCTCCCCGCCCGCCTCCGAGATGGGGAAGGCTACCTGGATGTGCATCGAGGCAACGATCTTGGTGTCCGACAACTGCCAGATGTGCACGTGGTGGCAGCTGATGACACCGGGTAGCGCCTGGATGTCCTCGCGCACTTCGTTGAGGTCGATGTGCTCCGGAGTCGCCTGGAGGAGGATCTTGGACGCCGCCACCGTAAGCGGGATGCACGACCGCAGAATGATGAGCGTGATGAAGAGGGAAACAATCGGGTCGGCGTAGTAGCGGCCCGGCCAATCGGTCAACCAGATGATGAGCGCCGTGACGATGACCCCGACGTTGCCCAGCGCGTCGCCCAGTACGTGTAGGACCATGGCGTTCATGCCCAGATCGTCGTGGTTGTGGCCGTGGCTCTTGCTTGGCTCCCTCGGCTTGTTGTGGTTATGCGAGTGGTGGATGCCTGACCCCCGCCGGGCGCGTTTCGACGGTGATTTCGAGCCGTGACTGGGTTCCAATGGGTGCCTCCTACTATCTTTCAGAAGGGGGGTGTCTTCGCGTGGATCCGTCTCGTCTACCACGGCGATCTCGTCCCCAGCGTTGCTGTCACTGCTCGACCCGTCGTCTGCCTGGGTGCGGCTGGCGGCAATGATCTCCTGCCGGAAGCTGGCTGGATATATGCCTCTGTCACCGATGCCTGCAATACAACTCTGGCAGGTGTTCTCTTGTGACCTCCGTGCCCTCCGGCCGGGAGCGGCTCCCTCCACATCGTCGTCACCATATCCATATCTGCTGCGCTTCGCCGACCCTTCCGACATGGACGCTCTGTACCTCGCAACCGCAGTCTCGGGAAAGAGGTCGGGCTCGCGCCCGTCGTCTGCAGCTTCGTGACTCCCCCGTTGGCCAGCACGTCCTTCCTCGGCGGCGCGAGCATCGCCATGCTCATGGATATGCCCTTCTCCACCGTGTCCGTGTTCGCCCGGCCCATGCGAATGCCCATGCCCTCCCAGAATGACGAAGCCAGCGAGGTTTGACGCGAGCCCCAGACAGCCGACAATTAAGATGAGTTGCGGATTGCTGATCTCGGGCGGGTCAATGAATCGCGTGAGCGCTTCGAGGATGATCGAGACGCAAAGGGCGATAAGGAAGACGGCGTTGAAAAAGGCGCCCAGGATCTCGGCACGGAGCCACTTGGAGCGTCAGAGTCAGCGGACATGTTCGGCCCCATTCAACCCGCGAATCCGCTCAAACACTCACTCCGTAAGAAAACTTGTCTGTTGTAGCCTTCCTTGCCACCGAGACCGCCCACAAACCGACGAGCAGCGAGATGATATCATTGAGCTACCGGGAAGGTTAGTTGGGAAACAACTTCGTTTGGCTCGTAGGTAGTTCTTACCATGTGGAACGCATCCGCCATCAGCGCCAGAGAATGTACGGCAAAGCCGACGCCCAGCTCGAGGAGGAAGAAAAGGGTGTCGAGCGCGAGCATCACCTTGATGCGCGTCGACTTGGACCACCCCATGCCGGGCGGACTGGACGTGATTCCTGACTGCGCCTGCTCTAGAAAATGAGGTTTTTGTAGAGCGAGACAGGTGACGCAGGGGGAACTATTGGCGGCAACGCGTTGGTTTTGAGTGGCAGGCTGTGTCTTGTTTGCGGCACGGTTTGCGTCGTTGGGTCTCGGCGATCCAAGGACCACAGTCGCCCCCCTTTCCTTCTTGGCAGATGCGCAGCAGGAGGACTCGAAGCGCAAACACCGCGAGCGAACCGGGATTTTCTTTTGAGGGCCCCGTGTCTCAGATAACGAAAAAGAAGCAGACACACACAAAAAAGTGCCCGCTCAAAGACACGGTCCTGGACAAAAGTTTTTATCCCGAGTGGCTTGCAAGAAAATCAATAGGGGAATATTTTGCATCCCGGGTGCACTCCTTCTTGGGCCCCGCCCCCGGTAATTGGTGGTTATGGGGCGATTGCGCAACCGAGAACGGCAATCTCAAGTTCCGGTGACATCAGCTCAGAGCGCCTCGTTCTCATCAGTTGGCACGAGTGGCTAAAGCGGCCCCGCATCGTCCGATGCTCTCAGTTTTGTCCACCTCGGTGCTTGCCACGCATTGTTAAGGGTCTAATAGACTCCACATCTCTCTTGATCAACGGCGTCAGATATCAATAATCGTTAACGTTATAGTTAGATTAGTTATTGACGCTTTCAGAAAATTGTCTACAAATTAGGTGAGAGGAATGGAGCGGATCATGGAGTTGGTGCGCTGTATTCACTCGGACCAGCGTAGTATGAAAAGCAACGAGTTACTCCGAAACATTGAATGTTACAAGCTGGTGTATTGACGAAAATGTTGTCACCTGATAGGTCAGCACTCGCGTTTCTCTTCAACTCGCGCTATTACAATTGATGACAACTAGCAAATAAATGAAGAAGAAAAGAAAGGAAATCTGTTAAGGTAAGCTACCTTTGCAGAACGGATCCCAAGGGGAACCGCTAATCGTTTCGATGTCGCCACAGAATCGGGGTCAAGGCTGTGCTCTGCATTTATTGGAGTTAGGATAACTGCCATGGCAAAGAATCAGCCTTGCTATAGAACGTAGGATGGATTGTCGTCTGAGCATGTGAGGTCCGTGGGCCGCAATTATGTTGCGAGCTACGGCGAACTGGTTTGAAACCAGTCTCGACGATGTAGCTACCAGGGTACCTTTGGATTCGGAACCCACAAGACGGTTTACAAAGATGTTCGGAACCTTTGGGCTTACCACCTTCATGCCGATGTTCGATATTTACATGCGTGCGGACTGCCAGCGTGTCAGCCCACATCACATTACTAGTATGAGGTAATCATCCACTAGGAATGAGCATGGTGGTCGGCATCGTCTAGTGAATGATACTGATAACCTCCACGTAGTTAGGCCATCTAGCCATTTACTGGCCCAAGAAAGGTTTACTCTACCTAACTTTTATTGTTTTGCTTTTACCAATTGATTTTTACCGTCATTACTCTCATTCATCTTTCCCGAGTGCGTTGTTGTAAGGTGGTGTTCTGAGATGATACCGCAATCAACGCGAATGGTAACACCCAAACAGACGAACTTGCCCTTGAATTAATTCAAAACATGTCACTTCTTTTGCCGAGCTAGTCTGGTACTCTACGGACGTATCAACAATATAAGCACCAATGAACTTACACTGACCGATATTAGGTAGTTAATGCTTCAAGCAACCGGGATAACAGATCACCGGTCCACCCAAGGAGACTACCTACAATGTAAGATGGATGTCTTGCGTCATGGTTTGCTCGTTGGTATACCAATCCGAAGGTTAACTAAATCAAACACCCTAGGCTTGTGAAACAATCACAATATAGACAGGTAGCTAGGTCTTCCGCTTCTCGAATATGCGACCTAGTTAGTTGCCTTGGATAGTGATCAATGCCGATTTTAGGTAACTAAATTACCTGGATAGGTCTGAAGTTCGGGTACTCAAATGTCGCAAGATGCCTTTGTTTTCACAACCTAATCTTTTTCCGAGTCCGATCCGAGCAGATTACCAAAGTTCGGTAAGTACCTGCTCGCCCGTTTAAGATTGAGGAGGGAAAAAAAAAAAAAAAAAAAACTCTCTGGTGACAATCAATGCAATCTTTCACCGTCCTGCGCTACTACCTTCAACGGTAGCGGACTGTTCACCAAAACGGGAAACGAGAGTGGAGGTTAGAGCTCTGGTCACTAAACTGTGGAGAAATAGAGAGATTCCTGATCATGACTGCTAGAAGATTCATGTCCCTACGTACTCGTAATCTGAAGCACACATCAACCGAAACTGCGTCAGTACCAGCTCTTTCACTCTTGCTCTGCCTCAGCTTCCTTCCGGGATCTCTCTACTTTCGAGCATAGTTATAAGTTTTGTAATCCGTACTATGAGAGTCAGACTAAGACTCAGTTTAACGGTGTGGTACAGGTGGCATTTGATCTTGTTTTATCATATTCCGATTGCGGCAAGCACCATGCGGAGAAAGAGACATATGCTGAAAGAGGCATGCGACTTGTTACAATGTGCTCGGGCTGTAGCTCCCTTTGTAACCTTGATTACCCAAACGGGCTCCTGGATTTGTCAGCCAGCATCCCAAACTGGAGGGCGATTTGGCCGCGAGCGGGTCCCTCCTGTTAACTCCACTCCTCATCTCATCGCCAGGCAGTCGGTGTAGAACAAATGCTGCGTCATATGGAAGATCAGGGACAGATTCTGATGATTTCTAAGCAGTTATAAATATGGAGTGTCCGGAGAGTTTCGCCTGGCGTGGTACAATGGCACTGCGTGCACTGGAGAGAGCGCCTGGGCTTCAGCATTGCGATGGAAGGCACTTCGACGAGTAGTACTTGCCCCTCAGCTAGTACTAACATAAAAGGATGAGGTAGTCCCTGTTTTTCGAGTCTTGATTCTTTTCCTCATGAGCAAACTATTCGATTGCAGACGTGACCCACCTCAATTGACGACTGCGAACTGGTGACAACAGAAACAGGATCCTCAACTCCATCAGTTCACAGCCGCAACAAGGGATACACTACCTAGGTAGTTCATCATGGCATCTCATAGCGATCTCAAGCCCATCAAGCTGTACGGCAAGGGCGGACCCAACCCACCCAAAGTCGCCATCATTCTCGACGAATTGGGCCTGCCTTACGAGATCGATGCTGTTCCCTTCAGCGACGTCAAGAAGCCTGAGTACCTCGCCATCAATCCCAATGGCCGCCTCCCCTCCATCCGGGATCCCAACGCCAACCTCACGCTGTGGGAGTCTGGTGCCATCGTCGAGTATCTGATAGAGAAGTACGACACCAACCACAAGCTCAGCTTCCCGGCGGGCTCCAACGAGGCGTACCTGGCCAAGCAGTGGCTGTTCTTTCAGACCACAGGCCAGGGACCGTACTATGGCCAGGCGGTGTGGTTCACCAGATTTCACCCGGAGAATCTACCGAGCGCCATCGACCGGTACACCAACGAAATCAAGAGGGTCACGGGCGTTGTCGAGGGGCATCTCGCCAGGCAGAAGGAGGAGCACGGCGCTAAGGAAGGGTTCGACGGCCCGTGGCTGGTCGGGAACAAGCTGTCGTACGCTGACATTGCGTTCTTGCCCTGGCAATTCTTTGCTAAGAATATCATTGGGAAGACTGGCAAGTACAATGAGGATGAGTTCCCGCTCGTGAAGGAGTGGGTGGGCAAGCTACTGGCACGGGAATCGGCGAAAAAGGCTTTGATCTCGGAGTGAAGGTGAGGACAGGATAGTTGAAGATGGATGAACGGAGAACCTATGTGGTATTCTCCAGGTGAAATGGTGATAATAGGTTTATGCATTAACATACCGTGGCCCAGTGCAGGCAC
The DNA here is from genome assembly GCA_033296725.1 of Corynascus novoguineensis. Taxonomy (NCBI): domain Eukaryota; kingdom Fungi; phylum Ascomycota; class Sordariomycetes; order Sordariales; family Chaetomiaceae; genus Corynascus; species Corynascus novoguineensis. The sequence continues at coordinate 71,029 of MU857601.1, forward strand.
GCTCTTACACCTATACAAATAAGCTCTCTGAGTCCCGTTCGGGGAGCCTGAGTTTCATTCCCAACTGAAATCTGCATGACAGCCGATGGTGAACCTAGAGTTCTTGCTACAGAAGTATGCATTGCGAAGACATGATGAAATATATTTTTCTTGATACGACTTAGGCTGGCATTAAGAATTCTGGTGCACGTTAGTTGAGAAAGATATGCCTCGCTCGCTCAGGCTACCTCTTCAGATGGTCATTGATTGGATCTATTTGTTGATTGGTGAAGAGTACAGTATGTGGAAGGTGGCTTAAGTGGGCCTTCTGTCGCATCCCGCAATCGCCCCAGCGGTCCCCCACACTGAAAGAGATCGCAATCCGACTGGCGCTTATCGCGATCGGGTCGCCGACTCGTCGCTTGCCGGATGACACAGTTGACACCCCTGTCTTCCACCATCGCATCTGACAACGGGTTCGACGACATACTGACCGAATCTCATAAAGCATCAACCTTCTCCAAAGGCAGTCTCAAGGTCTCCAAATACTGATTCACTCAACGGCCTGACATCGTCGGTTCCAATTGCCACTTTTAACGCTATAAAGAATTATTTATTGCCAACATGAATTCCCAAGAACCCAACCCGGACCTGGAATCCTTCCGAGAACAATGGAAAGCCGAGGTGAGGGCGAAGCATGCGGCTTCAGGAGCCGCCCAACAATCGGAAAAACAACAGCTACAGCAACAGTTGCAACAACCAAGGGCGGCTGGACCGTCCCATACTCATGCGAGACCTGTTACGCAACACCCGCGGAAGCCGCCACAATCCGCACACAGATCCGTGGCTCAAGACGAGGACGATGACTATGTTCAGCCACAGCTGTTTGATGAGCCTATAACAACCGCGCCGGCATCTTCGCAGACGGCGTATCTCGTGAGTCCCGAGAATGGCGAACCTGTCTCGGCACTGGAGCATTATGAGAAGGCGGTTGAGAAGGAGGCTGCGGGTAATTTGGGGGATAGTTTGAAACTGTACAGGAAAGCCTTTAGGGTACGTAACGGAATCAGTTCTCAGATCCATGGGAGAAGCGGGTTGAACTGACTATTTCTAGTTGGACGACCGGGTGGACCAAAAGTACAGAAACAAGCACTTCCCAAAGCTGCCTCCCAAACCTGCGCAGCCAACTCCCGCAAAGGATGTTTCGACGGCAGTCAGCACAGCGTCCAAGCCTGACCAACCCCAATCGATGAAAGATCTTATCGCTAGCTTCTCCGTCATGTCCATCACACCGGCCCCACCGGAGGTCGAGGGCATGCCACCACCCCCGTGCCCACTTGCCACTCTACCAGAAGAAATTCTGGTCCATATCCTCCGTGACGTAGCCATCCTCGATGTCGGAGACTTTGTGCGGCTTGCCCGAGTGTGCAGGCGCCTCGCCTACCTGGTCGCCACCGAGGACCGCATCTGGCGACGCATCTGCCTGGGCAGCGAGTTCGGTTTCAGCGGCATGCACTACTATTGGCAACAACAAGTCACCTGGAAGCCCCTAACCGAGACCGAACTCGCCAGCGAAGCCGCCCGAATTGAATCAATTGACGAGGCAGCCGAGTCGGGGGCCGGCTCTGAGACAGCGGTTCAGCTGGCGACTACACCGGTTTTCACTCTCGCCGAGCGCGCGCGACGGCACGCCGAGGAGAGGGTGGCCAACACGCTCGCCCTCTACCATTCAGTCTACGAGCGCTCGTGGCAGCGCATGTTCCGGCACCGACCGCGCATCCGTTTCAACGGCTGCTACATCAGTACCGTCAACTACATGCGTTCCGGGCAAGCCAGCTCCAACCAGGTCACCTGGGGCTCGCCCGTGCACATCGTCACCTACTACCGCTACCTGCGCTTCTTCCGCGATGGCTCTGTCATCAGTCTGCTCACCACGGTCGAACCCGCCGACGTCGTGCACCATCTAACACGCGAGGCCCTCGCCCTACACGCGGGTGGCGCCAATCCGCACCTGCCGAGCTTCGTGATGCGTCACGCGCTGAGGGGCCGGTGGCGGCTGTCGCAGCCCGGTGGGCTCGCCCTCGCCGACAGCCCGGACGCGCCGCCGGTCGTTGAGGCCGAGGCTGAGCGCGACGTGACGGTCGAGACCGAAGGTGTGAGCAACTACATCTACCGGCTCGACCTCACGCTGGGCTCGGCGGGCAAGGGCACAAAGAACAACCGGCTGGGCTGGAGGGGCTTCTACAGCTACAACCAGCTGACTGGGGACTGGGGCGAGTTCACCCTGAGGAACAACAAGCCCTTTTTCTTTAGCCGCGTGAGGAGTTACGGCGTCAAGGGGGCGTGATTAAGAACTACCAACTTAAGCTTTCCGAGCTAGACCAGCTACCGAGGGTTAGATATCTTGAAAATTGTGATGTGTACATACAGCAGGTTTCATCATCCCTGAGCCATAAGTCTACTACATACATTTAAGTGGCTTATGAATGACGTTTTGAATCTGGCAGATTCAGGCCGAGTTGATACAGGACGAACCTGAGTAAGTAGTTCGTAAATCTGCGGCACTAGTAAAAGGGGTTCAGGGGCACAAAGTCTTGGCGAGGAAAGCTTGTGTCAGCTGCAACCAACCGGCCAGCTGCGCCTCGGCCCGCTTGGTCTGGACCCTGAACGTGAATTGCAGCTGTCGATCTGCAGTGTCCCGCGACGAGATCGTCTACAACGCTAATAAACTGACAGCGAACGACAGCCGGGCGAGGCCCGCGACTCCAACGTAATCTGTCCCTGGACCCGTTTCCTCCCACAATCCCAATTCTTTATCTGTTTTCGATCTCGAGAGCCTACTGACAACGAGCCTTTTCGGTGGCGATTTCTCGATTTCCTGATAATCCACGGCGCGCGCCTCCGACTTTGGACCTGAGATCTGAAACTAGCAGTCAACGGCAAGCAGTACTGACCAGGAAGGTGGCGGTTGGTATTGCAGTTTTGGGATTGCAAGTCTTCTAGAACGCCGCTGCCGCTCCTTCATTCTCGCGACGACTCTTCACCGACCCAACATGATATAAAGCCAGTCCAACGCCGACAGTCATCAGAAAGCACCTAGTGCCCCTCCCAGCGCCGAACAATGGCCTCCCACAGCAATGGCAGCCGAGGCCGCTCTTGCCCGCTCTCCTTCCTCTCGAGCCTCTACGATCTCGAAACCCTCGACACCCGCTTCACTACGCCCTCGTCGGTGCCGTACCGGGCCGCGAACGACAAGCGCGAGGACGACAAAGCCGTCGCCGACAAGCGGGCCGAGCCGCCCAAGTGGAGGACCCCCGAGTTTTACTTTTACTACCTCGTCTTCTTGGTCGTGGTGCCGTACATGTTTTGGGTCGCCTACGACGTGTCGAGGCGTACGTGTTCCCTGCTTTCGTCACGGAAGAGAAAACCTTCTGAAAGGAGCGGTAGAAATAAAGGCTGACAAGACCCTGGGCAGCGTCCGATCCGAGGTACTACAAATTCCAAAGGCGGCTTAGGGACGGGTGGATTCCGGGGCGCAAGATCGTAAGTTTGGTTGTCCTTGCCCCTCGAGCGGGTTGCGAAACAACCTGGGCATGTCTGCTAAGCGTATGCGGTGACAGGATGTGTCAGACGCGCAGTACTACACCTTCCGGATCAACCTGCCGTATATGGCACTCCTGCTGGTGTTCCACCCGCTGCTGCGCAGGGTCTGGGACGCCGTGCATCCCGTTGCAAAGGAGCTGAGGACCGCGAGAGCGAACGTCCCCGAGGCCGCTGAGGCCAGACTGCGCCAGCGCACGTCGTACGATGCTGCCTTCGCGCTGTTCTTTCTGGTCGCGTTGCACGGCTTTTCGGCAGCCAAGATCCTTGCTATTTTGGCCATCAACTATCGACTCGCGACATCGGTGCCAAAGAAGTACATTCCGGCCGTGACGTGGGTGTTCAACATCTGCACCTTGTTCGCCAACGAGCTGTGCTCGGGTTACAAGTTCAGCGACATCGCGTTATTCTTGACTGGGGCGCCGGCTCAGAACTTAGCGACGGATACTCCGGCCTTGGTAGCGCTAGGTCAATGGATGGATAGCCACGGCGGGCTGATGAGACGCTGGGAGATCCTCTTTAACATTACTGTATTGCGCCTGATCAGTTTCAACTTGGACTATTACTGGAGCCTTGACAGGAGAGCTTCCAGTCCCCTCGAGGTACGCTTTATTTGCGCTTCCAACCCCTTCACCACTTTTTTTTTTTTTTTGATCCTCTGGACACCCTCACTAATGCCGGCAAGAAGAAACAACTGGACCCTAGCAACCTCTCTGAGCGCGACCGCATCGCCACGCCGGGCGCGCCCCAAGACTACTCCTTCCGCAATTATCTCGCCTACGCTATCTACGCCCCACTCTACCTCACCGGGCCCATCATCACCTTCAACGACTACATCTCCCAGCAGCGGTATCGACCGGCCACGATCACTACCTCACGCACGATCAAGTACGGCATTCGATTCGCTGTAGTTCTGCTTGCCATGGAGCTGGTCCTTCACTATGACTATGTGGGAGCCATCTCCAAGTCGCGTCCAGACTGGTCGTCGTACACGCCCGCGCAGATTTCGTTGCTGTCTTACTTCAACCTGCACATCATCTGGCTTAAGCTGCTACTACCCTGGCGCTTCTTCCGCCTTTGGAGTCTCGCCGACGGCGTCGACCCGCCCGAAAACATGTTGCGGTGTGTCAGCGACAACTACTCGACCTTGTCCTTCTGGCGCGGCTGGCACCGCAGCTACTACCGCTGGCTGTTGCGCTACATTTACATCCCCCTCGGCGGGTCGAGCTTCCGGACAGGGTTGGACGCGGCGCGCACCGTGCTCACATACCTCGTCGTTTTCACTTTTGTCGCGCTCTGGCACGACATCAAGCTCAACCTGCTCATCTGGGGCTGGCTCATCGTCGTCTTCTTCCTGCCCGAGATTGCTGCCGGCGTCCTCTTCCCCAAGAGAAAGTGGGAGAACCGGCCAACGGCGTACCGCATGCTCTGCTGCGTCGGAGGGGTGGGCAACGTGTTGATGATGATTTCGGCGAACCTGGTTGGGTTCGCTGTCGGGTTGGATGGGTTGGAGAGCATTGTTAGGGGTATCTTTAGGGACTATTCTGGTGAGTTTTCTTTTTCTCTTTCTTTCGCTGGCATATCGGAGCCGTGCCCTTGGTATGGTTTTACTGACGTAGTTCTTCAGGCCTCGTGTTCCTGGTCACGGCGTGTTCGGCGTTATTTGTGGGCATCCAGGTCATGTTTGAGATACGGCAATCCGAGTACAGGCGGGGTATCAATCTAAAGTGTTAAGGTACTGAATCTTGGTGGCGTTTGTAATATATAGTTATTAGATTAAGTAAGAACAGTATAAATATTGGGCTTTGGCAGAGCGTCAAGAGCTGAGTTACCTTGGTTCGTCCCTGAGCCGCAATTTCCCGGCACAGATCCGGAAAGCTTCCGAGTCGGGTGTAACACGGGTAGTTTGGCGAGTACCAGTACCTAAGTTATATGGACGCGGGACTAGTGAATTTCCAAAGCAGCCGCCCTCGTAAAATACAAGACAAATCGTAGGATGATACATTCTTCAGGGTATATCCTCCATTACATGAGACCAATGCTTATCAACGCAAACGCCACCCTGCAAACGCTAGGCCTGCGGCCACTACTGAGACAAGTCATTGTGCAATGCAAAAAGGCTGCGAGCGCGAACGGACTCAGGCCTAAGCCAATGACGGCTCTCGCGGCTTGGTCATCGCCATTTCGGCGTGTCCCGCCTCATCCGCAGCGCGCGCCTTACTCGAAAACTTGCCCGTCATGCCCAGCTTGGCCTCGGTGACATACTTGCGCAGCCAGATGAAGCCCCAGACGATCCCGAATACGACTAGGCAGCCGACGGCAATTCCAAAGACGTAGGCGGCCACGAGGCTGCCCTGCTCCTTGGGATTGAGAAAGTCGTATGGGTAGAAGCCCTTGTCGGCCTTCGTGACGTAGGCGAGGGCGAGGTACAGGGCCAGCAGCAGGATCAGCCAGAGCATGTGGACGGGTTGGGGCACGTCGGTACGCGGGACGACGAGCTCGAAGAATGCGAAGACGCTGTTGAGCGCATGCTGCGAGACGTTACTCCAACCTGCATAAATCTCATCAAACCAGGAGCCCGAGTAGAGGCGGGCCCAATAGACGACGGTCACAATGATGGGGTAGACGATGATGGTGGTGTAGAAGGCGGCGTGGAGGGCCTGCAGCGGGCGGGGGAGACGGTCGAGCAAGGGGACGCCCGAGCGCGCGTACGTGAAAGTGTGCGTCGCTGCCGCGAGGAAGTAGAAGGCCAAGCCCCAGTAGGTCAGGCTCGTGAAGTAGCTGAACGAGGCCCGCGACGCTTCGCAGCCCGTGACAGCCCTGGCGCACTGCCAGGCCAGGACGAAGAGGAGGGTCGTAAAGGCATAGAGGGACTGCGCGAAGAAGGGAGAGTGAGACACGGTCAGCGATTTAATTCACCTGTTAACCAGTGGAAGACAAGCTCGGCTACGAGAATGCTCCGTACTGGTTAATCAGTCATTACAACGGGCGACTTACGATGAGAGCTCTGCAAATGAAGAGGACCCAGGGCGAGAGCAGCCACGATGTCTCAAACCGATGGGTCGGGTCCCAAGGGTCCGTCCCGAACCTGAATGCCTGTCCTGCCATATTTGCCGATCGCAGCTTGCAGATTGCTTGGCAGGCTGGCGGACAAGCTGGGCACGACAGCGGATGGACGATGTTAGTGTGGAGGAAGTTGGATACAAAATGCACTCAGACCAAAAAATGAAGAAAGAACGAAATGATCGTGTTCTGTTGGGTCGGATCGAAGACCCTGGTCTTGGCAATTCTTAATGAAAGGAGTCCTGCACGTCGACTGAACGGCTTACGGATTGAAAATGCCAGATTCGGAAGTCAATGCCGCTGCACCTCGGTACAAGTCAGATCTCTGTTGAGAACGTCAGCGTTGCATCCGTGTGACAATAGCATCACCTGAGACCGACTCCACTTGTTTTGGCTCGATGCTAGTGTTATAGATAAGTGGTACATACGTAGAACCGCAGTGTGTGAGGTCTCAAAAGAATTCAAAACGCCTTGACTGTACATGTATATTTAAATCAGTAAGCCGAATTACAGCTGCTCTGAAGAACATCATGCCAGAACTGTTGAGGACATAACGGAGTAGTAAGAACTACTCGTGGACGACAACCAAATACCAAACCCTCTAGGGAACTCTGGACATTCTAGTGTAAAACGCTTGTTCTAGACTTGGAAAGTATTGTTAGGCGCTTTACTAGTCTTCACTCACGAACCACCATTTTTTGCTTGTGCGCTTGAGTTGTGGAGTGGATGTGTGCTAAACCTCATCGCTGAGTTCCATAATATCTATCCAATTGCTTCATACGCCGTAGTAACGTCCCAGCAGAATGAAAAAAATAAAGGAAAAAAAAGAGGGAAAAACCAACCCGAGACCATCATGGTTTTCATGGTGTCAAAAGGTAATAGAACACTATCGACCTGGCGGCTGAAAGTGGAATTTGCGGGGTGCCGAAAGCAGGCGAAAGAGCACGGTTGCTTATTACCAACTCTGTAATTTACGTACAGTGTATAACCCCAAAAATATTGTGGCCTATTCATACTGTTTCCGTTTGGCGGTACCGGGCTGCAGACAGGGTTCTGACAAGCGCCCGTTTCGATCTCCCGCAACAATCCAAGACCACTCTGCAGCAGGGATTTTATTTCTGCGCGGCCAACGCCGAACAACCATCGATTGGCAGCAGCACTGTTCGCTTTCCATGCCCTGAAAGATCGACTGGCGCCGCCGACACAGTTGACGGAAAGATAATGATGGTGAGTGATATGATGAGCTTCGCTACTGCGTAGAAGCGATGTTCGGTTGGGCTGTCTTCAAATGGACTCTCCCGGAGCCTTATCCGGTTTCGATGGGGCCAATAGCCGCGCGGTCATGATATTATCGAAATCAACACCGCGCAAATCCAGGCTTGCGCTGGGGACGGGGAGGGGCATGCAGTCGGCAGGGCAAACCCCATTTCTCCCGGCTGGCTTCTGGATTGGCCCAAAGATTGGATGGCGAGCCCCGGGCCCGCAGGACATGCAATTCACGAAGAATCGAGCCCCTTTTGGCTTGCTCGGATGGCACCCAGCTATTGGCAACCCCGGCCACAACGCTACCCATTTTCCGCAAATGGACAAACGCGGATTAGCCACCAGGACGCTGGCCCCTTCACCCAGGGCCGCCCGTCGGCGCGCCGTGGGATGCGTGCAGGGGCTTGCCCGTCTCCCAGGAACCGCTCGCAAGTGAGCGCCAGCTCGGTCGCTCGGTCAAGAGTCCCGGTGGAGTGCATCTCTAATTTTGCTGCTCTTCTCGCCAGGAGTTCCAGGTCCTTTTTCCCCTTCGTGGAGATACTGATCGAAACTCTTCACCAAGTTCCCTCACTGCTCACTCTGCGCCATCTTTCAGCGCGTCACGCCTTGCAACGAAACCGAGTCGCAACCTCCGAGCCTTGTGCGCATTCTCATCCATCGACGACTCGATCCCCGTCCTCTTCCGGTTCGAGATCGCGAAACACTGAAACTGCACCTGCGGCGATCCGCCTGATAATTTGTACCCTGCACGGCGCGAATCAACCCAGACTCCCGAGACTCGCCTCCGCAATCAACCTAGGTCTAAATCCCTTGTTTGAGAAGTCCGCAACAACATCGGAGAGCCGGGGGCTTCGTGTTCAGAGAACGAGGAGCGCCGATTCGGTCCTCTAGTACTTCCTTTCTTCGCCCCTGCCTAACTGCGCCAAACCTAGGGTTCGTCACCACTATGTTTCATCGGGGGACCTATCCGTGACAGGCGCTCCGTTCCGACACGTTGAGACCCTCGCCGTGCTCGACGTCTATTTGAATTATATATTTCCTGTCCCTCTAGCGTCGCCTGTACATATATTCGGCATTCGGGCGCATCTTGCATCGCCGCGGGAACTCGCAGAACGTACAAGGCCGGGGTCCACCGGCGAGCTGCCCCTCCGCTTAGTTGTACTACAAAAAGTTCCTGCCGATCGCCGCTCGTGATCTGCGGCGGCGAACGACAGTTGAGCAAACCCCCCCGGGAACCTTCGATATTGGCTTGGAGAGCACCATATGTCCACGCCCGCTATGGCGCTCCCGCGACACCCTTCGTCATCGGACCTCTCCGAGGTGCAGCTACCCATCGTGCTTGTGCCTGACGTCGATGACGATGACATGAAGGCGGGAGCTGGCCTCGAGGTCGATACTCGGCCACGGCGAGACGAGCCACAACAACCTCCGGCACCCCAGCACCCCATTCCGTCTATGCAACAAGCATTCGCAGAATCCTTGGTAGAGGCCACGCAAGGCGATGCAGCAAAGAAGCCCAAGCTCCGGACCGGGGACGCCAGAGCGAGGCGTGACGAGTTACTGGATCAGGGCAGGTCGGATCCGCCTCCGACTGCTCTGTGGCGCTGCCGACCGGGCCAAACTGCACACGAGCTCTGCCGGCTGATAGCCCAGATCTCGTTTGGTGTGTATTTACTGCTACATGGCATGGCCAACAGCCAGATTCTAGTCGTCTCGATTCTCCAAGGCCACATTGACGAGGTGGACGAGTTTCTGGAAACGACGCTTGAGGACATGGACCTTGCCACGAAGGACATGGAGGAGCGGATCAAGCACTTGAAGCTGCCAATGGACAATATCGCAGTCTTTGAGCGGATGCTGGAGGACCGCAAGTTCCGAATGCAGATTCTCGAGGGTAACCAGAAGATTGAGCATATCTTGGCTCGCACCCAAATCGCGCTCAAGCAGACGACCCAAGACCTGGCGGAGGGGCTTGCGGCGACCAGGGAATTTACTATTTATCTAGCTGAGCAGCAGCATGGGAGCTGGCGACAGGAGCGCCCTGATGTAATTGACATATTCGACGCCATGAAGGGCAACACAGATGGGTGGTTCAATGCCTTCATGGACTTGCAGGCGAAAGGAAGCACCTTAAATGCTCTGATGGTTAGGCTGACCGACATGGTCTCCGAGATGGAGCGTAGGGCTGGCGAGGTGAGCCGGAAGACGAGGGTAGGCCCAGCCACACAACCCAGCTCAGAGTGAAGTTGCGACTAACAGAGGTATAGTTCAGCGTTCAACCTTACTCGTCCCCGAGGCATAGCCCTCAACCATCAGATGCGTCGTCTGTTACGACTCCCCCGAGTTCTCCACCAAGAAAGATCCCCAACTCACCTCCACGGCTCTCGCTCCGGTTGAGCACAATCAACACCGTGCAGCTGTCGATTGACACCGAGACGCAGCCGGCGGTTGAGCTGGACGGCTCAGCTCAACAGGATAGTCGAGACAGCGCGACGCCGCGGTCGTCTCTGATGGTGACTTCAAGGTCCCCACCACCTGAAGAATCGCCTCCCGAGACGCCCGCGGGACCACCACCGCAGGCACCCCCGGCCAGGAACCCGCGTCGGCTTTCCAAGCGTCCATCAGCGCTGTTGAACCTTCCAAAGCTCGAAGTGCCCGAGGAATGCGCCGAGGAAGAAGATGAGAGCACATTATACATCTTGCAACCCCGAACCTACACGCCCCAACCGCCATCGCCACAGCCGTCGCTCGGTAACGTCGCTGAGCGCCTGCCCAAGGTGGAACCAGATGCCCAAAGATCCAGGGTTGGCTCTTCGGCCTCGTCGGTCGAGTCAGCAGCCCACATAACACCCGAGATCGCAAAGTCCCGGATAGAACAAGTTATCGCAAAGCCGCAAGCATCCCGGTTGAGAGTGGTTGAGATTGGAGCCAGGACAGATGCTAAGTCCAGCTCGAGGCAAAGTCAAAGGACAGAGTACAGTCCTGCGCCTCGGCCGGACCCAGCCCAAGCACCTGAACTGGTAATCCCCCAGGACCCTGAGGTGGTTACTGCTCAGAGGACGTCTCTTCGACAGCGTGTCTCGTTAAAGGCCACACCGCCAGTATCCATTCAGGTTCCTCCGCCGAACGGTGTCGAGTCACAGCGGCCGGCCCACGCGGTGCCTCGAGCCTACCAGCCAGCCCCGGATTCAGCATATGGCTCCGACATGGAGCGGCCACCTGTCCATTCCGTGGCGTCTATCAATCCGTCGCTTACCGATTTTTCTCCGCCATTCATCCAGCCGGGCATGATTCCGTCGCCTCACTCGGAGAGGCAATTCTTTCGCCCGGTGCAAGCAAGCCCGTACTCGCCGCTGCAGCAGAGGCCCCATACATCCGACACTGTTGGCCCTCATCACTTTCCCCCGCCACCAAGGCATGCCCCTTCAAGGATGGGGATGAGCATCATGAGCAGCGGGACCGCGATGACCAACCAGACAGGGAAGTCAGTGAAGAAGAAGCGCAGCGCGTTCGGCTGGCTGAAGAAGGCCTTCGCCTTGGACGAGGAAGAACGCGCTGTATTTGAACAAAGGAAAAAGGAGCAGATGGCCAACAACCCCTACTACGAACCTCGGAGTCAACAGTTCCTAGACGGCAAACGCATTCGGCCACCCCCGGGTCGCTAAAGAGTGGGACTTATTGCCGTCAGCGGTTCAGAAGTAAACAGGAATTGGGCCAAGACAAACCGAAATAAGCACGCCCTATCCGCTTGTTCGGCACGGGCCGAGCCAAGGACAAGCAACAACACTATCATGCACTCTGTGCCGTCAGCAGAACTTCGCTTCACTTTCTTGTCCAATTCGTTTGCTAGCCAACGATCCCATCCCAGCACTTGGTCACTAAGTTGAGCTAGCCAGTGATATCATTTTTGGATCAGTTATAGGCCTTTGGCGTTTTCTGTTTTTCTTTCTTTTTGCCGGTTGGCCTGCAATTACACGGCCACAGTTCCTATATAGCTCCTCTTCGTCGAAAACGAGCCAGTTTTGGTTTCTTCTTGGGGTACGGGATATTGCATAGCGAGGCAAGCACAGGAGTTTGTTGTACCAATACTATTGTTCTCGGATTGGGCATACTTTGGGGATCTGGAGTTGAGCAGCAGCTTCAAATATTTACAATGTAATGGTAACGTTAGTACAGATATTGAAACGTATCTTGTGAAATTTACCAATATCGCCATCTCGGATGAGGTTGGAATTTTCTGCACTGTGTTTCTTACGTAATAAATTCAAAAAGAAGCATTTCGAACGCCATTCCGCTGGCACATCCGCCGCCAAAAATTTCTCCCACATTCTTTGGATCATCTCGCTCTCTCGAACATCATGGCCCAGCCACCCCAAGATCATCTTTCCTACCTCGACCGCCATGTGCAACTTCTTGAGAGCAAGGTGAACCAGCTGCGCGCGTCTCTGACGCACTGGCAGCAATGGTACCTCGATTATTCGGCACTGAAGGAAGAGGTCGAGCAGTTGCCCACTGACCCTCCTCCCCATGAGCAGCTGCGTCGCATCCGCCGCGACTTCGACAGCCAGCTGCTCACGAAAAAGGAGCTCAACGAAATCATGGGCAAGAATGATCTCAGGGCTACCGATCAAATTGTCAGCATCCTCTCGCGGCGCATGGATTATGTCGAGCAAAACATAGGCACGCTATCGAAGCTCCTTGAAAAAGAGGAGAATAGACTCGCTGCCGCGTCTGTCGTCGCGCATCCCGAGCTCGGAACTGACGAGGAGAGCGGCCTACCCTTTACCGACATCATTGAGGAGTTGGATGAAAACGACAATGTCGTCAACTTCCGGCTCCAGGGTGGTGCGGACGTTGAGCCCAAAATTGTCGAGGCACTGAAGAAGGCGGGGATTGAAGAGAAGGATCTTCCCGAAACTGAGGCAGAGTTGTCGAAGTCGTTGGAGAAGGTAGACCTCGGCTCGATGGAAGTTGAGGCCAAGAACGCGCCAACGTCGACTTCTACAGGCAGCGCAACCGACGCTCAGCAAAGTGCCCCGAGCGCCGAGCCTAGCGTTCGCAAAAAGTCTGTTTCCTTTGCGGAGGATACCAAGGTTGGCGACGAGGCGGCCGAGTCCACGCCTGCATATTCAAGGGCGGCTCAAAACCTCGAGCGTCTCATGCAAAAGGCAAGAGAACAGGAGGCGATAGACTTGTCCTCCGCAGTTATCCCGGAGAACGAGTCGGCAGAAGATAGCCGACTGCGCCGCGAGATGCTCGAGTACGGCATGTCGGAGATCGGTCCGGTCGTGGCCGAACTTCAGCTGGAAGAAGATTACTCGGGCGACGAGGACGACCTAGACTGGATTGGCTCTGAAGACGAGCTTGAGTCAGAAGCCACGGACGATGATACTGAGGACGAGCTTGGTCGCTCGAAACGCAGCGTGCTCACTCCGGACTACATTAAGCGCATGCAGGAACTTGAGAAGCGGCTCAAAGTCCAGTCTGCCTTTACTGTAGGCGCGTCGGAAACAAAGCCCAAGAAGCCAGACGAGGGCATCGGGCGGATAGCCGTGGTTGACGGATCCCAGCCGACAGCTGCCACCACGCCAACGGCGCCTAAAGCAAAGAAGAGCGTTAGTTTCGCCTCGAAATTAGATATTGCTCCAGATCCTGCATCTCAGCCGGCGCCGGAGGTCAAACCCAAGGAGCGCAAAGTTGCCCATGTGGGCGATATTGTCGAGAAGACGGCACAAGAAGAGCTACTCAAGGACCCTGACGAGCCGCCGAAGCGCGTGTCGAGGTTCAAAAAGGAGAGGGCCAGTGTCGCATCTGGTGGGCTTCCGCCCGGACCACATCACCTTCCCGCAAACTTTGGCGCGGCCACCACCATCAATGTTCCAGCTGAACCTACCCCGCCGGAACACGTCACCTTGGCTCCTGAGGTCGTCGAGCGACCTACCGCGCCAAACCCAGCGGAGCCAGATGACCTGGACGATGCTCTTCTATACCAAGCCGCCGCGGTTGAGTATAACCGTTTGCGGAACAAGCTGATCCAGAAGCAGGGCGGCGTTATGCAGCAAGACGGGGCCATCGACAGTGAGACGGGCCTCGTTCCCCTCGATGAGGAATTAGGCGGACCCAAACGGATGAGCAAGTTCAAAGCCGCCCGGTTGGCCAAGCTGCAGTAGCTTGGGAGGTCCAAGGGCTGTATCATAGTCGATGTACATCGCGCTATATCAGCGTTCCCATTTTTAGACATACCGTGATCACTTTGCATCACGCATTTTCCAGACTCTTTTTCCTCTTCCTCCTAGTTCAACTAACACTAACAATGCCGAGCCGCTTGAGCCGGCGTGGCAGGCCGTCAAACCCCTTTCACCACCCAGTCGGTGGCCAGCAGACATTCGGAACGCTCAATAATCTGACAATTGATGGTTTGCAGCTCTCCATCTGCATTCGCATTACTAGCGGTTCCAAGAACAAGCTGATGGGCTCTCTGACGCCTTGACCCTTGGCAAAATTACCCTGTGGTCCCGGCGATTCGTTTCACCCCTCACATTCTTCTTCGTAGACGCAATAGAATTTCTGTACCCCATGAGTGCCATTAAGTCTGTACTTTGATTCAATCTGATTCCTGGTGTGACGATATATGTGCCGTGTAAGCCTGTGGGCATGAAAGGAAACGGAAAGCAGCGAATACAAGTAAACACAGCTGAGAGCACCGAATAAGCTTTCCGATTAGTTGATCTTGGCCTTGCTAAAGTCCATCTCGGGGTGCTGCTCCTGAAACTTCTTGAGTATGTCCATCTTCTTTTGCTCGTCGCTCGTCGGCAGGCCCATCTCCTTCTGGCGCTGGTCGTACATCATCTTCTCCACCATGCTGCGCGTCTCGCCGTCCAGGTCCGACAGCTTGCTGTTTTCGGGCACGATCTTGGTCACGTCGATCTTGGGCGCCGACGTCACCACATGCGGCCACCACTCCATCTTGTTGATCTTGTCCAGGTGAATCTCGATCACCTTGGTGTTACCGGGCGCGCTCGAGAGCGTCCAGGTGCTGTCGTCGGTGCGGATGGGGTGCGGGAAGGTGCCCTGGAGATAAAGGAGAAGCGGTTAGGTTTGGAAGGTCTCTGACTGATTAGAGGGCGTAACGGACTTTGAGGATGGGCTCTTGCCCCTTGATGCCGGCTGAGATAGAGTCCTTCTTGAGATCGACGACGATATCACGGCCCTTGAGGTTCCCGGGCACCGAGATGGTAACGTCGAGGTCGCCGATGGTTTGTGTCCATTTGTAAGGGAGAGCGTCTTGTTCGGCTTGCTCTTTGGCGCGGGCCGCAGCCTCTTCAGCGGGGGTCGGCTCTGTCACGGAGGTGTGTTAGTACTGACGAACCTGTCAAGGCTGAAGAGCGGGCTTGGGCCAGAGAGGACAGAAGACGGGCGATCATGTGGCGAGCCGGAAAGCCACGAGGTTGGTGAGAAGCAGCGCACCTTTGTCAGTCATATTTGCCTTTTTTTGGGGGTGGAGGTTCGATCGCTGCTTGTATGATCTTGTCTGCAGTTTGAAGTTTGTCGCAAAGCTTCTTTAGAAGTTCATGGAAAGTGAGCTCAACAGAGCTCATGGTGGGGCAATATTGCCTGCCATGCCAGGCCCCTCCACCCCGCGCACCTCCCACCCCACAGGGTCACAGCCTTGCATGTTATGCAGCAAGGATTAGTTAGGCTTGGCTACGGTAAGGTAATCTGTACTCGGCGCGTTGGGCCGACACTTGCCAATCTTTAAATAAAGTATCAGCGATCGAGCTCGGGGGGTTCCATAAATCGACCACCAAGACAAAACCTCCCAAAAACAACAAGCTTTCTGGCTCGGCCCTCCAATTCGTCTATTCAGCCTTGCACGTCACTTCACAATCATCACGATGTCACGAAAACCGTCGTCGGGCCTGCCCGCAATCAGCAGCGAGGACATGTGCCCCGTGTGCAAGACGATCCGCTACCTCAACAAGGACATGGAGTTTCTCATCAACCCGGAGTGTTACCACTCCATGTGTTCCAACTGCGTCAACCGGCTGTTTAACGACGGGCCCAACCAGTGCCCCTACGCGGGCTGCCACCGCACCCTGCGGCGAAAGGGCTTCCGCAGCGCCTTCTTTGGCGACCTGTCGGTTGAACGTGAGGTTGACATCCGCCGCCGCGTTGCCGCCGTTTTCAATCAGGCCGAGGACGACTTTGAGACGCTGCGCGACTACAACAACTACCTGCAAATGGTCGAGGACCTGACCTTCGACCTCGTCTCGGGCTCCGATGCCGCCCGCCGCGCCGCCGAGGCCACACTGCAGCAGTGGGAAGCCGAGCACCGCGCCGACATTGAGCGCAACCGCAAGGCCGGCCGCGAGGCTGACGAGCAGTCGCGGCGGCGCCTGGCTGCCGAGCGCGAGGCCGCGCGCCAGAGGCGGGTCGAGGCACTGCGTGAGGCCGAGGAGGAGAAGCGCGAACGCGCCCGGAGTCGCGAGGCCGAGCTCGATAGCTTGGCCAAGGGTGAGGTTGTCAGCGCAGGCGGCCCTGCCGGCGGTGCGCAGCAGAGGGTGCAGCTCAAGAGGCGGGGGCAAGCCGCCGTGAACGCCGCGGCAGCGAGCGCTGCGGGGACCGGGGCGGCAGCCGCTGCGGCGGACGTGGGCCGGTTGTCGATCCGCGGGCTCAAGGAGAAGAAGGCACCCGCGCCCGAAGGACCCTACGATCCGTTTGGTGGCATGGACTTTGTGCCGAGCCGGTACAAGTTGCATGACGGGCTTTCGCACCCGGCCATCGACAAGTACAAGGCCGACCCAGGACACATTACGGGAGGTTACAATTTCGACGACTACACGGCGCGAGCGTTGTATGAGGCGTTTGCTGGCTTGGCCGTTTTCGTCGAGGACGAGAAGGAAGTGGGTATTGGGTTGTCAGCAGGCGAGGTTGCCACTATCAGCGCGGGGATGATCGCCGTCGGCGATAAGATGGAGTTGGACTAGCCAGGGGCTGGTATGTACGAGTGCCATTTCATCTTCATTCTGCATAGCATCTGGCGTTTGGGTAGTTCCAGGGGGGCAAGGGGGTTTCGGAAACGGCAATACCATGTTTATAATAACATAGACGGATAGGCAAAGTGGCAGCTCCTCGTCTTAAATGGAAATGATCCGTGGGTTGAACAAGCCCGAACTTCATGGATCAATCAAGACCGCACAAATTGACCTGCCTTGAAAACCAAACGTTGAATTCCACGACACGTGCCTGGCCAAAAACCGAGGTGATTAATCCGTACAGGGCCGAGATTCTACTTCCGGGTCCGAGTTCCAGCTACTAAAGGAGTACTAAAATAGTACCGTGAGTTCAGAGACAAGCCACCAGAGGACACTGTTGGTGGTGCCCTCTACGCCCAACTTTCAGCGGTTAACACAGAAATGCCTCTCCCTGCCATTGAAGATAAAGAAAACCAATAAACTAATCCCAAACGCCACGCTATATGCAGCCAAACGGACAAATACCGAGCGCTCCCGGGAACATGCTCCGACCTGGCTTCGCTCATTTCTCGGGCGTCGTCAACAGGATGGTACCGGTATCGGAGACCACAGTCCCTCATTGCTGCCAAGGTGTTTGTTGCGCCGGCCGTGGGAAAACTGGAATCGTATCCAATTGGTCCAACCCACCCCCTATGGGCTGTTGGTTGTGCTGCCAGCCCATCCCAGTATTGTGGTTCACAAAGGCACTCTGCCGGAAAGGGTTCGTGCTCCCGGTGGGCTGAGACAGGAGACCACCCGCCGTGACGGGCCGCTGCTGGGTTGGCTGGGCTGGCTGTGTAGTGCCAAAATTCTTCGCAAACGGATTGGTTCCTGTCTTGAGCGGTTGCAAAGGCGCAGCTTGGGTTACTGGCTGTTGAGCAGGCTGAGACTGAAACGGAGAGTTCGAGGATGGGGTACCGAACGGCTGGGCTGCCTGGGGGGATGAGCGGGCAAATGGATTGGTGGACTGGCTTGTAGCGGGTCGTTGCTGGATGTTCGCTTGCGCGGGTGATGGGGCAAAAGGGGTGCCCGTCTGCTGGTTCATGAGCATAGACTGGCGGAACGGATTGGTGGTTTGCTGTGGGGCTTGGAGACCCTGGAACGAAGATGCCGTGCTGCTCTGAAAATTGGCAACCGAGTCTTGTGGAATTGGCGAAAGGGTGTTGGATTGGAAGCCTGCTTGGGCCTGGGGGGAGAATCCCCCGAAGCCAGCGCCGGTCAAAGTCGGCTGCATCTGTTGGGGCGCTTGCTGAGTCGGAGAGAACGTGGTCTGACTCTGCTGTTGGAACGGGCTATTGGCTGCAAACCCAGTGCTTTGAGGAGCGAAACCGGTCTGAAGCTCCTGGGGTGGTTGCTGTGGTTGAAACGGTGCTGGTCCCCACGGTGACATGCCCATTTGCATCTGCGTCTGTGGTTGGGGCTGCGGCTGCTGCTGTGGCTGCGTTTGCACGGCCATGGGTGTCTGGTTCTGTTCGATAGATTCGAAGAAGTCAATCAGGTCGCCGTCCGGACCTTTGGGTGGCTCCACTTTCGCCGCCGCTTGTGATGGCCGCTCATTCGTGGTTGCGCTGGATGAGGGCTTCGCCGAGTCGAACCTGGCTGACTTGGAAACCCCTGACGATCCGCCCTTCGACTTCTTCGCCTCCAACTCAGCCAAATACTGTCTCCTATGAATCTCAAAGTCGGGGTCCTTCAAGTACTCCTCGAGCTGCCGTCCCAAGTTTACGGGAGCATGCTTCAACTTGGGAACCTCCACTCTCGTGTGGTGCTCATATTGCCTGGCGACACTGAGGTATTGCACAACATAGTCCGTCTGTCGAGTAAACGTCCGGTAGATGTCCATAGCCCTCTCAGCGTCCGGTTTAGACAGTTCGAAAAAGTGACCTGTCAATCTGGTTAGTTGGGGTTTGCCGCATGCTGCTTTACGATGAGAAACCTTACCGAGAATGTTGATCAGAGCCTGGTTCAAAGCCTGGAAGAGGGCTAAAAGGTCTAGCACCAGCAGCCTAAAAACGGTTATTGTGATCTCGTTCTCGGGCTCATTCTCCATCACATCACACTTGAGAAGAGCGGTGAGCTGGTGTTGGATAACCTCTGTCTCCCTCAACAACCCCTTCTCTACAGACAGTTTCTCTAGCCGTGGTTCTTTGTACCGCACCCAGTCGATCTTGGTTTCCCGGTACGCACGTGCTCGTTCGGACAGGTAGTTTGAGTAGTGGCGGATGTTTCGGCCCTGGATTTGCGCTGCAGAACGGGAATCAGCTGCTGATGAGGTCTCGCTAGCCGAGTCCAATACTGACCATCGGAAAACACGCTCACGGCCAGCATGTTCCTGTGCTTAGAAAGGTAGGCCAGCGTTACATCCGGCGAGCCTTCTCGGATCATCAGGTGAACTGTGATCAGGCTCTTGAAGACAATGGTCCATGTCGAGTCCCTCAGGCGGTACTGTAGCGCTCTGAACACCTCTCCGACACCCGCTTCGCCCGCGTGCGTTGCGACGAGAATGTGCTCGATGTACTTGGTTTTCGGAGGTGCGGCCTAGAAGCAGCGGTAACGATTAGCGGTCCGTTTCGGCGAGGAAGCACATTAACCACAGCGAACAAGTACCAGCGGCATACCTTCACCTTCGTCGCGCCTTTGACCGATTTTTCAAAAGAACTCGCCATGGCTACTAAATTGTCGCGCAGGTAGAGGCCACGCGGGGTTGCGGTCGTTGATGCTCAGCTGGTCTATGAACTCGAAATTACTGCTGGCGGAGACGATAATTATCCCCGAACAACCAATCTCGATTGCGGTCGACAAGTCCGACAAGGCCAAACGGCGCGCGGGGGATGAAGAAGCTGTCGTGGTGAGGTCACGATCGGGCAGCGGGTTGTGTTCGACCTGCGCCACAAAGGTAGACTTGGGCCAAGTCGTGCGCGGTCTGGCAAGCTGATAGGTTGGGTCGTTGGGTCTCACTGGTCAGGCCAAAAACAGAAGGCATTGGAGTCGCCGGAACGCGGTTCAATCTGCCCAAAAGGCCCTGGACGGGACCGAGCTAGGGACCCTTGTCACAGGAAACTGTAATGGACAAGCAGGAACACAAGGCTTGGCAAATTGCGAACCGGCGAGGAGCGGAAATCGGTTGCATATTTATGTACGGATTACTTGTAACGCTTCCCAAGTTGACTGGCCGTCTTTGCATTCAGTTATCCATATGTACCAAGTGCACAAGAGATCCGCTTTTCTAACAACAGACGTATGTGGTACATACATACGGACTCATTGGTTTTATTGTACTTCAATCCATCTCAAGTCAGATAATTACCTGCCCTAGCATTTCCCTCCAGTGATTTCACTGATGTGTCAAGGGGGTAATGAAGTGAGTTGATATCCAAATGAATTCGCAGCCACAAGACTGCATACGGCATTCTACCTAACGTAATTCACACTGAAGTTGCTGTAGCACCCATCAACACGTGTCTCGAATCCCATCGCTGGATGTTTAGACGATATTACGCAGCGGAGGACAAAGTGTGACAACCTCCACTTGAAGGCCCTGTCGCAAGCCCATCCCGAGCCGCAAGGCGTAGCTTCCCTGCAGGATACGCCCACTTGGTCGCCTGCAAGGCCCTTCACATTCAGGTAATCAGAGTGCCGTAATCGCGTCCGATGAGTAACAAGGTCGGTGTGCCGAACGCTTATTTCATGCTCCCATCCTCCTATCACAACCAAACCACTTAAGCCCCGTGAGGGGAGAGTTTGGAAGGTCCAAAAGGAGGGAGTTTCATCATATGAACACCTTGGCTTTCATCATCTAGACATCGTCAGCTCGAGCTCAAATGTGGATAAGCCGATAATTTGAGGTTAGCACTCACTTTGTTTTGAATGGAAGGGATGGAGAAAGAAAGAGAAAAAAGTTCAAAAACTTTGAGGCTGCAAACTGTTTTTCAAGGGCAGCGACTGGAGCATGGGCCCACTCATTCTTTTGCTCGGCCAGACACCGGCCGAGGAAAGGTGGGTCCTCACAGCAGCGAGCAGCAACTCACATGGAACCACTCAGAGCATTTGGGCAAGCTCAGATTTCCATCGCGACTTCCCGTGAGCTGCTTGAAGCTTAAGAGGTGCCAGAGCCACCCTCAGAACCAAGTCTAACCTCAGAAACGAATGGCACTGCTCCAGGCTCCGCTACGGCGCTTGGGTGCCGTCAACCAACGACAATTAAACCGTTTTCAAATTCATCTCCGCTCGCAATCGCTTCATATCAGCCGATCACACGCATGTACTCGTCTTACACACAGCGATGCTCAGTCAAAGGCTGCTGAAAGTATCGATCTCAACCAAAAGACGGTCGGACAACAATTGCGGGAAGAATGGTCTAGATACAGTATGACTGCTTGTTTCTTTCTGTCCTTTTTATGAAAAGGGCAGATGCCAACGCTGACTCGTCAAGATTCATTCCCAAAATCATCCGGGGCGCAGGAGTTCAAGGAGGGACAAACCGTGACAGTCCACGGCTTCCTCGCAAGAAAACGAATAAAATCGGCCAAACTCGCCTTTGCAGACATTCAGATTGACAATGGGCCTGCCGTTCAGATCACGTCGACTTTTAAGGAGCTTGACAGTCCCGGGCATGCCGCAAACCAAGCACTCAGAAACATATCCCTCTACAGCCCGGTCTCCGTCACAGGTACCGTTGCCCAGTTATACAGCAACGCACAGACGC
This sequence comes from Corynascus novoguineensis, assembly GCA_033296725.1. NCBI lineage: Eukaryota > Fungi > Ascomycota > Sordariomycetes > Sordariales > Chaetomiaceae > Corynascus > Corynascus novoguineensis. The sequence continues at coordinate 92,653 of MU857601.1, forward strand.
AACAGGCCGCCGCTGTGGAACAGGTTAAGTCTTCACGGCCGGGTAGTTTTCCAGAACAGGTCTTCCGTATCGACCTAGACTTGCAAAGCATCCAGCCCCTGAATATTTTCCCTAAGGATATCATCGTCTCCAAAGGTGTTCAGTTTCCTCCTTCGGCTCGGCACCTGCAGATCCGGTTCTCGGACCCCCTGCGCACCCGTCTGCTTGTTCGGCCGCAAATAGCGTTCCGGTTGAGGAAGTCCCTCAACGACCTTGATTTTACCGAAGTTGAAACACCTGTCCTGTTCAAATCTACGCCCGAGGGTGCAAGGGAATTCTTGGTCCCAACGAGACGCCCCGGTTTAGCATACGCATTACCACAGAGCCCCCAACAATACAAGCAGATGCTTATGGCCAGTGGCGTCAGGGGTTACTACCAATTTGCTCGCTGCTTTCGAGATGAAGATTTGCGGGCAGACAGGCAACCCGAGTTCACACAGGCATGGCAGTACCTTTCACATGGGCAGATTCCTTGGCGGGTAGGCTAACTGTGAAAAGTTGGATCTAGAAATGTCGTTCGCCACTGGCGAAGATGTTATGCGGACGGTCGAGTCGATCGTTTCTGACCTGACCATCTTCTTGAACTCAGATTTTTCCGTCGTGGATGAAGGCGAGGATGTATATCTTGCGCCTAGAAAGAGCTTGGTATGTCGTCTGTCGTGCTCTCGAGAATAAGATGTTCGTTCTAACAAGGTAGCAGAAGGCAGCAGACCAGGAGGTCCCCACGCCAGGCTCGCGGTACTTAATGCCACCGTTCCCCCGTATGTCGTACGAAGAAGTCATGACGAGGTTTGGCGTAGATAAGCCAGATTTGCGGATCCCATTCGAGGTAAACCTATATGGCCGTCGCATTAGCATTGCCACGAGCTAACGATTATAGCTCCACCGGGTTGACCACATCTTACCGCCATCATTTGTTTCTATGATCACTCACCTGGAAAAGCCAGTTGTAGAGGGCTTCAAGTTCCGCCCTAACCCCATTGGAGAAGACAAAGTCTCTACGTCTGGATTTATTGACGAACTGATGAGAGAGCTTCCCCCATCCCTTGCCCAGAATCCGGATGGTGCCCCGGTTGCACTCATCGTCGACTCTGCAAGACCACTTCGGGGCCTCTCACCTTTAGGGTTTGAAGGTGCCGGTGCCCTGGAGAACGGCGAGATTCCCGGCTTTAACGACCTGGAAGATGGCGACGTGGTTGTCTTCCAGGCTCGTCAGGACAAGCCATTCCAAGGGGGTTCCACGGCCTTGGGTACATTCAGAAACCTGGTATATCAGGCGGCTGTGTCCAAGGGGCTGCTTCCCAAGGATCAGAGTTTTCAGTTCCTCTGGGTTACCAACTTTCCAATGTTCACGCCGGACAATGAGACGGACCCCGGTCAGGGCGGGCAGGCCGGCTTCTCGGCAACACATCACCCCTTCACTGCGCCGCTGACGGACGAAGACGTCGAATTGCTCGCGACTGACCCTCTCAAGGCGAGAGCTGATCACTATGACCTCGTCGTCAACGGCGTCGAGCTAGGTGGGGGCAGTCGACGTATCCACGTGGCCAGGATGCAAGAGTATATCATGAGAGAGATCCTCAAGATGACCGACGCGGGCGTCGCTCAGTTTTCTCACCTTCTCGAGGCCCTTCGTGCTGGCTGCCCACCGCATGCGGGTTTTGCCCTTGGCTTCGACCGCCTAGTCGCAGTCCTCACATACACCGACTCAGTGCGCGATGTCATTGCTTTTCCCAAGTCAATGAAGGGTGAGGACCTGACCGTGAAGAGCCCGGGGCGCATTACCAAGGAGCAACTCGACACTTACCATTTAGCCTTCCCAAAGAGGAGCTGAAGAACAGCTCGAGAGCGCCCTCACCTGTACTATTATTATAGATGTACACAAATCGGGTATGTCACTATCAAGCTATTTTTTTGTTCGATATCATACGTCGGATAGAGGAAGTATCTTAACCAACAAAATACCATGTATTTGTATTTGTATTGTTCTAATTCATTTGGGCTGGCAACTTTTCATCTGCAAATGCCCGAGATTCCGTTCTTCCCATGACTCCTACAATCATACTTCTACTGCTAGAGACTCGCCAAAAAACACCAAGATTGTCAAACCCACGACGGCCAAGGCAGCAGCCACAGCGTCACCGGCGCTCATTGCATGACTCTCCGCACTACTAACCTGCACTTCCGGCGGAACCTGGACCGGTTGCGGCTCCTCACGGGTAACAGAGCTGGGCGTATTGGCCAAGGGGCCAGGAGTAGCCGTGGACGATTGCTGCTGGTGGCTTCCCTTCCCAGCGTTTTCAAATCCAGCCGCCGCGCTTGACGCAGCGTCCCTCGCTAACAAAGCGATCGAGGAAGCATACGATTTCGCCGAGCTCACCAGTGCCCCAGCCGACGCAACGTCCTGCCACGAAGCGCGGTTGCCCACATTCTCAGTATTTTCCAAATCCGCACCCGCGCCCGTTGTCCTGATGATTGTGTTGTCTCCTATAGCTGCTTCTGTTTCTTCTGCGACCCTTTGGACGGGCCGACCCTGAGCTGCCTGAGCCTGGCGCCGGCCTTCCTCCGCACCCTGGCGCCGGCCTTCCTCCGCACCCTGGCGCCGGCCTTCCTCCGCGCCCTGGCGCCGGTCTTCCTCCGCGCCCTGGCGCCCCTTGGCACGGCCCCTGGCGCCGGCCTCCCGGGCGCGGGAGATGGCTCTGTCGCGGTCGGCGCGCCAGTCGCGGCCGCGGGGGAGGAGGTGGAGCTGTTGAGGTTGCGGGGTGATAACAGGGTGGGGATGGTGGGAATTGGGCTCTGGTTCCGCCGGGGTCGGGACGCTGACGAAGATTGCGGTGCGACGGAGGGAATTGGCCTGCTGTTGCCTCATTTGGAGGAGGGTGGAGGGCGCTTCGCTGGTTGATACCGTACCCTCTGCTTGCTGTTGTCCCAACCCCCCTTCTTCTCTTTCCTTTTCGTCGTTGGTGTAAGGCAAGTTGTCCGAGATAAAGGTCACCTCTGCGCGGATGCCTTCTTGAACGGGAGTAGGTGATGCGGGCACAGGGACAGTGGTATCTTTCAGCAGTACCAGGATAGTCGTTCTTAACTCCGGGATAGTGGTTCTCAGCTGGTCAACTAAGGATGTGTTCACCGGGACGGTGATCGTGGACTGCGCCGCTAGTGTGTCGTCCATATTGGCGAAACCACTGGCTGTGGCAAGGCCAACTAGGGCGACGATAGTGGAGAGAGTTGATAATTTCATCCTGGTTTGATGATTTTAGGTGAGGAGATTTGCTCTGTCTTTGCTTGTCCTGGGGGCTTGTATGGGTTGAAAGTTGTCACTGTTTCCAGTTGAAGCTGGGAAGGAGAATACATGATTTATACCAGGAGGAAGAGTTCGCAATCACCCAAGACGCACGAGCAGAAAAGTCTGATAAATCTGGGATTAGGTTCAAGGAATAAAGGTGGTCACGGCAGATGGTTGAAATTGGGTCACCGAACCCTGCCGCATATCTTGCATACTGCATCTGATCGAAGAATGGGCTGGACCATCGACGTGGCGTGGCGTTGGGGGCAAGATCACACAACTGTGGTGCCGCTATCCCGAGAGCTGCAGATGATGATGCCATGTTGAGCTCGGAGACAGTCGAGTAGTTCAGGAGTTAGCGGCAGTTCAGAGGCAAGAAGGACTCGCACGCCCCCGCCCAAAGTACCGTGTTTATTTTCGGTAGGTTGATAGACTCGGTTTGATTCGGCATTGTGGTCACCGACACATGCTTCTTCGCCCTCGCATTGGGATGCAGATGTGGGACTTCAACTTGAACGTACGTAGGGAGTGGTGTATGGTTACGGCTCTGAGCCGCAGTTGTTGAGGGCCATCATACATTGCCACGGAGGACCCTAGAAGAAGCACCTACTGGAGAAACGCCTGGGTCAGATATCAGCTTATACCGCACCTTTCCCCTCTAGGGATAATCAGATAACTGGTCTGTTTCTGAAGGAAAGAGTGCCCTGCTACCGCCTGTCTGTCACACACTCTTCGAGCACACCATGCCTTTAAGACCATTTTTTCCCAAACTCGGGCCCCCTCCCCGCTCAACGTTCGGAGGCAAAAAAAATGTCTTAGAGGAACCCGAGCAGGAAAGGAAGAACGGAAAATGCAGTGCTTCCTCAGATTGCTCTTCATCCTCAGCCTTTTCAGCACAAGCGCCCTCGCAGCCCCCAAGGGGGACTTTGTTCATGTTGCCAACGAGACTAAAGCTGCCCCCCATTCTGGAGCTGGAAGCATCAAAACTCTCAACAGCAACTCCCTTGTTGCCAGAAAATCCACCAATATCCCAGACGGAGACATCCCCGAGGTCCTCCCGGCCCTCAATAGGGCCGTACACAGAGCTAGCCTCGCTGAAGGGCCAAACTATCCAGGAGACGCCGAGTTCCTCGACAACCTCGAACGCCTCCTTGAGATCATTGCAGCGCACGTCAAGCGCATGCGCCAATCCAAGGCCGTACTTGGCGGGGCCAACGGTCCAACTGACGGCGCTCCCCAACGATATGAAGCTGCCCCGTCTCCGACCCTCGCCGCCAACTCTGGGAAAACAGCTTCGAAAGCCCTCGAGCCCGTTATCATAAACTATGACGACATGTTCCCCGATTGCCAATCCCAGGGAGAGCTTCCACAACGAAAACAAGGCGACGGTACCGAAGACGGCCAAGTCAACCTGGCTGACGGTCACGGTAACGGCCCGCAGGTCCAGTACAGCGAGCGTGGCAACGGCGGCACAAGCTTTAATATCATCTGCAAGGGCATCAGCGTGTGCAACCCCGTGACGATCGTCAACGACAGGGGCGGCCGGAGACGAAAGTTAGACAAGCTCGACAAAGCAGCCGCCAAGAGGCGCAAGAAGGTGGAGAAGCAGAGGCACAGAGAGGGCACAAGGCGGAAGCTGACGCAAAAGCTGAGGTCAAAGCTGCGACCAAAGCCAAAGCAGAAGGACCAGGAGATTTTCTGTCTGCCCTGATGCCGTTCTGGTGGTTGGTTCAGAGGGGGGAAACAAGAGTGATTGTGCTTTTTAACCACTGGTGGGCTTATTTTACTAGTGGCAATGAGAGAGTAGCAGTTAGGATAACTAATTATATGTATTCGAGCATCTTCTGTTCAACAGTTCCCTCTTTATGCGCGCCGGGTGAACTATCAAGATGTACTGTAAAGAATATCGCCTCCTTGACGTAGGAGAAGACCAGCAAAACAGAGATAGTCAAGAAACAAGAACCAGAGAAATCTCATAGACTAGTGCTATCTAGCCTTAATGGGGATCGTCAGCCACAAATCCTTCAAAGGTTTTCCCAATGCAAGAAATTAGATGGTATGTCCAAAGCAGCCCAGCATCTTGTTGCTGTCAAATAACCACGTGGTGCTCACTTCAATGAGGAAAAGCGGTGTCAAATACAGTATGGTACTCGCATGTGATCACATCTTCGAGTGGGACAAATAACCCAGGCAGAGCCGTCAGTCACTGTTCATTGACCGTGTAGATATCTCAGGTCTATCAGGTTACAAAAGGATGCATGAAAAACCGTATACCTGACATTTCTATCACAAACTCACTCAGTAATAGCAGCTCACTGAGGTCGATCTGACGCCAAACGCCACTTCATATTACTTATCGAAACACGTTACATACAACAGCTCCCAAAAGCTAGTAAGCAGAGCCCCCTTTCCCCCCGCCGAGACGCAAAGCTACTTTCAATAGTGAGGGCGCCTACCCGCCAACCACGCCAAACCCTCATTCTGATCGACCATGGCGGGGCGAATGTTGGCCAGCAACCGGCTACCACGCCTCACGAGAAAATCCCTATGGTTCCTTTCTTGGGCATCGCCTTGAGGAGTGTCGACGGGCGGCTCGACATGCCGCTCGGGAAGGACGCTGACGGGCGCCTCAGGCGGAGAATTAACCGGGGACTCAGAAGGCGTGCCAACAGGCGTCCCAGAAGTGGTGTCGATAGGCGATTCTGGAGGGGTGTTCACAGGTGAGTCCTCAGGGGTGTCGACAACTGAGTACACAGGGGTATTAGGAGGGGTGCCGGAGGGATTGTTGTAGTAGAATCCTTTGCCTTCCGACACAGACTTGTCGACATGCGGCTTATTAGAGGGGTAAATGATAGGCTTGGCCACAACAGTGACGCCGTCCCTAGGCCGCAGCACAAGACGCCACATCTTCCACTCCTCTGGGTCCGGCGTGCTCTCGTCGCGGCGAAATTCGAAGCGGCTCAGCATGACACATAACATAATCTTCATCTCGACCTCAGCAAACTTGCGTCCGAGGCAGCCGCGTGGCCCCTGCAGAAAGGTCATAAAGGCATTGGGCACGGCGGTCTCGGGCAGGTTGTCCCAGCGGTCCGGGTTGAAGGTGTTGGCATCGTTACCCCAGAACCACTCCATGCGGTTGATCGCATTGGCGAGAATGTAAACGATGGTGCGAGCAGGCACTTTGTAGCCATTGATGACATCGTCAGCGACAGACTCGCGCACCGTCATGGGGATAGGTGGAATGTAACGGAGCGATTCGCGGCAGACGTTGTCGAGGTAGGGCAGGCGGTCCGGGTCTGTCAAGGTCATTGACCTGTCGTACGTGAAATCGGGATCGAAAAGGAAGGGCATGTGCTCCCTGATCTCGTTGCGCAGGCGCGTCTGCATTTCCGGGTGGATCGACAGCAGGTGGATCGTCCAGGTGACGCCCGTGGCGGTCGTGTCGTGACCGGCCGCGAGAAACGTCATGATTTGATCGCGCATAGTCTCGAAGGATAGGCCCGGTTCGCCCTTCTGCTTGAGCTTCATGTTCTCCTGGGCGATGAGGGCCAAGACGTCCTTGGCGTTTGCTGCATTTTCTGCCTCTTCGAGCTTCTCGGTGATGATTTTCGTAGCCTCAGTCATGATAATGTCGCGCGCCTCCTCCATGTCGCGGTTCATCTGGGCTGGGATGTGTTTTGAGGCCGGGAAGAAGGCCTGAACGCCATGTAGAATACGCGAGGTGAGGTCAAAGTTGAACACCAGTCGGTACGCACGACGAATTGGCAGCGTGGCATCCCTGAGCGAGTCGATCTCGTAGCCAAACCCGGCCACTCCGATGATGTCAAGCGTGCACCGGTTAAGCCACTCCAGAATCTCGAACGAAATAGACGGCTCGCCAGTCATATCCAGCTCGCGCCGCTGTAGATCGGCCATCAGCAACGCCTTCTCCCAGAAGACCGGAGTGAACGAGCGGATGGCTGAGATAGAGAACCCGGGGTTAAGCGTCTTGCGCTGATTCGCGTGCTCGGGACCCTCGGCCAGGAGGACACCCTCGCCGAGGATGCGCACCATCCACAGTTTGGCACGCAGTGGCTTGGGGTAGTTGTACGCGTTCTTAACCGTCAGGTGCCGGATGCCCTTGTCGTCCGCGACGGAGAGCCGCTCGCAGCCTAAGGGGAAAAAGTAGCGGATAATGGGTCCATGTTGTCGGTGCCAGCGGCGTTGCGGGATACCGCACTCTTCAGAGATGACGGGGATGATATGGCCCCAAAGAGGGAATCCCGGAACCGTCGGAACATGTCGCAACTCGGAGAAGTAGGTAGGGTAAAGCCAACCTCGCCAGATCATCCAATAGGACAGAATAATGATCAGCGTCAAAGTAGGCATCGTCGGCCAGGCCGGTTGATCCGACTTCCTCGTGATGTAGAGCGATCCTGCCGACGCAAGCGTGAGGACAGGGATGGGAGTGTAGGCTTTGAGGAGCGCCATGGCTGCGGTCTGGAAAGTCCCAGTTGTGATTCTTATGATGGACAAGGCTCGAAGTAGTAGAGAGAAAAAGCAAAGGAGGAACAAGAACCGACTTGAGAAAGCGATGAATCGGCCCTCTTATATACCAGCCCGAAGCGGTGGTGGCATGGGCGCTGATTTCCGCTCATAGACGCCAATATCTTCCCTCAACACATCCCTTAGTGCGCGTCCCTCCTGCATCAAGACCCAAAAATCGTCGCCCAGTTCAACACATGCAGGACATAACGGCGGAGTCTTCCAGGAGAATGCGTCACCAGGTGTAGGGTTCTCGAGCTAATGCATATATTCAACAGCATGTGCTCCACAACCCGGGCCAGTTCTTGCGCCCTTAAAGAGCCAGCGTCCGCGTCGCACATGCTGAGCTGCGAGAGATGACGAAAGCTTGCCTCATGGGCAGCTTACAGGTGCTGTAAGCAATGGGATGGGTCGAACCATATATCGAGCAACAGTTGGGTTCAGAACCGGATGGATGCGACATTTCCGCTTTCATTGCCACGCGCACCTCTTCTTCCTCCACAGTCTGGCCGAGAGGAGAATTTCCGCTCGCTCAACGGTTTGCCCTCCATTGTTCGTATCTTGCTCCCACCACGGTTTTAAGACAACTGCGAGGCACAACGCCCAGGAGCAACCCGTCTCGTGGAGCACCAGTCGTTTGTTCCACTCTCAACGAACGTGTGAGTATACCATAGTCAAGGCCAGCAGTGCTTGAAAGGTTGAAGGACGGGTTCTAACACATAATTGCTTAGGTACTTGTTCCAAAAGTCCAGGCTGCTGAGCCTCAACCCCGAATTGCCCGAGAGCATGATGTCGACACAAGAGCAGCAACAGCGGGATCAGCAATTCCAGCGGGATCGGTGTATATGCGAGATGAATTTGCGACCGCCGCCACGGACCACTTGCCGGTTAGAAGAGACACTGTTCAATGCCGAGGACATACTGGGTTTCGAGCGCGTTGTAACAGCGCTTGAGCACAAAAAGAAGTCCCCAAATTCAAGCGAGTCGTCGAAGAAAGGCGAACATGAGAAGTGTGGCGATAATTCGGACCAGAACGGCTTCGTGACGGGATATCCCCTCGCATGCTTGATGGCTGGTATCATGCTCGCCCAGTTCCTGGTTTCGATCGATCGCACCATCATCTCCACAGTAAGTCTTGGTGATACGAGGTCCATTTTCCCCCTAATGTACTAAACGTCGTCCGCGTAGGCGATCCCCTACGTCACCCATGAGTTCCAGTCAACGCCAGACATCGGCTGGTACGGCTCGGCGTACCTGCTCACGGCATGCGCCTTCCAGCCGATGTTTGGGCGAGTATTCACGCTTTTCTCGGTCAAAGAAGCGTACTTGACGGCCATGTCCCTGTTTGAAATCGGCTCGCTGCTTTGCGGAGCTGCGCCAAACTCTATTGTCTTAATCGTTGGGCGAGCAATCGCGGGCCTCGGTAGCGCAGGAATCTTGACCGGGAGCTTTGTGATCGTCGGGACGGCGGCCCCTCTCCAATCACGCCCAATGCTAATGGCTGTCGTCGGCACAATGTGAGTAGCTTAATCTTTGCTATGGTGTTTGTTGCCTCTGCTAATTCGACTAAGGTTCGGTGTCGGCGCCACTACTGGGCCTCTGCTTGGCGGCGTGTTCACAGATCTTGTGGTAAGCCCCCCTTGTCGTTGCCCGGCGGCAGGATATGTTGCTGACGTCGTGGCAGTCGTGGCGCTGGTGCTTCTATGTTAACCTTCCAATTGGAGGCGCAACCGTCCTGGCGATGGTCTTGTTCTTCCATCCCAGGCGAAGCGAGAACGCACGCCGTGGGTTCATTGAACGGCTCTTGGAATTGGACATAGCTGGGAATGTGCTGTTCCTCGGCGCGGCCATTATGTTCTTCCTCGCGCTTGAGTACACCACGCAGGGCGTAGCATGGAATAATGTTAGGGTCATTGGGCTTCTCGGCGGGTCTTTCCAAGCCACGCTCTTCTTTATCGCGTGGCAATGGCGACAAGGCGATGCCGCGTTGATGCCGCCTAGAATCATCACACAGCGCACCGTGGCGGCATCATGTGGTATGGCCTTCATGATCTATGCGGCGCTGATCAACCTGACCTATTTTTTGCCCGTCTGGTTCCAGGCAATCCGCGGCGTCAGCGCCATACAGTCGGGCGTCAATATGATCCCTTACTTTGTGGTCAACGCCGGCTTTTCGTTAGTGGCCGGCGCATTCGTCTCCAAGACTGGCTACGTGACGCCGCCAGCGGTGATTGGCAGCGCCATCGGTACCATAGGTTTGGGGCTCATGACATTGCTTCGTGTCGATATGACGACGGCGCAATGGGTGGGCTACCAAGTGCTGACAAGCGCTGGATTCGGCATCTCAATCCAACAGGGCTTCATGGCGGTCCAGACGGTACTCGAAGAGAAAGACATGGCCATCGCGACAGCGGCTGTGGTGGCATCGCAATCCCTCGGCGGCGCCGTCTTCTTGCCTGTGGGGAACAGTATATTCCACAGCCAGCTCATTCGCGCCACGGCTGCGGGCCTCTTAGACGGCCTCGACATCAAAAAGCTCATCGACAGCGGCGCTGCCTCGTTCCGTCATCTAGTGCCTGCCGAGAAACTACCGGCGATGCTCGAGATCTACAACAAGGCGCTCACTAAGGTGTTCACTGTGTCCATCCCGCTTGGCGCTCTGGCTGCCATCATCTCGTTCTTCATCGAGTGGAAGTCGGTCAAGTCCGTCGGTCGCGGCGACAGGGAGAGAGCAATCTCGGAAGATTCGGAAGAGACGGAGAAGGTTCCATCGAGACCCGGGACAAGATCAAGCACGCTCGTATCAGGCATACCATAATCTCAGGATAACTTAATTCGGGTTTGGATATCGTCAGGGGAAGAAAGAAGATTAAAAAAGAAAAAAAGAAAAAAAAAAAGGGAAAAGAGGGTTCCCCAAATAGTCGGCGGGTGTTGATGATCAAGAATATGTGTTAAAGGTCTGGGTACGTTACCCAAGGTAGTGCTTGCTTGGAAGAATTAAGGGTCACGCATTCATATGATATCGCCAGATACCTTAGCTTGACATCCATGGCTTCCAATCCAGAATTTAATTAGGACCGTTCTCATCTTTCGGCGCAAGGAAAAGGAAACCATAGCAACCTGAAATGTTTTTTTTTTTGCAGGTGAACTGCTCCTTCCAGCAGGTTGTGAATGAAGGTCTTGAAGGCCAAGGAAGTCGGATAAACCTCGGATAAGGCCGAGCGACCAGCTTCCCATACCATTTCGCGCAAGGCTGCGTTTTAAGGTGGGGCACGCGATAGATTATCGCCAAACGGCTCCTTTTGGACTCGTGCCAATTAAGGAAAGCTGCCATTGCTTTCCACGTCGTCCACATCTCCAGCTCTACCTTGCTCCGCGAGCCGCGCTTCATCTGTGCCCGAATTCGCACACCCCGGATATTTCACCACTGCAGCATACCCTCGCTTTGCAAGAACCTGCCTTTTGGTGTCGTGTCCTGAACATTTTCAGCCACTGGCCCTAAAAACGCTTCAGCCCCAGAGCTTGCTGTTCGTTTCGAGCGCCGACCGACCCGGGAGAGAAGACGGTTGCAGAAATAACCACCAAACACGATCGCAGAAATGGACGACCAAACTCTAACGAAGCGGATAAAGTCCCTGAACAAGGCGATCGCTTCCGAACCTTCATCCGTCGTTATCGTGTTGCTCGAGGAACTGAAGAATGCCCAAGCGCCGACTGAGGAGCAGCTTCGTGTAAGTCCGCCGTCCAGACTCGGCGTTTGGTGACCTGAGCCGGGGCAAATGCTCACTGGGGCGAACAATGCAGTCCACCAAAGCCGGCGTCTCAGTAGGCAGGTTGCGACACAATTCCAACAAGGACATTGCGCGGCTCGCCAGCGAAATCGTTTCGAAATGGCGGAAAAGCGTCGATGCCGCAAAGGAGGCGAAAAAGCGTAAGCTGGAGCAGAGCAAGTCGCCAACACCCAAGGAATCCCCAGCGCCGCCGCCATCGTCGTCCTACAGCACACCGTACGAAGGCGACCCGGAAAAGCGCCACTTCAGGACGGACAAGGTGGATATCTCGCGGACGGGTAACAAGGCGCGCGACGGTAGTATCGGCGTGCTCTACAATGGCCTGGCATACCGCGCGACCGAGTCGATCGAGGTGGTTCTGCAGCACGCCATGGCGGTGGAGGCGGCCGCTTTCGCCGTCTACAAGGACACGCCCGAGTACAGGAATAAGATCCGCGGCCTCATGACCAGCCTGAAGCGCAAGGATAACCCGGAATTGGGACGTCGCGTGCTTAAGGGCGAGATTCTCCCCGAAACGTTTGTCGTCATGACGGACGAAGAGCTGGCCTCTGACGCCCAGCGCGAACGCGACCGCGCCCTCGAGCGCGAGAACATGCTTAAAGCGCAAGTTCCCATGGCCCAAAAGTCCATCAGCGTCGACCTGCAGTGTGGCAAGTGCAGGGAGAAGAAGGTGTCGTACAGTCAGGCCCAGACGCGCTCCGCTGATGAGCCCATGACGACCTTTTGCGAGTGCACCGTTTGCGGGCACCGTTGGAAGGTGAGTGTTCTGTTTTCGTGCTGGGGCGACTGCGTTCTCAATGCTAACTATGAATTCTAGTTTTCTTAGGCATATTCGTTGCGGGAACTGGTTCTGTATAGCTCCTGCCTGCCCTTCTTTTCTCTCGTTTTCCGGCTTCTTTTCATTGCCCTGTTCGCCGGGGCGCAATTCATGGCTGGCTTTGGCTGTTTAGGGGGCAAAGGGGGTGGGGAAGTGTGTGTTCTTTTGCATTACGAAACGCAAGGGGGGGGCGTTTGGAACCTGGGGGCCATCTGGGTCATATTGAGAGAACTGGGACCTGTATGTGTCTCTAGAGGCATGCATCGCTATCAGCTAAGATGCCCTCTTCATTTATTTTTGGTCAGGGTGTTTGCCAGCAGTGACTGGCTAAACGGAGTATAGGATTTAAAAGGAGTCAAAAGGCGTTCGCTGCTACTCTTTGCCAAGCACGAAAGCAGACGGCCCCAAATTGGGGAAAGTGGCAATCCAGTCTCCCTATGAACATCCAGATGAGGCGCGCAGCTGAAATAGTCCATGCACATATAGTAAGTAGTAAGGCGGGCAACTGCGGGCAACTGGGGGAAGGATGCTACTAAACTCTTCCCTTTTTTTCTTTCTTTCTTTTTTTTCTTTACTACATGAAGCGAGTTGAATACATTGCCGGACTCTTTGGGTATCAATCTAATAGCCATACACTCCGATTCTGAGCTGTATCAGGCCCAGTGTATGTGTGTGTGTGTGTGTGTGTGCATTGGTACCCACTAACTCTCTGCCCTCCGAAGGTTTTCGAGACCTAGCGCGGCAAGCAGGTCTTCATCCTGCTCCTGTGTCTCATCCTCCAACCCCATGGCCGCGATATGCTTCCAGAACTTGCTCAGGTGCCTCGTCCCTGAATCGCACAAAATCGTCACGACGCGACTGCCCTTGGGCATTTTAAGCGCCGTCACGACGGCGGCGACGCAGTTAACAGCACTGCTGCTCCCGATGAAGATGCCGTCGTGCTCGACGAGCCAGCGGGCCATGCGGCAGGCCTGCTCATCCGTCACCTTGACGGCGTCATCGATGAGGCCACGGCCGGCTTCGAAATTCTCGGTGATGCGGTTAATGCCGATGCCTTCGACCATGGTGTCGACCTGGGTGCGCCGGCGCGTGCCTTCGCGCTCGGTGGATGAGTACATTACGCCGTGCCGGATCTTGTTGTAGAGCCCGCTGCCTTGCGGGTCGGCCAGCACCACCCGCAGCGACGTTGCCAGACCCCGCTCCTCCTTGAGGTACTTGGCCACGCCCGCGATGGTGCCACCTGTCCCCGCGCCGGCCACAAAAGCGTCGAGACCCCCACCACCAGTTTGGGCGTAGATCTCTGGGCCCGTTGTCTTCATGTGGGCAGCGTAGTTGGCCAGCGACTCGAACTGGTCGGCGAAAAAGCCCCGCGAAGGCGTGTCTGAGGCGGCCGTGTGTTCCTTGGCGCGGGACCGGGCCAAGTTGACAAAATGGCCCGGGTCGGTGATCGGCGCGACGGGCACCCGCTCGACGGTTGCGCCCAGGTGGTGCAGCAGATCCGACTTTTCGATGGCCATATCGTCAGGCATGCAGATGTGCGCCTTGTAACCCCGGGCGCGGGCGAGGACGGCGAGGGAGATGCCCGTGCTGCCCACTGTCCCTTCGTAGATGGTGTCGCCCCGGCCGGGCGAGAGGAGGCCTTGCTCCTCGGCGGCTTGAATCATGTTGAGCGCCACGCGGTCTTTGGGGCTGCCTCCTGCGCCATTGAGGTACTCGGCCTTGGCGAGGATGGTGCAGCCGGTCGCTTCTGACAGGCTGCGAATCTTTATGAGCGGCGTATTGCCAATGGTACCCTCGACACCGTCGACAATGCCATCGCCGCGGTCGTAGTTGTTCGGGGACGCTTCTTCGCGGTCTTCGAGGCTGACGGGCCCGAAGAAGATGCTGCCCCTCCTTGACCGTTTCCTTCGTCGTTCGTACCGTGCCTCCAGTTCTGGATAGAGGTCCTTGAACCCCAACGTCACAAAAATGCCGGCAATGAAGGCTACTGTCAGAGCAGCAGTGCCGTATACTCTAGGATGGTCGCTCAGTGACATCGTGACCGCATGTTTACCGCAACGAGTACACTGCTCAGGGCCCTACAGCTGGGCTGTACGAGGTTGAAACCCTTCTCAACAAAAGAGAGACAGTAATAAATATTTAAAGCTTGGCATGTACTGAAAGATCTGTGCTTGAAAAAAAGAAAAAAAATATTTGCTTGAGGTGAAGCTTATGGATCTCACCGAGATGTTTGATGTCATTCTGCGCTAAAGGGACTGAATCGCCGCCAAGCCGGCCGCACCCAGCGACTGGCCAACAGGGTTTCCAGGCGTGGCAGGGTCGTCGGTTGGGCCCGAACCCCGCTGGGAGTCAACTGCCAAATGCAAGCTCAAACGAAGCTCGGGCCAGCTCGAAAAAAGTTGAGCCCATCCATGCTCGGCAAGCGGGTGGATGGCCGGAAGCTCTGATTGCCCCAGTTAAAAACAGCTTCTTGCATCCTACCTCTGTTCTTCGAGGTCCCCGCCAGCAAGCCCCTCGCTGGGACAATGGACTCTCCCATCGTCACCCAGCTGTTTCGACAGCTGTTCCGGCGTCATCCAGCTTGCCAATCGCGACGGAACCTGGCGACGCTCGCCACAGCGCTCCGTGATGTGCGCCAACAGCGACTCCGAGAGCAGCAGCTCAGGCACCTCACACAATATCAACACCATCAACACCGCTCGTATGTGGCTCGGGGGCGCGGAGGGCCGGGTGCAGGCACGCCCCAGTCCGAGACCAACTGGCAGCAGCGGAGCGATATGTTTCAGCAGGATATGT
Organism: Corynascus novoguineensis; assembly: GCA_033296725.1. NCBI lineage: Eukaryota > Fungi > Ascomycota > Sordariomycetes > Sordariales > Chaetomiaceae > Corynascus > Corynascus novoguineensis. Next base: position 107,906 of record MU857601.1, read on the forward strand.
CGGAGGAGTTCCAGAGATACCCCATGGTGACCGCAATGGACCTTCGTGGGCGCAAGGAGAGGCCGCGCAGGGTTAAAATGTTGATGCGGGACTTCATAGAAGGTACGCTGGCATGGTTCTGTTCGGCGGGATGGGATTGACATTCTGCGTTCGGAAAACAAGTAACTGACTCCCATCTCATTCTGCATCACAGACAGCCTCTACAACCCCAACTACGGCTACTTCTCCAAACAGGTCGTCATTTTCACACCTGGCGAGCCCTTCGACTTCCCTTCCTTGTACGATGAGCTCGACTTTCATGCATTGCTATCGCGGCGCTATGTCGAGTTTGAGGATTCCCTCGATGCCGTTTCCCCAAGTGACACTCGTCAACTGTGGTACACGCCCACCGAGCTCTTCCGTCCCTATTACGGCGAAGCGATTGCACGCTACCTCGTCGCCAACTACAAGCTCACCACTTACCCTTATCATGACCTGATCATTTACGAGATGGGAGCCGGCCGCGGCACCCTTATGCTCAACATTCTCGACTACATCCGCGATGTTGACCCTGCCGTGTACGACCGTACAAAATACAAGATCATCGAGATTAGCACGCAGCTCGCCACTCTTCAGAACTCCCAACTCATGCAGTCATTTGCTGCGCGTGGCCATGCGGACAAGGTGGAGATCATCAACCAGTCCATCTTCGACTGGACGAACCCTGTCCCCTCGCCCTGCTTCTTCCTCGCCTTTGAAGTCTTTGACAACTTCGCCCACGACATCATCCGTTACGACACGGAGACTCTGGAGCCCCTCCAGGGCATGGTTCTTATCGACGAGAACGGCGACTTCTACGAGTTCTACACTCGCCAGATGGATCCAGTCGCCGCCCGCTACATGCGCGTCCGGGACGCGGCCACGGGAGGGCGGTACAAGGTCCCGTACCCGTCCACCCGCCTAGGCCGGTGGCTGGCGGCACAGAAGCCGCTCGCGGCTAACCTCAGCCCACCCGAGTATATTCCCACGCGGCTGATGCAGTTCTTTGACGTGCTGGGACACTACTTCCCGGCGCATCGGCTATTGACGAGCGATTTCCACTCGCTGCCGGACGCGACCAAGGGGCTGAACGCGCCAATCGTGCAGACGCGCTTTCAACGGCGCCCGGTACCCGTTTCTACCCCACTAGTAAGTTCATGAACCAGACTATACCCTTACCTTGACATTTTGGGAAGGGGCCAGTAATTGACGCGTGCCTCTTCTCTAGGTCCACCAAGGCTACTTTGATATCATGTTTCCCACCAATTTCCAGACGGCAGAGGCTACCTACCAAGCCATCACGGGCAAATTGACCCGTGTCCTGACTCACGAGGAATTCATGCGGAGGTGGGCGTATGTCGAAGACACCGAGACGCAGAGTGGCGAGAATCCTCTCCTGACCTGGTACAAGAACGCCAGTGTGCTATTCACTGTATAACAGAGAATGTAAAGGTACATGTTACACTTATTCTTGGCATAAAGATTCTGAGCCAGTGACATTGCCAGTCTCACGACAAGCAGCAATGAATCTGGTCAAGAACATCATGAAAATATGTTTACAGTGCTCCCGGCGTTGGTAAACCCTTCAGAAACTAGGATTACCCCAAATTTCTGTCCTCATTCGCCAGTCTAATCTAGGATAACTCAAGCCCTCCTAAACCATTTAGCAGGCTTCATGACACGGCAGAGAAAAGAGATTATTCCCATCTTGGCCCCTCCCTGAGCCTGGTATAGCATTCTAAATGTTGAGCTCTTTCATCTTCTCAACCAACCACTGTTCCGCCTTGGCAACAGCCTCGTCGAGCTTGGCCGGTTCGGCACCGGCACCCTGCCGGCTGGGCTCCTTGCCGCCGGTCTTGCCACCAATGACCTTGGTGACAGCGGCGGTCCACTCCTCGGCTTTGATGCCCTTGGACGAGAGGTGCTGTAAACCATTGTCAGTAAAAAGCGACTACAGGTAACGAGAGGCTTAGTTTTGTGTGAACTTACCGTGCCAACATAGACACCGTGCATGACGGCGTCTTCCTTGCTGCCGGCGAACAGGTACACGGTACGCTCCTTATCTTTGGACTTGTAGTAGGTCATGACCTCGGAGATGGCCTTGGCGTTGGCCGAGATGGGGAGATGGCCGACAAAGAACTTGGCGTCCTTGTTCTCCTCTTTCTTGAAGTGTCCTTGGACAGTGTCGAGCGCCGTCTTGCTCTCGGCCTTCTGGCGCTTCTTCTGCTCGTCGACAACCACCTTCTGGATCTTGGCGAACCGCTGCCGCAGTTGTTCCTTGGTCAGCGCCGAGATGGTGAGCGCGTCAAGCTCGACCGCCGCGGCCTTAATGTCTGCTGCCTTTTGTGGCCCGAACTCGAGCGCCTCGATGTGATCGAGCCTCTCGGCGAAGGTCTTGGCATCGCGCTGTGCCTGGTGGGCGCCGTCGCCGGTATAAGCAACGATACGTCGGATACCCTTGGCGATTCCGCTCTCTTCGACGATAATGAGGTCCTTGATGAGACCGGTTGCTTCGACATGGGTACCGCCGCAGAACTCCACGCTGTACTTGCGCCATTCAGGGTTCTTTGGGTTCTTGAGGAGCTCATCGACGTCAACACCGATGGACACGACGCGCACCGGGTTGGGGTATGTCTCGCCAAAGACGGCACGGACGCCCTCGATTTCACGAGCAAGGTCCAGGTCAACATCCTTGGCAAACGTCTTGAGATCCTTACGAATGTCCTCGTTCGACATCTCCTCAATCTTCTTGATCTCATCCAGTGTCACCTGGCTCTTGTGACTGAAGTCGAAGCGGAGCTTGTCCTGGTCGACCAGTGACCCCTTTTGATGCACCTCGTCACCAAGCACCTCCCTCAACGCATGGTTAAGGACGTGGGTACCAGTGTGGTTGTTCCGAATAGGTTGGCGCCGCAGCTCATCGTATTCGCAGATGACCTCGTCGCCGGCGGTGAGCTCGCCGTATTCAAGGTAGCCGTTGTGCACAATGTAACCGCCGTACTCCTGCACATCAAGGACCTTGAACTCGGCGACACCATCGATGATAATCCTACCAGTATCCGCCACCTGGCCACCGGACTCGGCATAGAAATTTGTGTTGTCGAGGAGCAGGCCGAGAGGAGTCTTTGGGGGGAGCTCCTTGCTTGTCTTCCGGAATTCGGTGCCAGTAAAGACGAGCTGTACCTTACCCTTCGTGTCACCCTTCACGTACTTGGCTTCCGAATTTGGCCGCGGCAGATTGATGGTGTTTTCCAGCTCGGCAATCTGGTGCACATTGAGCTTGGGGAATGATGTGACAGCCTCCTTGACCGCTTTGCTCGCCTCCCTAGCTTTCTCACGAGCGACCTCAACCTCTGCCTCGTCAATGGTGAGCCCACGCTCCTCAGCCATCAACTTTGTGAGATCCTCAGGGAAGCCGAAAGTGTCGTACAGACGCCACACATCGGCGCCCGAGAGCTTGTTCTGTCCCGACTTCACCGCGAGCGTGGCATACTTCTCGAACTGCTTCTCGCCGCGATCCAGCGTGACCGCGAAAGCCACCTCCTCCTCATCCAAGATTTCCTTGATGTCCTCCTGCTTCTTCTTGAGCTCAGGGAACTGCTCACCCATCTGCTCAACCAATGCCGGCAGGATGCTCGAAAAGAACGAGCCAATTTCGGCATTGAAGTATTTGCGCGCATACCGCACGCCTCTGCGCAGTACACGCCTGACCACATAACCCCGTCCAATATTGTTCGGTGCAGCACCATCGGCGATTGCGAACGAGAGCAGGCGAATGTGGTCGGCGACGACACGGTAAGCGGTATCGATTCCGTCAGCGTCATCTTTCCCATACTTGTCCGAATATGGACGAGCACCAGTAACCTCCTGTATCCTCGCAAAGAGTGGCGTGAAGATGTCGGTCGCGTAGTTGGATGTCTTGTCCTGAAGAGCAGACACTAGGCGCTCGAAGCCCATGCCGGTGTCAATGTGCTTCGCAGGCAAAGGTTTGAGCGATTTGTCCTTCTGGCGGTCGAATTGCATGAAAACGTTGTTCCACACCTCCACCACCAACGGGTCGTCCTGATTGACGAGATGCGCAGCGTTACGACCGCCAACTTTGTCGTAGTGTATCTCGCTGCAAGGACCGCATGGCCCTTGGTCACCCATCTCCCAGAAGTTGTCCTTCATGTTGCCGGGCAGAATGTGGTCCTCGGGGACGCCAACATCGAGCCAGAGCTGCTTCGCCTCGAGATCCGGTTCGAGGTTCATCTCAGGGTTGCCTTCGAAGTACGTGACATAGAGTCGGCTCGGGTCCAAGCCGTAAACCTTGGTCAGGAGTTCCCATGACCACTGGATCGCCTCCTTCTTGAAGTAGTCGCCAAAGGACCAATTCCCAAGCATCTCGAAGAATGTCTGTCATGTTTAGCCAACAATGATTAGCGGATATTAGAGGCCGACAGGGCTCACATGGTGGTAGCTGTCCTTGCCGACATCGTCAAGGTCATTGTGTTTGCCACCTGCGCGGATGCACTGTCACAGTCAGCCGAAACCGCCAAACCAAAGAGTATAATAGCCATTCTACCTTTTGTGAATCTACTGCGCGCTTCAGCTGGGCCAGAGGTTCGGTCTTGCCAATGGTTCCGAGAAAGATCGGCTTGAACTGGTTCATGCCTGCATTCGTGAACAGTAGAGTGGGGTCATTGTGAGGGACGACCGAGGACGAAGGCACTGCGGGGCAGTCAGGTCAGTAAAAATCCATGATACCCTAAAAGATTCAATCTCTTCGATTACGAGACAGAGTTTCCTGAACACAACGTGCCGCTCCGTTCTACGTAAACGGTCACACGGACATGTATACAGAGAAAAAATGTGCATGTAAGGCGGGGGGTGTTAGTGGCGGGCGGGCTTACCGATCGAATGGCCCCTCTCTGCAAAATAATCCAGGAACGTCTTGCGGACGCGGGCCCCAGTCCACTCGATTTCGGCCATGGTCGACGGCGTTGAGGATCGCGAATAAAACCGGTATCCGCTGCTAGGAGATGGCACGGTCCGTCTTTGGAAGCCCTTCGACGCGAAGTGACGGGGTGCGCGTTTGGCGGATAATGACGGGGTGGCTGCTCGAAAGTTCTCGAGTACGGAACGAGACTGCGGGGCGACCGGGCTTTTGTGGTGGAAGCTTCGCGAGGTGCAGGGTTCAGGTTTAGGCCCATGACTCAAAGCCTCAAAAGCCGGCGGGCAGCAGCCTGTGCTGCCGCCAAAGCCTCTGGGCCAGCACAACTTCCTGTCCAAGCGGAGAGGCCGCGACATCACGTCCCCTCTCTCCCACTCGCGATATCGGCCGTCTCTTTATCGCAATTCAATTTCTGAATCCCCCATTGATTGGATACCATCCATAGCATTTCCAGCCCCTGCAGCTGGCAGTGCGGCAGAGGGAGCAATTGGCGCAGCAGGCTGAACGAGTAGGGAGTGGCAAGGAAGAAAAGGAACAAAAAATTGGACTGCTAGTGACCGAGAACCTTGCGTGCCGCCGCGCCGCCACCCCTGTGAAAGATGGACGGAGTCAACATAGACCACCACTTCCACCAACAACACCACGTCAACCATGGGCACTTTGCGACGCAACAATTACCATCACAGAACCCGCGCAAACGCAAGGCCGAAAGCGCCCCAGACAATAATGAACGCCTTTCCAAACGGCTGAGTTTGTTGAATCTCGGTATGCGCGTTCTGTCCAATTGGATGTCGAAGACTTACACTAACACCTCCTCAGAACAATCCGGCCAAAAGCTCTACGTCCCGGTCGAGAATCCGGACTCGCAGCAATTTCAGCAACCCCTTGGCTCCTCCTCTTCCAAAAATTCCCGCCGCCGCAAACAAACCGTAGACGATGATGCCCAGATGCAGCTCGATGACACCAAGTACAAAGTTTACATTTACAACCTCGACGACGAGCTCTCCTCGTCGGACAATGAAGATGGCGGTGCCGAGGAGGGCAAGCTAGTCTTCCTCCCGGACATCGAGAAGCATCTGCGCAACACTCGCATCCCGACGCGCGTGCTGGACCCGGGCCGGCTGGACGAGATGTCCTCCGTGGGGAAGGAGCTGGTGCTCTACCAGCTGCCGAGCTCGCTCTCGGTCCCCGAGGAACACGACAGCGTCCGGAAAGCGATCCTGGAGGCACGTGAACGAGCGCGGGAGAGGCAGCGTGCCGAGCGGGAGCGTCAAGCGCAAGCTGGCAATGGCGGGGTAGTGCTGTCACCCGTGTCGCCGCCGCCGCACGTAGTGTCGGGGAGTGTGGCGTCGCCTCCCGGACCGGGGCTGGCTTCTCAGCCGTTATTGCATGCCTCGAGAGATGCCGCAATGCCTGTGCCCGAGGATCCCGATGCGATGGAGCTCGATTAAGGCTCATGAATGAATTGAGGGACGTTGCTTACGTCCGGATGTTGGGCAAGGTATATTTTCGGGTCCCTCGCAGCACACGGCGGGATCAGGCCTATTATGGGATGGATTTGCTTTCAGCGTGGCGTTCAGGCCGGGGTGATACTGATATCGGCGAGTTTGCTGACATTCGGAGTTAGGGAACCTTTTTTGTTTAAATAGGAGGGTTAATTCTAATCCTTCTAGGACTACCTAGGCCTTTCTAGGTTATTTGTATTCTAGTCTCAAAACAATGAAAATGCGTGCTTCCGTCCCGACTCCAACGCCGGGTACCCCTTCACCGTTAACGCCAAAAGCCGATACGTTTCGTAAATTGAGAGGTTAGAACCAGGCCATCACAGTGCTCTCCCAACCGGCAGATTACAATTACTGAATATACCACTACCACACCACTTGATTTGCAACCTTGCTATTCCTTGCTCAGTCTCGGAGAGGATTATTGGGGTTCTCGGAACCTTAAGGCCGGGCAGTACTCGGTGGCGGACCAGATGGTGGTGCGTAGTCTTCTTGGGGCTGGCTGGGTGCTGGCGGCGGACCAGGCGGTGGCCCATACTCTCCAGACGGCCCAGTCTGCTGCTGGTTTTGTTGTGCCCCATACTGCTGGCTGGGCTCAGCCTTCGTGGAGTTGGTCGGAGGTTCGTACTGAGGTGGCCGTGGCGCATTAGGATCGTAGACGGGCGGTGGCGGCATGGCATGCATGTCGTAGTAATACTGGTCAGGGTGGCCATAGGCGAAGTTTCCTGGCGGAGGGGGGCGGTAGCGGGGGTCTACTTGGGCGAGTGTTGCGCGGGGAACGAGGAGCTAGGACGGGATGTTAACAGATTTCCGGGTGCGTGCTAAGAGCGCCGGGAGGGGGGGGGAGCGTACCCTGTGATAGCGCAGCGGCGCCAGCCCCTTTTTTATCCTTTTTTGAGCGTGTATATAGCCGATCAGAAGGTAAAGGATGATGATGGCCATGAAGCCAAGGAATAGCGACCACTTGATGATGACACCTGTCTGGGACAAGGTCAGCCTTCATGCCGTGGCAAGCATTAAGATTGCTGGTTACCTTTGTCGCCCAGAAGGGCACATAACAGCTATTTTCGTCCACGTAGCCATCTTCGGTCAACGCGCACTCTTCGTACTGTCGACGAACAAGCTGTGTGGTCGCAGGAGCCATTTCTCGGCGGGATAGCGCCGGATATCCCGGGCTGTTCAGAATAATCAGAAATCAGGTGTGGTAATGTGTATGACAGTGTAATCACGTTGCGAGCAGTGCAGAACGCGCAGCCTATTGCTTAAGGTTGTAGTTTCGAGAAAGAAATGAAGTCTTGCGCTAGTCAAGTTAAGATGGAAGAGGAAAGATGCCAAGATTACGAAGTAGAAATTTGACGGTTTGGTTTGATGAGTCGAAGTCATCCGTTTGCGAAACATTGAGGACTGTACTGCATCCTGCAGTGTCCGCAAACCAAGGAGGCCGCTCTCCGGGTGCAATTACGCCCGTGTCGATCATGGAGGGGTGGCACCTTCAAGGTTTACACTGAACCACGCGTCGCGCAGCACCCTTGTCTCTCAAAGGGTAAGCCACTCCTGATCATGAAACGGCAGTGGCGCCGGGGACGACGAGTGCGAAGGCGAGGTTTCATGATACCGCCCATGTTTCAGCGACGGACGGCCCGAGTAAGACAGTTACAAACTGGATATTGCGCCCAATCTGTTCTGTCAAGTAATTTTAATCCAGTACCAAATAACGCAAAATGTAGCGGGGAACTTGAAAGTGTAACCCCTACATTCTATCCCTACCAAACCATTGCCGTCCTCCAGAGCTCTGAATGCTAGCGGCACGGAAAGAAGGAGCTGATATGGAGCAGGATTAAGATACTAACGTAGCCCGTCCGGGTGTCCTCGCAGTGAGTAGCGAAAACATGCCGGTACCTCCCAGAGCTGTTCAAAAAGGTCGCTGTGACATGCAAACGCCCTCATTCACTAGGCTAGTAGATAGTGTTGAGGACTGGTAAAACAAGGCAGTTGAAGATTGAAGTGGTCCAATACCACGTTTATTGCACAACAGAATTACAAAACGTTCGGAATCGTATAAGCTCTAGTGTGGCTCCAAGAGAAGATCAAGGTTTGATGGAATTCTTCGAGTCTTTTCGCCCAGCACCGATGATGAAGGGGCCCGAATCCCAAAGAAGTCTAGCGCCTCGCCAATCGGGGCCGAGCACGCATGGACAGGCCTGGGTGCGCAGCCGATCCAAACCGGATGAGTGTGGAGACCCAGAGATATCCAAGTATCCACACTCTGCAGGAAATTTCGCCAGCAGCAGCAGCACACGGTTATTCCATCGGCAAGGTGACATAATATCGCAGCGGAGAGGAAGGATTGGTTCTTACGAAAAGTATCCATCGCGCCGCGATCCTCGGCGCAGAAAGGCCGAAAGAGGACGATAAGGGTACGGAGTTTGCACACACGGCGGGCCCGATGTTCTGGATTGCCCGGTGCCTTTTTGGCCTCCGCTACGATCACCATCCGCCATCGCCAAACCTGTCCGTGATGCTCTGCAAAACAAAAAGGAAGCCGCCCGTTTAAGCTTCCATTCTCTGCGGAGCTAGCAAGGCTGCGCAGGACTGCTCACCCTATTTTCGCCTCCCCTTCGTTGCCATCGCGAAATGGCACGCGCTGCTACCACAGCCCGTGTGCTGTTGCTACCATGCCGTCCTTCACTTTCGCCAGCCTCTGATGTCAGAGCAAGAACGATAGTAGCACACCGCGCAGCCATCGGCACGGTTTGTTTCAGCTCCAGCGCAGCTGACAAGCCATTACGGACCATCCCATTGTCGAGAACTGTCGGTGCAGTACCAATCTTCGGACGACAAAGATCCAGTCTTCCCCGGCTCTTGAACCGCCCGACACGAATGTATAGTCAATATTCCACGTCCGCGCCATCGTCGCCAAGCAACAAGTTTGTCTACAACGTCGCAGCATCATACATCGCCAAGGGCCGCTCCTTCGACCCCTCGACCCACGTCTTCCAATTCAACCCCTACAACCGGGTGCAGCCACCAAAGGCTGGTCGCGGGAAATCCTCGCGACCCGAGTCGGGACAGGATGCCTTCTTCGTAAGCCGCCTCGGCGCAAACCCGGGCGAGGTCACGCTCGGCGTGGCAGATGGTGTGGGTGGCTGGATGGACAGCGGGGTCGACCCGGCCGACTTCTCGCACGCCTTCTGCGACTACATGGCGGCTGCGGCGGTCGCGGCGACAGCCACAACGGGGGGTACGGGGAAACCACTGACGGCGCGGCAGCTGATGCAGAAGGGATACGAGGCTGTCTGCCACGACCCGGCTATCAAGGCCGGGGGTAGCACCGCCATCGTCGGCCTGCTCACGGCCGAGGGCGTCCTCGAGGTGGCTAATCTGGGCGACAGCGGCTTTATCCTCTTGCGGCTCAACGGCGTCCACGCCTTCAGCGAGCCGCAGACGCACGCCTTTAACACTCCCTACCAGCTTAGCGTGGTGCCGCCCAGCATGTTGCTGCGGGCGGCAGCTTTCGGAGGGGCGCAGCTCATGGACCAGCCGCGCGACGCCGAGGTAACGCGCCTCCGCCTCCGTCACGGTGACGTCCTCGTGCTCGCGAGCGATGGCCTCTGGGACAACCTCTATAACCAGGACGTGCTGCGCATTGTCAGCCGGACCATGGCCCGCGTCGGCGCCTGGACCCTGAGCACCGAGCGGGGTGTGCAGGTGGCACCGGACCTGCGGCAGTACACCGCGCTGGGCGAAACCAATACGCCCGCGAGCTCGCACCCCACGCTGCAGAGCCTGCTCGCAACCGAAATCGTCGGCGCCGCCAAGGCCGCCAGCGTCAACAGCAAGCTTGACGGCCCATTCGCCAAGGAGGTTAAGAAGTACTACCCGCACGAGGTGTGGCACGGCGGCAAAGAGGACGACATCTGCGCTGTGGTCGTGCTAGTGTCGGAGGAGGAGGCGACGACGGCGGCCCCCAAAGCGAAGCTATGAAGTGTAGGACGGCTACGTCGAATCTTGCGATGCAATCTGCGTTCGCAAGCCTTTGAGGATCCAACCAACATTGATTCGAGTCTGCGAACGTTCGATTCCGACTTCTGATGAACTCGGAGCTGGAGGAGAAAAACACTGACTTTACAGAAAACTTCTTGGGGCATTTCACCGGGCGTTTATAAATCGTTTCATCTACCGATATACATCAGCAAGTTGACGAAAGTTACCGTTCTGCGGAAGAAAGAAAAACATCCACGACAGGAGTCTAACGGGATATCGTTTTTGATGAGAGCATGCGCGATGGTTGGAATAGACGGTGGGAGGACGGGAGACCCGCGGCAGGTGTGGTGTCAGTTGTTTGCATCACAAATAAGCATCCACTAGCGTGGCTGGTTATAGACTTTAGGCGTTTCTCTCGGGCCAGGGTTCTCGAAAAGGAATCATTCATCGCTTCGGTCCACCTACGCGGTTATATATTGACACATTCCATGTTGTCGGGAAGCCATCAAGTCATAAAAGAGCAGGTTTATCTGATGAATGATCGTATCACCACACACCTCTTTCACCCAGTGGCATGCGAATGCTGTGTGCTTTACCTGCTCAAGAAGTCGTGCTCATAAAAAGACCTGTTCTTCAACTGAACTCAACATGCCAGCAAAACACCATCCTGACTTCTCAAAGATTCTCTCAACTCCGCCGTTGCTTATGGTTCAAACGACAGCTTGCGTCATTGTGTGACCCAGAACTGTTGGAATAACCGTACCCCACAGATTTAGCACCATGCAAGCTTCCGTCCAAGTATGCAATCTTCCTGCAAGTACTGTAAAACGGGGCCTGCAGGTTCCCGACGAACGAGGGGTGGTCAGTACCCATCCGCGACGGACTCTCCCGAACCTGTGGGGAGCTTTTAACGACCACAACATCATGTCACAAGAAAAGTAAACCAACAATTACAACAATAACAAGTATTAATTCCCAGGCAGACGCCAAGACTATTGCGCATGTCATCCGCACTGCCCTGGCTAAGTAGGTACTGCTAGAAGCCAAACTAAAGGCCGGTGTAAGAGCAAGCGGTCATTGGCATGATTACTTCCTCCGGACGCATGCGCATAAGCACATACGTCTAAACAGAAAAAGGAGTGCTGCGGGCCCGGAGATTCCCACAATGCAGACAGCAGTACACTGATCTCCATACGACCCTGATCAACCTGACTCCCCATGCACACTCGTCTCCGTCGTGTCCAAGACACAGCCTACCAACCCACCCGAACCCTATGCAATAATCCTGACACCCATTTGCCATTGGCTAACCGGCCTGCTTGCGCACACCGAATTGGCCCAGCGCCCCAATTATAGCATGGTCGGAAGAACAACGTATATACGAGAAGACAAACGCAAAAAGACGAGGCATTAGGATCCCCCGTCTGCTACTGCTCATGACCGACCAACGCCGAAACACCTCGAGCAGGAGTGGCTCCTTAGTTGAAGAAGATGAGAGCGGCCACGGTGACCAGGACGAAGCCGAGGGGGGAGGCGAAGCGCTGACCGCCGTTCAGGTTCTCCGGGTCGTCGGTGGGCTCGCTGCCGCGGGTGCTGGTGGGGCGCACGGTCGAGGTGCTGGTGGTGGAGACGGCTGCGGTAAAAGGGGGGTATGTTAGTGGTGGTGCTACTGGGGGTATGGCGACGTAGCTTTCGAGTGTGCAACTTACTAGTCGAAGTTCTCAACTCGCTCGAGCTAGTAGTGGTCGAAGTCTCGGTCTCAGTCTCAGTGCTAGTGCTGCTAACAGAGGTGCTCGAGGTCTCGGAGCTGGTCTCGGAGCTGGTCTCGGTGCTGGTCGCGGTAGACGAGGGCGAGGTGGAGCTGGACGCAGTGCCGGTGTACTGGAACTGGACGCTGTAGTTGGACTCCTCGGTCGAGTCAGTGATCTCGAAGGCATATGTGCCCGAGGGCAGGTCGGAGGGAGTCCATGTGAACTCGTTGCCGGTCTCGCCAGCTGTGATGGTTTAGAATTTGATTTGCTTTACAAGAGAATTACACAGGCGCTCTCTTACAGGTCAAGACGGTAACAGTCTGCAAGTTCTCTTCGGGACCCGTCTTCAGCGTGATGGTGACGGGACCCTCAGCATCGGTCCACGTGAGAGTGAAGGGCTCACCCTCCGTGACAGTGAAGTCGGAGTTGGTGAACTTGGGCAAAGCGAGCGCAGCCGCCGCGAAGGCAAGAACAGTGCCGACGGAGAACTTCATTGTGAGCTGAATGTGAGAAAAATATTACTGAAGCGATCGCTATCGATACCTGGGGCGGTTAGTCAAAGAACACAGAATGATTGAAAACGTAATTTTGAGTGGCGGAACTCGCAACGACCGAGTGAGGTCGGCAAAGGAAATGAAGAGACGCGCAGGACTAGTCGGTTGTCCGAAGGCGACTTACCAAATCTTGCTTGGTGCTTGATGGGTGTAAGCGTGAGAGTTGTGCCAATGAGGCAATTAAATTAGTAGTGGATTGGAGAACCGAAACGAACGATCGTGGTGAAGTTGGGATATTATTATGGCAGATAAATGCCAATCGATCAAGTTTGAGAGTTCACGGCTGGGGAGGGGGAAAGGAAGAAGGAAGAGCGCAGAAGAAGGCAGCGACGGCGCAAAGGGGCCAAAATAGCCGACTCCCGTCTGGCACGGAGCAGCCTAGGACGCGATGATGGAAGTGACTTCTCTCATAGGTCACGCCAATCGGAGGCTTGGAAGGAATTATCATCCGTTAGCGCAGTACCCCAGGTCATGTTGCAATGGGGAAGCGGCGCGGCGGGACCTCTGGGCAACCAGGCCTGGACAGGGGACAGCCAGGGTCTCGATCTTGGGAACAGGCCTCGAAGAGCCTCGAGGATGAAGTAATAAGTCGTGTTGCCGCTTCAACAGCAGCCCATTACAGGATCAGCGCTTTGGTTGCGGGGGGCCTTCCCGTTCAATCATAACACGACGAACGTCCACAGCCGCCCAACGCTCCGAAGGTCTCTGCTCTCCAGGCAGAGAAACTCACGGATCATGTCGCAACGGGCTCCTTCGGGCCTCTTTCCTCGAGGCAAAGGCTGCGGCGGGGACAGCCTCGCCGTTCGCAGACACTCGGCTGCCATTCCCGGTCTACACTAGCGTATGCGGCGCTGAACAGGAAATTGCGACTTCCAAACTCTCGCAGAAGCTGTAGTGGACATGTACCTACAATGTACAGCACAAACAGAAAGGTTTTGCACGGGCAAGTACTCTGGAGAGCAACAAACTTGGAACCTGGTCGTGCCGCCCGTGCGAGGTTGTTACAGACTGCGGGAATGTGGCAGCTTTGATGCTAAAACGAATTGCGTTCGAAAAAAAAAAGGCATACCCGTACCGCTTGTACAGTAGATCGTCTGCCGCAACACAAATTTCCTAACGTGGAATGCAATGTGGGCCCCTCATCTCGCTGCACAACAGATACGCAGGGGCATGGCTCTCTGCACTTCCAAGGACATCTTGGTCCTCTAATCCATTGGTCGCTTCGTCGATTTCCCGCTCAAGGCATCCCTGTTCAGCCGAAGAGAGGCGGAACCAACCAACAAAATGTTTCAGCAACGCAACCACGGATTCCTCAAAAAAAGGGCGAGTTGCAGCCTGAGATAGGTGCAAGACTTAATCCAATATTGACCAAATAGAAGGTGCATCTAATGTTGCAGAAAAAAACGCCGGAATTGACGCCCGGTTCAACAGTCGTCATCGGCCTGTTTGGGAGGTTGAGGCGTGCGGACTACCGATCAATGCGACACTCCGAGAAGATGCAGCACTCTCCCAGACTTGTGCCCCCCGGCTGTTCCAGGCTTTTCCGCGCTGTGACCCCTCAATCGCAAGGCGTAGTTCAAATCGCACAGGTCATAAGAGGTCGACGAGATGGCTCGTGATAGGTTAGGTAGATCCTTTTGTTTGCTCCTTGGTACGTTCGAGGCTGCGCCTCGATGATTTCGCGTCCCTTTGCCCCGCGTCTCGGCTAGCCTCTCCAGTTCACCTTGATATGCCTGGGGTGGCAAATGCGCCTTGAAGACAGGTTGCGTAAGGCATGCAACCATCAAAGCACATGTTGCTAAGCTGCCCGCCCGTGGTCAGGCTGATGAAATAAACTTTAGAGCTGCCAGTCACACAATGCTTTCGGCTTGCAAACTTCCTACTCGCATGGCCGTGCCGCCCATTCAGCCGGTCGCGAGGTAGCGCACACTCGTGCCTGTAGCAAAGGTGGTTTGTCAAAATCCCAAATCAAGCTTTGTTTCAATCCCGTTCCCTTAGGTAAAGCAGTGCAGCGGCACACTTGTCAAACCGGATGCCTTACAACTTGAGTTGGAGCAATCCAGGCAACGATGAATCTGAAACATGTGCTCTTCCCTGAAAGAATTGCTGGGAAGGAGCGCGGCACATGTTTCAGATCATAAACTGAAGGTAACCACCAAGCGTGTCATCGCGCTTCGCCGTTTCCAGCCCCCGGGCACCGGCGCGGCATCGAAACTTGAGAAGCCATCCAGAGTGATAAGCATGTATCTGCTTGCATGATCCTAAGTCATCTTCAAGAGAGCAGGCATTCAACAACACCGCGGTGAACGCCGTTGGTCTCTTCGAACAGCGTCGTGACGGACGTTCCGAGCCAGCGCATCTTGTCGACAAAATCGTCCAGCGAACCGCCGACTCCAAAGTACAGCCTCTTCGCGGCAATCAGGGCCCTAGCCTCGCCGTCTGAACGACCAGAGCGCTCTCGCTGGAGGATCGAGAGGACAGTCTCGGCGAAACTCTCGAGCGCAAATGGAGAGTAAATGGTCTCAGATCCTAGCAGGAGTGTCCTGGTGGTCTCTGGAAGGCCCGTGGGGATGCCGCCGCCGTACAGGAGGTCGATAAACTCAAGAGACCAAGCGCCTGAAAGGAACGAGAGGGTTATCCGCTTCGAGGAAAGAGTCTGTTTGAAGGCTTCCAACACTTCTAGTGTCAGCTCCAGTTCCTCGTCGGGGGTGAACGCCGCCTCGATGGCAGCGTTCTCGCCCCTCTCCTGCAACGCCCATGCGAGGATCAAGTTGGGCAAAGTCACGAGGTACAAGACGGTAGGGTTGTAATCAGCGAGTGTGAGCACTAGGGGCTGCTCCTGATCGGACTTCCTTCCAGTCAACGCCCACCGGAAGAGGGCGAGAGAAGGCAATGCTGTGCCACAGCCAAGCTGCGAGGTGGGGTTAGCCATAAAAAACTTTGAATGTGATGGATCTTCCTTGGGAAGGCAAAAAGCATGGCCGCACCTCGATCAGAACGCAAGGGTCTTGTGTCAACAGGTCAGTCACTCTCTCGGCGGCAAGGACCTTGACAAGATCGACACTGCTCTCCCAGCTCTTGAAGCCGCCCTCGTAGATGCCCGTCTTGACGTCGTGCTCCCCGAGACCGGCCTCGGATGCAGAGGCATTATCAGCGTCGTCTTCGGCCATTAACTGGACGCGCACATCCCACAACTCGCGTCGGGGCAGCTGGAGGACACGGCCATCGCCGAGGTGGACATCCAGCAGGCTGAAGGCGATCTTGGACGGCAACCTTGACAGCAGCTCTTGGAGGCCGTGCTGCGTCGGAGGGAGCAACGGCTTGCCCTGCACAGGAAACGCGCCAGCAGTCGACGGCGAAGCTGCTGCGGGAGCCCTCGCCACCGGCTGTGGAGGAGCTGGAGCGGCTTCCAACTGAGGGTCCTCCTCTATGTCGTCGCCAGCAAAGGAAAATGAAAAAGCCATGCTCTCCTCCGATACGCTCGGTTCAGCTGCAGCAATCAGTTCCCTCTTAGTCCGGACCCAATCCCCAGTCAACGAATGCTGGAATGCTGCGAGCAGTTGTCACCTCTTTACAAGTCGGGACCGACGTTGATCGCCGCGGATATCTGATCCTGTTGTGCGTTTGGTTGAAGCGCCGGACGCCCGAGTTAATAACTCTAGGTTTAAGCAAATCGCGTTTGTGGATCGAATAGCGGGAGCTTGATGGCCCTGTGGCGGCGATTTTCAGGGGCCTCGCGCTACCTCTGCATGCATTGCGGGGTCCGAATCTGTGCCTTGGCTACGCAAGGCAGTTTCTAGTGTAGTGTACCTACAAACTGGGTTCTCAGCCGCGTTTAATTCGCCCTTGCTAGCCAGTCCCCGGCCTCGACTCCAAACCGCTGTGGTTGGACAAAATACGATTGCAGACCACAATCCTCAAGTCACGCATGGAGGCCTGGCTCTTGCATGCACCCGGCCGAGCCAAAATACGGAAAAAGGAGAAAACGCATCAAGTCGCGGTTTGTAGAATGAGCTGATTGGACTCAATAACCTGTCTGAGGTTTCGATGGCTTCATTCAGCCCCCAGATATTTGGAGGTGAGGGAGGGTAGGGATATATGTATGTACATATGTACAGTACATGTACCTATCCGACTGCCGGACAATCGAGGGTTTTTCGTCGAGCTACTTGCCAGGTTGCGTAGTTGTATCATACCGCAGACTGGCTCGCAGCAAGGTCTCGGCCGCCGTAAATGGACCAACTATAGCTTCGTACAGTTGCTCGGCTGGGCCAACGCCTCCACTCCCTCAGAAGCTGAGCCAGAGGAGAAAGCCAGAACTGGTCATATTTCTTTTGAGGAATCCCCACGCCGGTTATAGTGTGGAATCCTTTTCGCCTGTTTGTTCAAGTTTGTCAACTCGTTAGTCGCCGAAGCATCTATCCAAGCCCTTCCCCAGCCGTGGTTTCCCGGTCCTATCCCAGGTCAAGTAAATCGGAGCGGAGGGATTACTTCCATGAACGAACAAGTCCCCAGTTTAGCATCGTTATCAATGCGTCTATCCAGCCCATGCGGATCCTTTCCAGTAGGTCAGGATATAAATCCGTTGATTCTCGACCCCAAACTCTTGGTTCGCACCCAAGCCATTTCTCCTCTCCCGGCCGCCCTTGACCAACGGCCCCCAACTCCTGCTTCTTCTAGTCCTCCTTCGGAACCTGCCATGACTCCGGTAGAGCTCATGGCGCAGCCAAACGGTCATACCGAAGATGCCAAGCCCTCACAACACGGGGCAGCTTACACAATCCGGGAACAGCCCCTCGGCTCGACACGGCACATCCGCATCGTGGCCATCGGAGCCGGCGCCAGCGGGCTGAACCTGATCCGAACCCTCCGGCTCAACCTGACCGACTACGAGATCGCCGTCTACGAGAAGAATGCCGACGTCGGGGGCACCTGGCTCGAGAACCGATACCCGGGTTGCCGATGCGACGTCCCCAGCCACAGCTACCAGTTTTCGTGGCGGCAAAAGAAGGACTGGACCAACTTCTTCTCGGCGGCCGACGAGATTGGCGACTATCTCTGCCGCGTGTGCGACGAGGAGGGCATGAGGGATTCAATCAAGACGTCGCACCAAGTGGTCTCGGCCCGGTGGAACGAGGCGGACAGCCGGTGGGAGCTGGTCGTGCGGGACTTGGAGTCGGGTGAGGAGTTCAACGACCATGCCGACTTTCTCGTGAATGGGACTGGTATTCTGAAGTAAGCGTGCCTCATCTCGTCTGACGGACGGACCAGAGGACTGACCCCTGGAGAAACAGCGACTGGAAGTGGCCCGATGTTGAGGGTCTTGACGCCTACCAGGGACATCTCATCCACACTGCGCGATGGCCGAAGAACTTTGACCACACAGGCAAGACCATCGCTGTCATCGGCAACGGCTCGAGCGGCATCCAAGTGTTGCCGGAGCTTCAACCAGGTATGGGCCATATATCGTGAAAAGATAAGAAGAAAAAAAAAAGTTGGCAAGTAGAAATCTGACAGGACTTCAGGGGCCGAGAAACTTTACCATATCGTCCGCACACCGACATGGGTACTTCCACCAAGGATACAAGCGTGGAAAATAATGGGTCAAGCAGGAGAAATTCTCAGCAAGATCCAGATGGACGCTCAGGAGAACTTCTCCCAGGAGACGATCGACAAGTTCCAGTCCGACCCCGAATTTTACCGCGAGTTTGTGAAGAAGATCGAGGCGGAGGTGAACAATTCCTTCCCGATCGTAAGTTAACCCTGTCCCTCCATCTTTTGCAAGTGCCGAGTCAGCTCACCGATCCCGCCAGGTCCTTACGCAGAGTCCCGTACAAGCCTTTGCGCGAGCAAAGGTGACTGAGTACATGACGGCCATGCTGGGAGGAAATCAGGAGCTCTGCAGAGCGCTAATTCCTGACTACCCGCTCGGAACCCGGCGAATGACGCCCGGCCACAGTTACCTCCAAGCGCTGACCAAGCCGAACGTCGTCATCAAAAGATGCGGGATCAAGCGGTTCGTAGCGGAAGGTATTGAGCTTGAGACGGGCGAGGTCCTTCAAGTCGACGCCATTATCTGCGCCACGGGCTTCAACACGTCCTTCATTCCGCGCTTCCCCATCGTTGGGCGTGACGGGAACCTCCAGGAGAAGTGGAAGAAGGAAACGCCCAAGGCATACATGTCGTGCGCCGTCGATGGCCTCCCCAATTACTTCAGTAAGCCCACCTCTTCTTTTTTGCTCTCTTCGCACCAGCCAATTGACTCATCCAACCCCAGCATTCCTCGGCCCCAACGCCCCAATCGGCCACGGTAGCGTCTTCACGCTCAGCGAGCACATCGCAAAGTACGTCGTCGCGGCCATCCGCAAGTGCCAGACGGAGGGAATCCGGTCGCTGGCGCCGTTGCGGGCCGCTGTTGATGACTACTTTGAGCACGTCACAGCCTTTATGCCGCGCACGGCGTGGGCGGCGCCGACGTCGTCATCTTCGTCGTCGTGGTTCCAGGATGGCAGCGGCCGCGTCACTGCGCTGCACCCTGGTAGCCGTATTCACTTTTTCCACATGCTGGAGCGGTTCCGCGGCGAGGACTGGGAGTACGACTATTTTCCCTCAGGGATTGACGGTGAGGGTGCAGGGAAGAGGAATGGGAACCGATTCGCGTACCTGGGGAACGGCTTCTCGACCAAGGAGTTGGACCCGAAAGGCGACTCCACTTGGTATCTGGACGAAGGGGCTGTGGTGCGGTAGGAAGGTGTAGTACGAGGTGTGAGAGCATCGATAGTGATTTGTTGATGCGAGTGTTGAGATGCTTACTACTAGACTTGGCGGTGGCAAACACCCGCCTTTTTTGGGAGGTCTCAGATGGAGTTATTTTCAGATCGGGTTTTGGTTCGGTTTTATGAGGTCAGTCGCCTGGGCTTTATGCACCTTGCCTCGGGCGGTTTTATGAATTGATGCAACGGTTAGTACCGAAGAGCTCATGGTGCCTTTGAGAAGGCAAGACGTCTCATGGCCGCGCGGCCAGTTCAAGAAATGACAACTGTACATATAAGCATATGAGCCAGCACATAGGTATCATGGCTCCCTTCTTATTGGACTCCATTCAGCATTTTTAAATTGGCCACTTGGGGAGCTCTAGTTACCTCAACAGACTCAAGTTTCCGGGTTAGGATGAGGTTGAATTGAGGTGCTCACTGGAGATCGGCTTGGAGCATGCTCGATGATCCTACTGTACCTTCCTGGTTGTTATGTACATACTGCATGCCGTGGCTTTGGAACTCACCGCTACAGCGGGGACGGGAGTGCTGTGGCTTCCCACCCAGAGGGGACGGCTCGCCCCGTAACTAGCGACCCGCTCCTCCAGTCCATGACGACTTAGTTACTGTAACAGGGACCCATGGATGCCTTCCATTTGCATCCGCATGCAGCGGGATCTCATTACTGTACACCTGATGCACCAGGGATGGTTCAGAAGTACCGGAACATTTTTCACGATCTTCTGTATGTGTCCTTCACTCCGGTGTCACCTACTCAACGATCCCCTTTGTTTCAGCCCGCGGCGCCGACCTTGAAATCTGTCTTTCTCATGTTTTGTTGACCTTAGCTCTGCCGTCAAAGGACCTCATCATGCAGAGTATACGCACGACATCGCATTGCGACCGAATTTGCTAAACGACAGTTAGAATGTCAGAATTTCAATTTCTCACGGGTCCATATGCGATACTATTTGGAACTCTGCTGCTTAGGGCCGGAAATATGTAGATTTGCATTCTGGCGTTTACCCAACGACATAAAACGCACTCCAATACCGAACCATCACTGGCTTGGCCCTGGAAAGAGATGCAGAGAGTTACCATGGCAGGCTTACTAGGTATTAGGTACGAAGGACCAAATACATAAAGCCTCGTCTGTTATCCACATCAATCCGGATATGTACAGGGACATGTGTGCATTACGGTACCCTGTCTGCGTGTTGGACGCAGCCGAAAGACCCCAGCGCTTGTGATTCGCTGCATCCCACTAGGGGGCCGCCCCTGCGGCCCGTTAGGAGTACCGCAAGGCGTCCCGACCGCGATCTGTCGGTATATCCTGGCTGCTGGGCCCAAATCTTTGGGTTCTATGTTTTAGTCCAGTTCCTCTTGTCGCGTCTCGCTTACTTGTCAGCGAAGCTAGGTCTGCACAGCGACGAACGAAGGTGATGTGGTCCACAGAACCCGATAACGATGAAGCCATTAATCTCCTTTCTCTTGGTGAGTTGCAAAGGCGGTTGTCTCTTATGAGACCACCACTGACCCGTTGCAGATGGCGGGGGTGTCCGGGGAGTTTCTTCGCTCGTTGTCCTGGATGGGATTATGAGGAAAATTAAGGACATGTACGGGCTTTCAGAGGTTCCCAAGCCATGCGAATTTTTCCATATGATCGCAGGGACCAGCACCGGAGGGTAAGCAGCGAAGGTTCCGCATATGGATATCTTTGAAGATCCTCCGACGCCTGGGTGGCTAACATGTCCCAGACTCATAGCGATAATGCTTGGGAGACTGCGGATGTCGACTAAGGAGGCCCTGGAGGAGTATGACAACTGCGCCGAGAAGATCTTTTCGAAAAGCAACCACAAGTCCTGGAGCCTTTCGGAGAAATTTCGAGCCACCGCACTTCAGGAAGCCATCGAGGGCATTGTTAAGAAACGTGGCCTCGGCGAATCAATGAGGGACCCTGAGGAGCCAAGAAAGGGGAAGGCGTTCGTCTGCGTCATGCCCTCTGATAATATCGGGGAAGTCCAGTTCGTCCGTTCCTTCGCCGGGGATGAAGGTAGCCTGGATAATTGGGACGAAGATGTCCTGATCTGGGAGGCCGCAAGGGCTACAACAGCCGCTTCCTCCTTTTTCAAACCTCAGAAACTGGGCAGGGCTTCATCGGCGCGCGAGTACATTGACGCGGCCATCGGGGTTAACAACCCTGTGAGCTATCTCTTGCCGGAAGCCGTCAAGGAGTTTGGCTCCGGAAGGCGGCTTGGCTGTGTGGTTAGCATTGGGACCGGTACCCGGGACGTCAAGCTTGACAAATCTGTGGGCGGTCTGAAGAGCATCTTGAAATTCCGTGGTGTCGTCTTCTATGCTCATCTGATAAAGACTCTGAAAGACGTAGCCACTGGCGCTGAAATATCCCACCAACAGCTAGAGTCAAGGTTCCTCAACTTCCCTGGGGCGTATTACCGCTTCAACGTGCCCCAGGCGGCCGCACAGGTCAAACTGCATCACTACCTCAAAATACCAGAGCTCAAAATTTTGACAGAAAAGTACCTCTCTACTGAAACAGTCGCCAAGCAAGTACGCCAGCTCGCCAGGGCATTGAAAACAGACGGTTTTGACCACGGGCTGACGCTCGGCCACATTCGTATGTTTCACCTCTGCCATAACGCTCTCCTAATTCAGCGTTTCCTGACCGGGTTCGGCGCAGATGACCTCGACACGGAGCAGATACTCCTATCGGGCAAGAAGATTCGATCGATGAGGGTGACAAGCAACTTCTTCACAGGAAGGGAGGACATTCTGAAGACGCTGGATTCTTACTTTGCTCCTCGAAGTACCGGCGGCAGTCCCAGACGGGAGTTCCTTCTGCATGGCGTGGGCGGCGTCGGGAAAACCGAGATTGCGTTCAAAATCTCGGAGATGCTCGGAGACAGGCTCGTGGATTCCCATACTCTCATAAGCAAGACACCGCGTCTAACAAGTGATAGATTCGAATACGTATTCTACATTGATGGTTCAACTCCGGCTACCATCGTCCAAAGTTATGCCAACATTGCTAGGCAGCACGGCATGACGGGGGCCATGCCCGACGAGTTGTGCGCCAAATGCAAGCGATGGATGGAGCGACTGACGGAGGAGTGGCTCATGATCTTCGACGATTGCAATCTCAGCGACCGACAAGGCCATCTTCCGGGTAGAGGGAAGGGCAACATCATATACACGTCTCGGATGACTAGCTTGGAACATAATTTGCCGGTCGAATGCACCTACGAAGTGGTTCCTCTCGGAGAGAAGGATGCCATTGACCTTCTCTCGAAAGCGTCTGGGTTCCCGGAGAACCTGGAAAACAAAAAGTGTGCTGAGGCCATCGTTCAAGAACTTGAATGCCTCCCACTCGCGATCGAGAAAGCCGCAGCATTCATTAGGGACGGAGATTATTCCCTTCAGGAGTACCTCAAGAGGTTCCGTGCTGAAAAGGTCCGCATTCTCTCCAATCCAGGTTCAGATGACGAAGATGAGGATATTAAAAAAGCAGCAGTCCACGCAACGCTAGAGCTGTCATACCAGGCCATTGCGGCCCGCAGACGCCGAGAAGGTAGACACGGCCGCGGTCGCGTAGCCAATTTTGCCTTGAAGCTCCTGAACCTGTTCAGCTTTTTCCACCACAAAGAAATTCCTTCACTCATCATGCAGCGCGCAGCTGAAGAGCACCATTCTATCGGAGCCCCTCGACACTGCCCCTTGAGCCATCTCATGAACCCGTACGACTACGACCTGGAGCTATTGGTGCGGGTCAAGGCGGATGGGCGTTGGGACTCGACCGATTTCGCTGCGGGGGTGACGATTTTGCGAAAGTTCTCCCTTGTAAAAGTATCGCCAGATAAAAGATCGCTGTCAATGCATGCCTTGGTCCATGCGTGGGCGCGGAAGCGCATGGATAAACCTCTGGCCTTGCGCTGGGCCCTGGTGGCAAGAGTCCTGCTTGTCGAGTCGTTACGCGGATTCTCAAGGGTGGACAACTTGCAGTATTCCCGCAGTCTGGCACCTCATTTCGACGTGTGTCTCGCCGTGAACCCCCCGCTCGAACCCATCCGCGACCAATATCGTGCTCATCTACTCCAAAAACTTGGCGAATACCACAGGACCCAGAAGCGGTTCCTCGACGCGAGGGACTGCTTTTGGCAATCTCTTCAGATATGGCGGGTCGAGACGGGTCCTGACTCTTGGGCCGCAATCAGCGTAGCCCGGTCGTTGGCGCGGCTCTATCACGAGATGGGAAGTCTTTCCGATGCCGAATTTACATTTCTGGAGGCTATTGTGTGGCTGCGGGCACGGGATGATGACAAACGAGCGGACCTCGGTCTGAAAAAGCCCACACCAGAACCTGTGGGAGGGTCTTCGAAGGCTCAAATGAAGAGGCAGGTGAGGCAACTCATGGAGAAGCTCTCTGAACCTCCTGTAGGCGGAGTTCTCTCGGGCAAGTCGTCGCAGTTCTGGAGCGGGCAGTCGAAAACTGAGGGACGGGTGAAGAGATACGAACCAAATATGCCAGATGACAGCATCCTGGCGAAAGGACGAAAACTCACAGAGCAGCTGGGTGAACTTGAGATGATTGACATGGCCCACAGTCTGATGCACGGAGAGCTGGCGTTGGTCTACCTCGACCAGGATAGATATCGCAGGGGTAAGCGCATGCTTCTCAAGGCCGTGGAACTACTCGAGCAGCAGCTGGAGAAATACGACCCGGACTACATGAAGCTCCAGATCGAGGCTCGCACACTCACCGATGCTGGAAACCGCGAGTTCTGGGAACGCTACATGGACGATGTGTTGCAGGCCCCTCGAGAGGCGACACTGCAATTTTGGCAGTCAGAAACGTCCTTCGACCTGATCATTGCCGCCATTCGCTCGCTGCTCATGGACGACCCCGAAAAGTGGGATTCGGCGTGTCGAGAGCTCTTGGGATTATGGAATTTCGGAGCAAAGTGGCTTGACAGCTGCGACAGGAAGATTCTCAAGATCTCTCGGTACGTCGTGGAATGCTTGATATTGGGGCAGAAGTACGACCTTGCGATGTCCTTGGCGAGAATCTGTTTGTCCCGTGCCAGATCAGCTTATGGAGAGTCGCACATGGAGACGATACAGTCTTACGTCACGCTTTGTTCGGCCGTTTTCCACTATAAGATGGAGCTTGACCAGGACATGGTAGCACTTCTGCAGGAAGCTGTCCAACGAGCAAGAGCTGGTCTCGGATCGTCCCATTCAGTCACTCGCAACCTCGAGGACCATCTAAATCACTTCAGGGAGGAGGAGGTTGCGACGACTGAGGAGCCGATCCTCGAAACCGCAGACCCAGAGGTTGCGCTGATGGAGAGCTGGCGCCGAAGCAAGGAAAGCCTGGAGAAAAGCAAAGCCGAACTCGGCGCCAACCATCCCATCATCAAGCGCTTAGAGCTGATGCTGGGCGACGGCCCAGCACGGACAAAAGAGGAGTTGTTGGAAAGAGCACAAGCCTTTTACGGGTCGAATAACTCGCGTATCCAGACGTTAGAGAGGGAGGTAGAGGAGGAGAAAAACCAGGCTCTTGTGGCTCTTGATCCAGAAGGGGCTCCTGAACAAGCCAGCGCTGCAGCCCCCCCAAGCAGCGCCTCAGAGGAGCCTTCCGTGAGGGGGGAGGGCAAAGATTTGGAGCAACCTCGGGAAATAATAAACAAGATGGCGAACACGGGGCACGCGGCATTGAGTGGTAAATTCGGGGACGCCGAAACGAGACCTAGGGAAGCAGCTCGTGCAGCCGCGATTGATGACTTGGTTCGGAACGTCATATCGGAGTGGAGCGACGGCGGGCTCAAGGATGCTGTGCATGTCGGATCAGGCGGCGACACAATAGGGTCTTGGATGTCAGGGAATCTTCAACCGCAGGTAGTCATGTAGCTGTGTTTGAATAGCTACATCTTGGGTCGGCAATCATGTCCCAGCGCGTTCCACCTTTTCAATTTGAAGGCCACAGCAACCTTTGAGATCTCTCATATCTAGCAGTTAGGCAAGCACTATGCTAGGCGCGAGCTCATTAATGCACAGGGCAATTCACTCCAGGAGAGCTTGACAAAAGTCAGAGCTTTGAGGCGTTGCGGGTTCTTAGTTCATGGTGAGACCCGCATCCGTGCATGCATTGTTTAGCATAGCTAATGAGATTCAGGTGCTAATAAACATGATCGAGTGGAGCGACGATATCGGGAAGAGCGTGGCCTTCGCGCTGCTTAATTGATGACTAAGCCAGAAAGGAAAGGGCAAAAATGCACACTGTGTGGGCTCTCCCGGCAGTTACACCATCTGACTTGGACCGTGTTGCCGAGCTCGAATATCAACCTCTTTAAGGTATATCTATGCTTCGCTCTTTGAGGTCGAGTCGGATTTTAATCAGTCTTCTCACGCAAGCTAATCCCAGCAAATTTCAATGTTGATGGGGTACTAGGGCACGACAAAAACCAGCAGGAGCCGAATCATTGAATCGTTTACCATGAGACCCTCCCTCCGCCTCCTGGCATCAGCAATGCCAACAGGCAACGCCCTGTCCCCGGGGCCAATGGCTCTCCTACCTCCGATCTATCTCTACCGGCGCCTTCTCCGGGCACACCGGAAGCACCTCCCCTCCGAGATGCGGTTACTGGGGGATGAATACGTGAAAGCCGAGTTCAGGGCTCACCGGGACGTCGAGAACCCTGTTCACTTGGTGGGTTTCTTTCCATTGACATCTCACTCAGTTTTACATTGGAACTCAGTGGATCAGTGATCAAATTCAGAAACCGTTCATTAGACGGTGGGCCCGGTTGGGGAACGTGAAGGAACATGATGCGTAAGGTTCATATCAGTCGCTGACGGCGGCTACGCCACAATACAGATAGGATTTCTCAGCGAGTGGCAGCTTTATGCACAGAAGATTGAAGGTGACGCATGGAAAGGAGAGAAGCTCGACCAGAGCAAACTTGAGAAGATGAGCGGTACAGTGTCATCCCCTTCTTCTAGTGGAACCCAACCCGAATGCCCTGCTGACTGGCTGGCAATACAACACAGATGAGCAACTTGGCCAGCTGTACGAGCTGATGAAGGCGATACAAAAGCGCGGCACCGAAGGGGATAGTAAAGAGTGATAAATTGAGGAGTTGATCATGATAACTGTCATAAGGGTACTGAGGCTTCATGATGACGTACGCATCCTCTAATTCGCCTTTCCGAGCTGTGTATCTAAATATCCTCAACGACAGCGTGATTGACGTTCCGGAATTTCAGTGTCTACATGCTGATGTAAGCCGAAAGGCAACGGCCGTAAC
Organism: Corynascus novoguineensis; assembly: GCA_033296725.1. Classification (NCBI taxonomy): domain Eukaryota; kingdom Fungi; phylum Ascomycota; class Sordariomycetes; order Sordariales; family Chaetomiaceae; genus Corynascus; species Corynascus novoguineensis. The sequence continues at coordinate 134,728 of MU857601.1, forward strand.
TACACTTACTAGAAAGCTTGGTCAAAAGTGGATGCGTGGAAGCTGATGGGGATCGTCAAAAAATCGGGTGCTGGCAGCTCTACTGAGCAAGGTCACAGGTTGCCTTGAATCAAGGCTTCCAACTTTACGGGTACGCTGGCCGATGAGTTCAAACGTAGGCTTCAGCTCACCCGACAGCGTGGTCCTTCTGTGCAGTAGGTGCCTTGGTTCTTTGTTCTGACCCCCCACAGCCATGTTCCACTGTGATTCCTCATTAGCGGAAACTGCAATGTCTTTACAAATATGCGCTTCCACGAGCTCTCCATTTGTCACTTTTCGTTGCTATTTCTTTTATTCGGACTAAGACCTAGCCCGTCGCAAGAATAGGGTCTATTCGGTGTGGACTCTATAAACTACCCTTCTAGAGCCTCGGCAATCCACACTGCTTGAATCGCGCTGACCTTTTTCGCATAGCTCTTCTGCGTGTACACATGCTCCAAAAACATAATGGCCTCCTTTTTCTGGCCGTGAAGCACACTGGCCGGATGGATAGCGACGACATGTTTGCCATGAGATGTGACGTAGCTGTTATCCGGCGCTAGGATCGCCGTCTTGATCGAGAATCCCGCCAGGAAACATTTCAGGATTGAAGTTGCTTGATCTGGCGAAACTGGGGAGAACGGTTGCGGATCCGGCGGCGGGGGTTCACTCATCCGCTGCCGCACACAGAGGCGTCGGAGCTGTTTTCGGATATGGAGGGCCTGCTTCATATTCCTCAGGTTGAGTTTGCGATCCTTGCACCATTTTACTCGGTCGGCGTTCTCCGCAGCGTAAAGCTGCATTGTTGTAAGGTAGGTGAGGAGGTCTCCTTCGCGGCGGAAAAGCTCTTTTCGGTACTCTTCTACCTGCTCCTTGTCCTCCTCGGTCCGCAGCTGAAGGAAAATGTCCTCGCCAGCGGTGATACATGAGATGATATCAATCACCTCCAGCAGACAGTCGTACTTCGAGTCCGCCGCCGCCAGAAGGACCCGAGCATATGGCGGCGAGACGGGAAACTGCACCATCCTGCGACCGACTTCCGTGATGGAGCCGTTGTCATCGAGCGCGCCGAGGATATGGAGGTGCAAAAGCGCCTTCTCGACCGACTCGATCTGGGGAGGGTCCATTAGGGGGAAAGATAAGACGTCATGGACTCCCCTCGCTTTCATGGTCAGGATGGCGCTGAGAATGTCGGTCCGCAGAATCTCGGGGAGGTCTCTATCGTACAGCGTGTCGTATGTTTCTTGGGTGTAGAGCCTGAAGCATTTTCCGGGCCCTTCACGACCCGCTCGGCCAGCCCTCTGAATGGCAGATGATTTCGAGATGGGCTTGGCGAGCAGCGACTCCATTCCCAGCCTTGCCCGGAACTGCTTCAACTTCGCCTTGCCGCAGTCAATGACATACCGCACCCCGGGAACAGTGACGGAGGTCTCAGCGATGTTGGTAGCCAGGACGACCTTTCTTGTATGGCCGCCCTTGATAGGCTGAAACGCTTCATGCTGCGCTTCCATCGAGAGTTGGCCAAATAAGGGAAACACTCTGATCTTTGGCAGCTTTGGCCCAAGTGTTGAGGCATATTCTTCGATAAGCTTTTGAGCCGAATCAATCTCCTCTTGGCCAGTGAGGAATGCGAGGATGTCCTTTCTGCCGTACTTGTCTGAAAGCGCCTCCTCAGTGTGCAGCTTGAAGATGGTTTTGATAAGTGCTTCCTGGACGTCTGGGACGGGTTTTGGCGTGTGAACGATGTCGACCGGAAATTGTCGTCCCTCGATCTGGAGATACTCTACCGAAGATACAGACTGAGAAGCTGGATCGGTGCGGAAGTCTGATTCTCCAGCTTCTGTTGTGGAAAAAAACTGTTTGATCCCCTCGACGTTTGCCGTTGCGCTCATGATGACAACTTTGAGTGGAATCCCACCTCGCCCAGCTTTGTCCCCCGAGATAATCTGCTTGAGAAAGCCAGACAACAGGTCGACATCGACGCTCCGCTCGTGGATTTCGTCAACAATGACAGCGCTGTATTGCCTGAGGTGAGGGTCGCGAAGGAGTTCTTGGAGAAGCATGCCTTCGGTCAAGAACTTGATCTTGGTCCCCGCCGGAACACGGTGGTCGAAGCGAACTGAATATCCCACCAAGCCTTTTGAGCTGGGGCCATTGCTATCCACACCACTCTTGTGTCCGCTGAGCGGTGTGCCTGCTTCCCGAGAGACACGATGGGCCAGTGTCGTCGCTGCTACCCGCCTCGGCTGGGTGATGGCAATCATTCCACCAACGCTAACTTCCTGCACTCCCTCGCCCTGGCTCGATTTGATCTTCACTCTCCTCCTCTGACACCACTTTTCCTGGTATAGGAATTGGGGCACCTGGGTACTCTTACCCGAGCCCGTCTCACCCACAAGAACGAGGACATCCTTGTGCCGCAGAACACGTCGTATCTCATCCTGGCGCGTCCACAATGGGAGGGCCTTTCTTGCCACAAAAAACTGCGGGTCACCTGCTGGCGGTCTGGAAGGCATAAAACCTGAAGGATCTGCAGCCTCACCATTTGAAACTGGCGTGGAGGATGACAATTGTTCCAGCGGTGTTGCAGGTTCGCTTCTTGAGTCTGATGGTGACGAGTTGGATCCATTTTTTGGCTTCTTCGATAGATAACCCTCAAGGGAGATCACCTTGTCCCCAATTTTGATGATGTCGGCACCGCCGTCGGCTTTTCTTTTCTTCGGCATCCTTACCCCCAAATGTTGTGCAAAGCAGGAATCAGACGTTTTCAACGTCCGTGAGAAGTCGAGCCCCCCCCCCCCCAAAAAAAAAAAAGTACTGAACTGGAAGTGAGCCAAGTGTTGTGTTGTATCAAGTTGTCAGTGGCTTGGACTGGTGCGGTCGTAATTCGAAAAATAGAATAGATAATCTTGAGTCTATGAAAGCACTTTGAGTGGAATAGGTGTTATGGTCCGGTTTGAAGAGGAACTGGTGGGATAACGGTGAATTGCGTAGTGTAGAGAGAATAGTTCAGTCGATTCATTGAATGCCCTGCAGTTCCTTTGCACGAAGAGAGAATGCAGGCCCCACAACTGGTTAAGTTTTTGCAAGAGAGCCACGCTACGAGGGCGCTTGCCAAGCCTTCCGAACGCACGGGCTGTCGGGTTCAGGACCCGAGGCTCAAGCAATCTCTCGGATGCTACGGACGTACAGGGTTGAATATATCTAGGTGACGGATCAAGGAGACGGGCTACTACTGTCTTGCCTACTTCTTTCTAGTACAGTAGTGCAAATTACTTTTGCTCTCTCTCTCTACATTTTTCTTACCTATTGTGTAATTATACCGCTTGCCCAAGTCATATAGAAGGAATTTTGTTTGAATCCATATAAACCGATTCTCTCAAACCCATTCGTGCTAAGAACTTCGTGGCCCTTGGGGTTGTGATATTTGATTGGAGCCAACTACGAATGTGACAGAATAGCAACTGTTCTGAAAATCCAATTCGAACAATGGTAGAGAAATTGAACGCCGCAATTGATGGAATCCCGCATTCCAGCTTTACTTGGTTCCGTACTTGGAGTTGAGACGAATGACATTCTTCCCAATCTTGTCTTCGCTAACTTGCACCTGAATATCGAGTCAGCACCTTGCCGTGCGTAATTAGTGGGACCACACATACATTGTCTGTAATGCGCTCGATCTGTTTGATTTGCTGATTGAGGATGAAACCCTGAAACTCTGCGTTCTGGCGTAGACCCTTGGCTTGCTCGTAGAGGCCATCGACGATCGTCTCGTACTGTTCGTTATATTCTCTTTGCTGGCCATCGTCGTCCTCAAACTCGAACTGAGAAAAGTCGGTCTTTTTCTTGGAGGCGCCAAGGAGTTCCTTGGGCCGACCGGCGTCGAGTCTCTGCCTCTCTGCCTGCCACTTCCTCTCAAGGTCGTGCTCCTCCTGTATTGTTTTTTCACCCATGATTTGGTGTTGCCGTTGAAGGGTCAGTTTCTTCTCCGCTCGGGCCGCGATTCTCCCTTTGCTGTTCGCAACCAAGTTGAACATCGATGTGTTGGCCGCATCCAAATCGTCCAAATTCACGGAGCTAACATCCACCTGGGAATCTGTATTCCCATGTGAGTTAAGAAGGTTAATATCAACGGAATGGGTTCTAGAGCTTACGTGCTTGGAACGTGTTCTTCTCCGCATTATTCAGCATATCCGTCTGCCTGAGCAGCTGTTCATTCATGAGTCTCATCCGCTCATTAGCTTCGATAGCTCTGGCATGGGCACGCGAGCCTATTTGGTTCGTCTCCCCCATGGTTTGAAGAATCTGTTGTTTGGTATCGTTCACCAAAGCCTCCTCTTTCTCTTCCTCGGTCATCTCCCGCTCTTCACCGTACTGTGTGGAGGGATCGTAAGAAGCACCGGTCTGCCCTAGTCCAGGGCTTGTGGTTTGCTTGGAAGGGCCACCATAGTTGGCGAACAAATCCCCGGAGCTCGAGTCGCCCAGATTCCCGTAACCCCTTTGGCGTTGCGAAGAGGCCAATGCGGGGCTATTGTATGGTGACGTTGCAGGCTCGAACCGGCTTTTCCCCACACCGTCTTGGGCGCCGAACTTCTCGTTCGAAAAGCCGCCGCCCATCGATGGGCTCGATGTGTTGCTATATGGTGACCCTCGCGGATGAGCGGGGCCTGAAGAATACGCCGGAGGGGGGGACTGTTCGTTCCCATAGCCGGGGGCCACTCTGCTCGGAAGACCGCCTGGACGTGGACCGCTGGGCAAACCGGATGGTGCGCCTAGCGAAGGCTGAGGAAGGGACTGATTGCTATTGTATTGGGCGGCATTGTGCTGAGCGTATTGATCGTACTGCGAAGACTGGCTGGCTGATGGCTGTTGAGCGTAGGGGTTCGCCTCCGGCTTCTCCTTTTCCGATTTCTTGAACAAGCTTCCGAATCTGCCCATGATGGAACGCCGCGACGAGATCTAATCCGTTAAAAATACAGTTAGGACAAAACCATACAAGATGCTGGAACGTTTGGAATAGGACGAGAAAAGAGAGGGGACCGCGAGTTCAGGGGCCAGGGGCGTTTGAAGGCGAGCTGAATGCGCAGGACATGTGGGGTCATTTGGTGGGACGGGGGCGGTGGACGCTGGCCTCCTGCATCCTGACGGCCTGTGTCTTGAGTGCGTTCCAGATTCACAGCCCCGTCAGGTCGGGTAAAAATGGAACGCTCCCTGACGGCGGCCCACCGAACGCTTGCCATCGCAATGCTGACGACCCTGACGTGTCTTGGCCACATCAGCTCTTCGCCGCAGGCCTGGCTTGGCCGCGAATAGGCGATGAAGGACGCAGTGTATGCAAGAAGCCCCATATCGAGAGAAGCTGTCAACGAGGCACTGGCGTACCTTTGTTTTCTCCTCTCCTTCTCCTTCTCCTTCTCCTTTTCCCGCCCGATTTTTCGCAAAGGGCCGGCAACGCCATCTCGTCCATCTCTTTTCTTTTCCTTCCTCCTTTTCTGCTGTCGACTGTGTCTCCTGGGACCCATTCGCGCCGACCTGGGAATAGGCTTGGCATCCATCCGTGGGTGAGGGTGGGGTCCCGGACGGGGACTGATCAGCGAGCGGGTACACCGCCATGTCCGTTTGTGGTCGACTGAGATGCGTTTCGCATCGCTAGCTTCGATAAGTAGGCGTTTCTGCTTGAAATGGTGCGGTGCAGTTGGTGGGTTTTGCTGATTTTATCTCACGATTTTTTATTCCTCACACTGCTGTGAAATAGGCTTGGAATGCTGTTGCCAATTGCTCGAATTTTGTTCTTTCTTCGTTCAGAGGTAGATGCTAGGCGAATCATTAGCTGAAACGTTGTTTTCTGTGGTGGAGTAGAACAGTGACCGGTACCTTCCCATCTGAGCATAAACTCACCCAGTCGGCTGCCTTCTGCTGAATGCGTCAGAGGCAGTTCCCAATCAGGACAACGCACTGTCTAAGTTGATGGGAGTCATCGGCCACCGGCTTTCTTGCTCGTCAACAACCTCAACGGCCAAAGTCATTTACTTCCGCTTTGAGACCCAACAACACACACCGTTGCGCATGATGGCTTCTCTCAACTAAGGCAGCGTGCTAGTTCTCTCGATTACAGCATTTGGGCACTTCACTCTGTTTCCGAGTCTTTGCCCTTCGCGCTCTTCTCTTTGAGCTTGATCGCTCCGAAACTCCAAGATGATACCACGAATACATCCGCTCGTCTTCCTTGCAATGACCACCGCTTATGCATTATCTGTACTTCTACTATCTCATTGACATCCTCATATCGAGTACTCATTCAGTACATCTTCTCCTCGCCGCCACTATCATAGCGAACATATCAGCTCTTTTCCGAACTAAGTGATCCCAATGTCGGTTTTCACTTTCGACCCTGATCCTCCACGGGTTGCATCCCCGTGGCTACGGTCTGGGGATTCCGACAAGTTTCTTACCCCGAGCCGGTCCTCGGAGCGGAAGGGGCCCGTTGGTTTCGGACTACTCTCGGACTACGGTGTCACCAAGCTGGAGCCGGAGCCCCAGGGTGGTCCCACCGAATATAAGCTTCATTTGCTGCTGAGGCCACGGAGGAAGTATGAGCGGATTAGTACGGCAACTCGCATCAGCGGGTCCACGCAGTCACGGTCTTCTCCAGATCCGAGGACGTTAAAAGCGGCCCCGGCTAGCCCTGGGCCATCCGTCACTTCGAACCAAACGCGTCAAGACCGTCTCGAGCACCTCACCACCCAGCTTTTGTGGAGGCTGCAGCAGTCTTGCCCTTATCATGCTGGTTCTGCCTCGCCTGGGCTTGTCATCCCCCAGCTTCCAGACGAAAATGCCGCTCTAGACGCGCCAGTACAGCTGGGCAAGTTACTTCCGGGACTAGAAGCATCAAGGGGAGCGCTCTACGAGATTGGTGTCGCGGATGATGGCACGCTTGCAGGTTTGACCAAAGACGAGATGGATGAGAGTCTCAGCACCCTGCGCATCATGGCTGCCAGTTTGGGTTGCAACATGGAGGTGCTCCGGATGTTGGTCGTTGGAGAATGCGAGTGGGTGGATGCGAGCAGCACCCAGGACTCTGGCGGCTCGAGATCAGACGGAACTCTGCATCAGGCGAAGTTGTGGGTTGCGGAGGCTTTGGTCACGCCCGATTTGCGACCCAGAGAGGACGCCCAGGTACCGGCCACAAGATCGCCAGGCGCGCCCCGGCTGGCCGAGAGCTTGCCAGACCCAAAGCAAGGGCCACTCACTACAGATCAGTTGCGTGTCACACTTACAGGGCCGACAACGTCTGGGAAGTCTACACTCTTGGGGACACTCTCGAGCGGCACCCTAGACAATGGCCGTGGTAAAGGGCGGCTTGGCCTTCTCAAGCACCTCCACGAAGTTGCGTCTGGCATCACATCGTCTGTCACGCAGGAACTCGTCGGGTACAACCACGGGGATATCATCAACTATGCTCATAGCGGAGTGGAGTCCTGGATCGATATTCACGACTTTACTAAAGATGGCCGATTGGTCTACCTCCTAGACTCTGCCGGTCATCCGCGCTACCGGCGAACCATTCTCCGAGGCGTTGTCGGTTGGGCGCCTCACTGGACTTTGCTGTGCATTGCGGCTGACAGCGCTGAGCTCACTTCCGCTGCGGGCGCCACATCCACTTCCACGGATGTACTGGGAACTGCGGGGACGAGCGTTGACCTTGCGACTGCTCATTTAGACCTTTGTCTACGACTTGCTTTGCCCCTGGTCGTCGTCATTACTAAGTTGGACCTGGCAACCAAGTCAAGCCTGTCTATCACCCTCAACAAGATTCTTTCGAGTTTGAAGGGTGCTAGGAGGGTGCCAAAAATCGTGAAAGGAGGCTCAGCAGGCAATTCAGATCCCACGCGCCTGTCCGACCAGGACAAAAAAGCCGTCAGGGATGCGCTAGATTGCACCAAAGCAAACGAAGATCCGTCGTCGGTCGTTCCTATTCTGCTCACCAGTTCAGTTGATGGGAGGGGAATTGGCGCGCTGCATGCCTTGCTTCAGGGCCTTCCACTTCCCAAAACACCTACCTCCTTCGACTACATTGGTGCAGCATTAAACCCGGAGCAGCCGGCATGCCTCTTCCATATCGAAGATAAGTTCAGTCTTCCCGCATCTTATGCACTCGCCACCAGCGACACCAACCAGCCAACCGACTTGGGCACTGTCGTAGCCGGGTATTTGCGCTTCGGCAGCCTCTCGATCGGCGACAAGGTGGTCGTCGGCCCCTTCCCCTCGGATGACGATGACGCCCAGGGCAACACCCCAGAAGACCGCGGGACCCCCAACAGCTACGGGCTCTCCCTATCGCACCCGTCCTCGGCCGAACTCAGCCGCGTGGTCTCTAGAAACGCAGTCTCAGCGTCAACCACCAGCGGCGAGTGGCACACTGCCTCCATCGTCAGCATCCGCAACCTGCGCCTCCCCGTCCAGACTCTCGCCGCGGGACAAGTTGGTTCGATTGGGATGGTCTTCGACCCCCCGTCGACGTCATCAAGCCACGCAAACGGTGGCGTCGATACCGGCGGTGCTCCCGTCGACCGTCGCACGCCACCTCTGATTGTGGGCACCAATGCTCCCAGACTGCGCAAAGGCATGGTCTTGGCCGTGCCGAGCCAGCACATGGTCTCGTCCGGCCTGTCGCTACAGGCGGTAAGCGGGCTAACTGCGGTGTTTGACGACGGCAACAGGGGCGTCGGTGCGTTGACGGTCGGCAGCCTAGTCAACATCTACGTGGCAAGTGTCCGGTCTGCTGCGCGGGTGGTGCGCGTGTCGAGGCTCGAGCCGCAAGACGGGGAAGGCGCTGGTGGGAAGGCGGCAGTGGATGAGATTGATGACGACCTGTTCGGGCCCGGTGAGGAGATGGGTGTCGAAAATGTCCAAGCGCAGGACGTGGCGGTGGATGGTAGTGTTGAGGTGCAGTTGGAGTTGCTGTCGACGAGAGAGTGGGTCGAGCTGGGGTCGCGGATTTTGGTCCTCGAGGGTGGGCGGCAGGATAGGTCTGGGTTGGAGGGTTTTGTAGGGAAAGTTGTTGAGATCATGGAATGAGGGGATCTTTGGAAATGCCGTTTCTGTTACTGGTTCTGTTTTTGTTTGGTTTGGTCTTGTCATATTTTCGCTGTTTTCTTTCTGCCTCCAGCGGTTTATGCCTCTTTTTTGTCCTGAAATACAGCCTTCAAGTTGCCCTACATCACTGACCGCCTCAAGATGGCCTATTAAATCAAAGGAGTTGTCCGATTTTTCAGGCGGAAGTCCCTCCCGTGGCGACACAATCTCAAGCCCCGCCGCGAGGAAGCAAACGAGAAAGCCCGGATCAGTAAAAAAAGAGGGGATTTAGTGCCTTTTCCACTCTCCGTCGTGAGGTCCTGCCGCCCGACTGTTAAGAGCCTACCTCTATGAAGGCTCCGTAACCGGCTACCCTCCTTCCAAAATTCTCTTGCATTTTTGTCAATTTCCGCGCGAACCTTCAGCGTGTTGTGAGGTTCATGCCTCCTTTTGCCCCCGGCAGGCATGGTGCAGCCGACTAGGTGGTTTCTGACATAGCCTACTGATCTTGGTCCAGGTAACCAAACTAGTCGACTCTGTAAGAACCTTGGTGGGCACGTCTGCAGTGGTTGCCGTAGCTTGGAACAAAGCTGCTTCCGTTGTCATGAACGCCGGGTAACGAAGGATTAGCATATTCACAAATTGCTCTAGAACCTGGTTGGAGGATAGGGTTCGAGTCCAAAGCTCGAGAAATTCCAATGCGATTCATTGTCAAAGGCCAGGCCGACAGAAGAAAAGTTTGTCTCTCGTGGTCCTTAACTTTTGATCTCATATTTCCACTCCTGCCTGAGTATCGTTGCGTCTCTCCTTTCATAGATTTTGCATGTAACCTGGACGTTACTAGTAGCGAATTATTTGCCTAACGCCCTAACGCCTCTCTCGCCTTATGTCTAACCAACAACCCAAAACCGTTACCAGAACTTCCTTTCCGACGACACAGGGCTCACGCCCTCACCAAACCGTAAAAAAGTGTCCATGTAAGGATGAACCCGGCCAGCCCGTTCATCAGCCCCCCTGCCCAGAACTCGTAGGAGCCGCGGAAGTATCGGCTCGTGTCGAGGGCCGGCTTGCCCGAGGCCAGCGACGCGGGTGCCACGCGCAGCGCGTAGAAGAGCACAGTTGTCAGGAGCGAGAAGACCAGGTAGAAGACGAAGCCCGAGTAGGACTCGAGGCCGAGGATGCCGGCCGACACGCCGAAGAGGGAGGCCGCGAGGGTCTGCAGATTGTAGAGAGTCTGGAATCCGGGGTAAGCGGGGCGCAGAGTGTGGTTAGCTGGGGTTCAAGCCTCAGGTTCGGGTTTGAGGGATGGGATTCGGGTCGGCATGGTAGGTCTCGCAGTTGCGAATTTGTTTCTGCGGACTCGGAGAAACAGGTCGGCCGTCTAGGAGGCCTAGCTGTTGGAGGAATGAAACTGACCCGTGAATTGTGCACTACGGACTCCTGTACGATGGGTGATATCTGAAGTTCTTTTTCGGAAGGCATGGTTTCGGTGGGTTGCTCGCGGAGGTGGCACGACGTTGGTTTCTGTCTCGTTTTTCGGTGCTCCGGCCGGCGTTGCTCGGGTCCTTGAGCGTGAAGTAATTGATTGCACTCAGAGAGCCTCTCAATTGACTACAGTCATGCGTTCGGTATTCCAAAATTGTGTTGCAAGTCGCGATTCCGCCAAAATCGTCGGTCCCGTTGTATGTGCTGTGCAAGTCGCTGAAGTGGAAGCTTGGGCTGCGAGCTCTGGAGCCGCGCTGCGATGCAACGGCTCCGCTAGGAGATCGGAAACCGGCAAGTCGCATGGGCTCAGAGCTCGTGTGGAGAGCTGTCAGGTAACGAAAGGTCACATTATCGGTAAACGCTGTATTTTGGCATGAACACGTTACGGGCACCCACCTTTACCCCGAGATTAGAAGGTCGCCATCCTTGCAGATTAACAAAGTGCAATAGCATTTCGCAGGGGTCACGGTTCATCTGTAGTTTGACGATCTCCTTTTTCAAGCTTCGGTGAAACAAAATTACCAGACTTAGGATGAGCTCCTCGAGCTGTTTCGAAGTTGTCAAAGACTGATACTTGGCACCGTGGGAAGAGAGGTAAGAGGCAGGACGTCAGTGCATGGCTGGCTGCAAACGACGGGACCCCAAGCGCCGCCGCAAGCCGTAAGAAACATGTTGAAACGAACTGAATTCGGCAAGCCGAATGTTTAATGACCAGGTGCGGCGGCAGGGGTGCGATCTCGATTGTCCCAGTCGCAGCCAAGTGGTTTGAGGGACAATTTAATGATCGCTTTAGCGACCTTTCTCCAAGGTACGGTGTCATTACAGTGGATTGTCCATCATAACGTTACCCACGTTCAGGAGTTCCGAGACGCTAAATTAGCGGAGAGAGGGCGCCCACCGGGGTGGTCCCCATCTCATCTCCTTCGGCCGCATGCATCTCAACCTCGAAACAGAAACCGTTCACAACGGCTTCGCAAAACGGCCACCCTCTTGCACTAAAACAATAACGAATTCCTAATTCTCTCCCATCGTCGCCGCCGCCAGAGGCCTCAGCTGCGCCAACCCGAGGTCTTTGTGTCTCGCATTCCGTTTTTGCTGTGAGAGGTCATCAACGAGGACCCGACGGTCGCGGAACGGCGGTCTCTGGTGCGCACCGGGCGGGCAGATGGGGGACTGGTGCCATAGCCGCGTGAACATCCAGCAGCAACACGCCGTTCATGGAGACCGTCATACAAGACCACACACCGCTTGCCGATTATCTGAAGGGTAGGTCCGCTGGTCCCTTGGTCTAGCGCAAATCGCAACGGAATTCCGAATGGCACACTGGAGGATACTAACCGCTTTTCTCTTCGTAGATGAGGGCGAAGAACAGCAGGCCTGGGCTACGCCGTCAGTTTCGGATAATCACGATGACTCGCCGCCGTCCAGTCCACAATTCGCCCCGGTAGGGCGTCCGGTGGTCAAGAAGCGCTTCCGCGCCAATGTCCCGAACCCCCTATCGCTAAGTGTCCCCCGCACGCACCGGCTCAGCTCTCTGCGTGACTCTTGCTCAGTCAGTCAGCCCCTGTCGCGTCGTGCTTTGTGGCAGGAAAGTGGCTGACTCTTTGGCTTCTTGCGCAACAGAAAGTGGTGGTTTCGAGGATAGACAGGGCCGACAACCTCAAATTCATCGAGCAGTTTCGATACACAATCGTCGCGTCGCAGTTGTTGAGCGGTCATTCGATAACAGCACACCAAACCTACCAAAGTCGGTCAAACGATGCACTAGAGAGCGCTCAAAACGCGACGATTCCAACGACGACTGGGGTGTTAGCGGCAGCCGCCGCGGCGCTTGTTGTTGCATGGATGGTCAAATGGGTACATTCAGGAGGCTGGGCGCACTTGACGAAGAAGAGAGTGACTTTCACAGCGCTGGTTCTCGTGGCCGTGGCTGTGGTGTCGCAGGCATATCTCAAACAGCAGTGGCTTCGGTACCTTCGGAACCAGGCGTTGAGCGAGGTGACCACCTTCGTCTCCAAGTCCCAGGACTTTGACAGCGCATGTAGCGCAGCTCTGTCGCTAATTCAGGAGGTTGAACTCGTATCTCGGGGCTACAGGATGTAAGTCGATCCGTCTCCTCGTCTCTCAGTAACGCACATATCAGCTCACGCAACCTAGAAGCGCGCCCCTGCCTCCCATCAGCCGCATGGAGGACAGATCACAGTCGCGCCGTTGCAACAGGCTGCGTAAGGCGCTGAAAGGACGGTTGTCTGATATGATCGAGAACCACATGCAGGTCTCGTCGGCGATCAAGGGTTTCGCCGAGCAAATAGACCTAGAAAAGTACTACGACATCTACGACGTCAGCGATCTCGATATCTCGGATGCGATGCGGGGCTTTTCTGAAAAGGAGTTCGACGATCCAGAGTCTCTGCGGTCTCTGAAAATCGCCGCCGCCCGCTTCCACATCATTCGCAAATCTTTACTATGCTCTCTACTTGCCTTTGAGACAGCGGGTGACAGCACCGACTTCCTCAGATGGTCAACAGCTGTGGATGGACTGAAAACTCTCAATAACGTCACTTCCGAATGTTTCGAAAGGGTCCGCCAACTGCTCAGCGAAGAAGAGAGTAAGCGAACGCTCTCGTCCACTCTCTCACTCCCAGGTGCTAACCTTTGCAGCGTTCCCAACCATCTCTGAGACGAAATCACCACTGTCTCCCAATCGGGAGAAACGACGATCACAATTCATGAAACTCAATTCGTTGTCAATGGGCATCAGAGGCCTTCAGGCAAAGCTCGCGTTGCTACGCGAGGAGTCAGAGAGGACACTGAACGAGGCGGATGATGTGTCGGATCTGGGAACGAATCTGATGGCCCAGTACGAATCTATCGGACAAGATCTCAAGATGCTCACGCAGGCTTGGGAGGAAGGGAAGGCGGCTTTGGCGTCGGGTATTGATCGGAACGAGAAGCGGTTGTCGTCCCTCAGTACCCTGTTGTCGCCAGCGACCTCGCTAAGCGGGCTTACCACTGTCGAGGAGGGTGGGGCATCCGAGGCTTTTAGGGCATTGACCGGAGAATCCCCCCCAGGCTCGACTTTTGGCAGTCCGAAGGGGGATTCGGACGAGGCGGAAGTGTTCGAAGCAGTCTCGCTGCCGTCCCGGCCACGCAGCCTCCTAACTCGGGAGGAGCGGATCGCCAAAATGAAGGAAGATCGGGAAAAGAGAGAGCTCGCGAGAGAGAGGGCCGACGCAAGCCGCGGCATGCTCCGAGAGCTTGAGACGGTCATCAACCTCCGGCCAAAGCGAGCGACGATGCCAGCGCCCTCTCGAATATCATTATGACAGTGACGACAACCAAACAAGCCAAGATGGGCCCCATTTTCCTTTGTCGTTTTGCATCGTGTTTGCTACTTAGATGTCAAGGTGGCTTATTAGACAGCGGTCAGTTTTTATTCGTGTCGTTTCTCAGTATCCAGCATCGTCTGCTTGAAAGCGTCGCTTGGATCGTCGGGACAGGCGTTATCGGGTGGAACCATTGCATGCATATGCATCTCTAAATAAGCTAATTCTGCATAACTAGCCTGGTAATTAGAATTCGCTGGCAGATTTTTCAGTCGTGATTGTGTCAGACATAAGGGCTCACTCAGAATATCTCCCTGGTGATGCCCAAACGATGAATAGTGGCACCCACCCACAGGCACCCAGCCCCGCGCCAGGCGCGCTCAAAGAGGAACTAAACCCAAAAAGGCAATCAATCTAACTCCAGGCGCGTCTTTTCCACCGCCAAAGCGCGTCGCGTGCCCGAACCATCTTTCCCTCTTGCCTAGAACTTCATCCCAACCAAACCTAGAACCAAGGACAAAACGCTGCAAAAGCCCACACTTCACGAGTCATCGCACGACCGAAAAAAGATAAAATTCCTGAAACAACTTGACCGTTCAGTTTTCCAGATTAACCCACATACACAAACAGTGAGAACTCCCAACACCACCGTCGATAGCTTTTGGACTACATCACGAAACTTCGAAACTGACGAACGCAGCCATGTTAGAAGCACGTTTGGAGCAGGCGAGCATCCTGAAGAAGGTATGGATTACCTTCCATCCAGTTCAAGCGTTTCAGGCACACTAACGGAAATATCTGCCCAGGTTGTCGACGCGATCAAAGATTTGGTGCAGGATTGCAACTTCGACTGCAATGACAGCGGTATCGCCCTCCAGGCAATGGACAACAGCCATGTTGCCCTTGTGTCCATGATGCTCAAGGCCGAGGGCTTCTCACCATTCCGCTGCGACCGCAACATCGCGCTCGGTATCAACCTCACCTCTCTCACCAAGGTGCTACGGGCGGCCCAGAACGAGGATATCCTCACGCTCAAAGCGGAGGATGCGCCCGACGTTCTCAACCTTGTGTTCGAGAGTTCCGAGAATGACAGGATCTCCGAGTACGACCTCAAGCTCATGGACATTGACCAGGAGCATCTGGGCATCCCTGACACTGAGTACGCGGCCACCATTTCCATGCCTGCGACCGAGTTCAAGCGCATCACGACAGATCTGATGGCCATGTCTGAGTCCGGTATGCGATCTCTGTAGGCTCTTAGAAAGAAGCAATGAGAGTTGTTACTGACAGATGTTGCGCACAGTCACCATTGATGCGAGCAAGGATGGCGTCAAGTTCTCGTGCCAGGGCGACATTGGCAACGGGTCCGTCACCCTGCGGCAACATTCCAGCGTGGAGAAGCCAAACGAGTCGATTGAGATTGAGCTCAGCGAGCCCGTCTCACTCACTTTCTCCCTCAAGTACCTCGTCAACTTCTGCAAGGCCTCGGCGCTGTCGAACCAGGTCAAGATTTGCCTCTCCAATGAGGTGCCCCTGCTGGTCGAGTACAGCCTTGGGGGTAGCAGTTACCTGCGTTTCTACCTCGCGCCAAAGGTATACCAAACACTCACAATGGTCCTGGCATGAACGATACTAACAGTGCTCTTAAAACAGATCGGCGATGAGGAATAGAGAGGGAGCCGCAAGTACCTGGATGACGACTTGAAGACTGATATGACGGTCACGTAAGGATTGGCTCTGCATGGATACAGCCCACCTTCAACTGCCCAAGCTGGCGTTTGGCATCAGTAGACGCATCGGGGAAGAAAGCTCATGGTCATTCCTGTAAGGCCAGGGCGGAGATATGACGGCCGTCTGTGATCGCCTATGGTAATGAAAATACACTACTTGTTCCCCATTGCATACTCTACGTCGGTATTGTCTGTTTTAATAGGTGACAGCCTTGTCCTCGTCCAGTTGCAGCCGGTTTCTGCACAGCTCTGCGCTTTGTACCTCCATAAAGGGGCTGGAGGCTGAGTGCAAACTAAAAATTTGGCGTCGCGCGGGGTTTCTCAGCGCCCTGCATATGGCGGGGTAAATCCATGACACAGCACAACAGCGTAGGTCGGCCCCGATTTCTGGACTCTTCTCCAGCCTGCTCCGCAGAAACAATTGCAGTCTACTTTTTCGTTGATGTCCCACTTGCAGTCATCCGGGCCAGTTGCTTAGGAAAGAGTTTGGGAAACCTTGCCCAAAACTGTAGTGGAGTTTGAGGGCCCCTTACATACGTCTAAAGCGCCTGGTGTGCCCTCCTTCTGGTCTTAGCTGCATGCGGACGGTGACTCTTTAATCCCGGATATCGAATTCGCTCTTTTCCACGTATTCCAGAGATACCCTCATAAATCAACCGAGTCTGCACTGACGCGGGCTATTATCGGCTTTGTTCACAACACTTTCCCGTCACCGACTGTCCCAGTGTCACCGCTTCACCGAAACTTTTTTTTTTTCGAATATGGGCGAAGGCGCTCTGGTTCCGGAAACCCGCGTATTGGCGGTCGCCAGTCATGTAGGACACGTTGGTTGACTTCGTCTGCTTGTTCATTGCGCGCTAATTGGGTTTCAAAGGTCGTATCTGGGTGAGTGTGACCTAGCCAGTCCGCCCTACTCTCTTGTTGCGTGTCGCGCGGTACTAACAGGCTTTCCTCAGATACGTCGGGAACAAGATCGCCGTCTTCAGCCTCCAGTCTTTGGGCTGCGACGTAGCGGCGTTGAATACCGTCCAGTTCAGTACGTCCCTTCTGGAGCCACTCGAAGCCCTCGAAATCAGATTGCATTCTAACTCCGTGCCCAAGGTAACCATACCGGATACAGACAATGGACGGGCTCACGCGTGTCGGCGCAAGAGATTACAGACCTATACCAGGGTTTGAAGCAGTCTTACTTGGACGACTTCGACATGATGCTGTCAGGCTACGTCCCCGGCGCCCAGGCGCTCGAGGCTGTCGGACAAATAGGGCAGGAGCTCAAGCGCAAGGCGAAGTCAAAGCCAGGAAGCTTCTTTTGGGTGTTGGACCCGGTCATGGGCGACAACGGCAAGCTCTACGTAGCGCCGGACGTCGTGCCTGTGTATAAAAGCCTGGTCCACCACGCAGACCTCGTCCTGCCCAACCAATTTGAAGCCGAGTACGTCTCTCCCATACTCTCCTAGCTTTTCTCTCGTCGTCTTCCCCACTCTTTTCTCTTTACCCTCTAACAGAGTCGTTTTGCATGACGCAGACTCCTCTCCGAAGTGCCCATAACCGACATGACCTCGCTTGGTCGCGCTCTCCAGGTCATGCACGAGCGCTACGGCATCCCGCACATCGTCATCACGTCGGTCTCGCTCCCGCACCCCGACCACCCGGTCTCGTCTCTGTCGGTCGTCGGCTCTACCATGACTTCGGACCGCCGCGCTCGCGCCTTCAAGATCGTCTTCCCCGCCATCGATTGCTACTTTAGCGGTACGGGTGATATGTTCGCCGCCCTCATGGTCGTGCGCATGCGCGAGGCTGTCCATAGTAGCAGTAACAGCAACCACGGCCACCAACAACAAGACGGCGGACTGACGGGCAGGGAGGCGTGGGTGAGCGACGACTCGGTCGACGCTGTGGACCTGCCGCTCGCGAAGGCCGCCGAGAAGGTGCTGGCGAGCATGCACGAGGTGCTGACCCAAACGGCGGAGAAGATTGCCGAGACGGTCAAGAAGGCGCGGGCAGAGGCCACAGACAACGCTGCTGTGGTGGACGGTGAGGGAGCAACCAGCGCCACTGCCGAGGAGGCTGCCAAGGCCGAGGAGAAGAGGATGCATCTGGTGAGGAGCAAGGCGGCCGAGCTGAGGCTGGTGAGGCATCTGGACAATTTGAGATTTCCAAAGGTGGAGTTCCGCGCAATGAGGCTGTGAAAGACGGGGTGCGACGTTTTACTGTCGTTGCTGATACAGGTTTGTGTGGTGTATAACCTATAGATAGCGAAAGATAGACTACGGGCATTTGGACATTGCCATTGTTGGCTTGTATTTTCGGGCGTTGTCCAGAGTGAAATAAATATGACCTTCTAACCATCACCAGATGATGCAGAAAGTGCTCGAAAAATGCCCAATTCCCTTTTAGACCGTCCTCGTCTCCCAAAGTCCTATATCCGGAATGCCATGCCAAGTAAAAAAAAAATTAATAATCAAACAACAATATGACTTAATTCGTTCCCGTGCTCCCAAATCCGCCGGCACCCCTCACGCTCTCCTCCAGCTCCGCCACCTCGACCACCTCTGGCGTGTAGATGCGCTCGACAATGAGCTGCGCGATCCGGTCGCCTTCCTGCACCTCGTAGTCTGCCTCGCCGTGATTGAAGAGCAGCACCTTCACATGACCCCGGTAGTCGGCGTCGATGACTCCCGCGCCGGTGTCGATGAAGTGCTTGGAGGCGAGGCCGGAGCGCGGGGCAACTCGGCCGTCTGTGTTTATTCGGTGCCGAAGGCATCCTGTTAGCATTCTGGGCATGACGACGATGATGGCCCGTATCACAAGGAAGGAAGGGGAAGAAGGAGGCGTACAAGTTCCCGCGGGAAGAGACATGCTGATGTCGGTGTCGACCAGCACCTTGCCCCGCGCCGGGATGGTAGTGGCCCGCGCGGCGTACAGGTCATAGCCCGCTGCGAAAGCGCTGCCGCGGGTCGGAAGCCGCGCCTTGTCCGAGAGCTTCTTGATGAGCAGCGGAGGAGGTTGCTGCAGCTCCTGCTGTGGCTTGACGGCGCCGTTGGACGAATCCATGGTTTCGCTGGCAGAGTTGTTGGCGGCGCTGTCCGTCTTAATGCGCTTGGCTGGAGGCGAGGTGGGAACAATAGGCTTGTTGGGGGTGCTAGTTGTCTCGGTGGTCATAGTTCCGTGTTTGCAAAGCTTGACTTGTTGTCTGTTCGTTGCTCGTGTGAAGCGGTGTTTCGCTTTCTGTTGGGCAACAGTGTGGAAACGGCCAGTCTTTGCTGGGGGGACGCGCCGACGCGACGCGTAAATGGAACGCAGCCAAAGTGGGTCCAGGTTGATGACGATTGGTCAATTGGACCCAGCTTCTCAGGCCCTGGCCAGTTGAACGTGGTGAAAACTCAGGGTCCAGAACTGACCAGTCATGAGAATAAACTAAACACGAGTACAGAACCCGAGCAGGAAACCTGGTAAATGCGGCGTTGCCCTTCCAGGCCTCAGAGCTGGAGATCAACAAACATCAACTGCGTATTCCTGGTGCTTGTGCTTAAGAAGCAGGGGTCCGTCGGAACCCGTATGATCGCCTTCTTTATGTTGCATGAGAACAGCTGGCATGGCCTTCGTGGTGTCTGGAAACCATTCTAGTCCTCGAGATCCCGTCCAAAGTCAACCAGCCGCAGCCTCCGCGCATCTTTTGGGTGAAACACGGCAACCTTGGACCGTACCAGGAATCTTGCTGCAGCGGACTCTCTTGGTAGGTCCACGTACGCTGCAGAGTTGTCTCCTCCCGCTTCCATCAGCTTGTTTAGAAGCTGCTCGGTAAGATCACGCATTTCTGCGCTTGCAGCTGCTGCTTCGTCCCTTTCGCGACTCCTTGTGCCCGTCTGCCCCTGCTCATCCCTTGGGCCCCAGATATCGTCAATTCTTCGCTGCCGCCTGTCCTGGTCCGGCTGGCCTTTGGTCTTTTTCAGTTTCCCTTGTGCACTGAAACCGGCGCTCAGGTCCTCGGGTTCAATGTCCATCAAGGCCCCGACCACCGGCCCCCCCAATTCCTCTGCTGCCAGCATCGGCCCAAGGTGCTCGCCTATGAACCAGTTCAGCTCTCTCATAAGGCTTGACGTCTGCTTATCCCAACGATCTTTTTCCTTCTTTAACTCTGCCATGCGCTCCTTAGCGATTTGTTCCTCGGTCTTGTCCTCCCTATTTTCCAAGTCTTCGCGCAACGACTGGATGCGGCTTTCGAGCGCAGCCTGTAGGGCTTGTTGCTCCCGTAGGTTGGCCTGTTCAGCTTCAATCCTCTGTTGGAGCTGCTCCAGAGAGGCCGCTTCTGAATCGGCGTGCTCGCTGGTTTCGGCGATGGTCTGCTGGGCCCGTCGCATGGCCAGCAGTGCTGGCAGGGGCGAGCCTGCGGGGGGCATGTACGGCCCCTCCTCCGTCATAATTTTGTACGCTCCTGTCATGATTTCTAAGGAGTCTTTTGCCGAGGGCCCGGCTCCAGAGCCAGCACCAGATGCTCGTATCTGCTCAAGGTTTTAGTGAATCAGAGCCTTGTTGGCAAGACGGTGAAACGTACCTGTTGCAATGCATCCTCCAGCTCCCGCTTTCTATTGTTGAGTGCCTGGATGGTCTGCTCCAGACGGGCCTCGTATGTGGCCCCGATGCTCTCGCCCTCAGAAGCACCGTCCATTCTGCGAAAATCGATCTGCAGGGGCGCTTGAGATTCTGACTTCGGCAGTTGATGGGTGTTTCATAGGAAGACGGTCTACGGCCGCTAGCTGATCTGAGCTGAGAAATTGAATTACCTCTACAGCGGGCTAGCGCTCTGAGCCGAGACTGGCTGTTTGGCTGCGTCGGACACTAGGAGCCGAGCAACGCTTCCAAGGCAGCTGCTCCTCAGCACTTTTGTCGTATTGTCCTATATCGAGAACAGACCGCCTTTAATGGATATTCGTGCCACCGCCGTTCGTTTTGACTGATTTTTCTCAGCTACCTAGAATCAGGGGAGCAAAAGTGGACAAGGACGTGGTACTTATGTGCAGTCAGACACGGTACTTGTAATCAACATATTGGGAGAAGCGACTGCTCGCGACTTTCATTGGAAGCTCCGAGCTTGGATTGGGGAGAGCCCCAGTGGGACCGAAGCACTGTGCCGCGTTGGGATGTGCCCCACCCGCTAAGTTAGTTGCCTGGCTGATCCGTGCCCATTGGAAGGTCAAGCGAACAAGGCTGCAGCCCATTGAGATCGATCTCTCCAGTCCAGTTTCATCCACTCTCCTTTCCCAACACCTTGATCTTTTTCGAGACGTCTTTCCCCATCGAAGCCGCTCGCTCGGCTCACTTCTTGCGGCCTTCCCAAAGCGCAGGAGTAGATCTCCCCTGTCATTTCGCGCCATCTTGCGAGGCTCGTTTCTTGCAGCCCTGCGATTTCCCGCCGCGACCTGAATTCCCACAATTCGCCACCGCGCCTAATCTCCCGTCTCCGCGACCGACAGGTCTCAAATCTTCGCGAGCTCGATTTCGGGCACGACGATAAGCAGGATCGTATACTTGTTCAGCGATTCGGTCGTATTACAAGCTGCAGCCGCGCGAGTAGGCAGTTTGGAGAGGAAAGCAAGGTGGTGTTTGCTGGTTTGACAGGCTAAGGTTTGAGCTACCTGAGTGCTTCCGAAACACAGTTGCCCTCATTTCAGCACCCTCCTGCCTTTCAATTCACCCATCCTACTTCACCATCTCCGCAACTCATCGCCCGACGCACACCTCGTCTTTCTTCTGCAGCCTACCCAACCTCTATCTTTGGCCCGCCGCGCCTCTTTCCCTGGACAAGTCGCCGTCAACGGTGCTTTGCACATTGCGCAGCACCTCGATTGGGATTTGGACACTCTCCGTCACTACCTCCTCGCCTCTAGCCACCGCGTTTTCGTCTCTCCGCCATCACCACTACCCCGTCCTCTGGCCCGAAGCTGTCACTTCGACCTACCCCGAATCAACTGCACTTTGCCCGGCCCAACCACTACACCTGCACGTTTTCCTTCGGAAACCCCCAAGGTGTAGATAAGCGCGATACTTCAATTGAGAACATTCGATTTACTCCGACGGCCATATACGCACGCGACGTGAACAATCTTTCTAAACCTAGCCAAAATGTCCGCATCTCCCCAGCCGACACACTCAACCAAGCGTCCTCTCGAGGACACCTCATCTCCCTCGGTGGCCGACCAGCCCGAAGCCAAGCGCCCGGCATTGGACAAAGTCATCAAGGATGAGGAAGAGATCAAGGAGCCAATTTCTGGCAGCAACGGCGATGTCGCCCCTGCTCCTCCGGCCGCAGCTTCCGAAGCAAACGGTACCTCCAAGACGAACGGGGAGAAATCCGAAGTGAAGGATGCTCAGGGCGATACGGTTGTCCCGGATGCGCCTGAAACCAAGCCTATCACCAGCACTGCGAGTGGCAACGCCGCCCAAAGCCAGTCGGGCCCCCCGCCGGGCGCGCACGATGAGACAGCCTGGATCCACGTCCGCGCTGTAATCTCAAGTCCGGAGGCTGCAACCATCATTGGCAAAGGCGGCGAGAACGTGTCCAAGATCAGGCAGATGTCTGGCGCTAAATGTACCGTCAGCGATTATCAGAAGGGTGCAGTGGAGCGCATCCTGACTGTGAGCGGCATCGTTGATGCCGTTGCAAAGGTATGTACACATAGTCCCGATAGCCCTTCTTACCAAGCTAACCTTGGAGGCAGGCATTCGGTCTGATCATCCGGACGCTCAACAATGAGCCCTTGAACGAGCCCTCAAGCCAGCACTCGAAGACCTACCCCCTCCGGCTGTTGATTCCGCACATCCTGATCGGGTCCATCATCGGTAAGGGTGGTGCCCGCATCAAAGAGATCCAGGAAGCGTCCGGCGCCCGCCTGAATGCGTCAGACTCGTGCCTCCCCTTGTCCACTGAGCGCTCACTGGTCGTGATGGGCGTGGCTGATGCAGTCCATATCGCAACCTACTATGTCGGCAGCACACTTCTCGAGCAGCTCAATGAGCGCTTTGGCGGAGCCGCGGCTTCTGCCTACGCGACTCGCAGCGGCGGCCCCGCTGGTGCCGTCCCGGGCGGCATGCAAGTCATTCCGTACAACCCACAGCCGGCTGGCGGTAATTACGGCAACCGGGACAACTACTACCGCGGCCGTCAAGATCCCAGAGCCCACCACATGCCCCCGCAGGCGTACCCGCCTCAGTATGGTCACCCCCATCCGGCTCACCCTGGCCCCGCGGTCCCTATGCCGTATGGCGCCCACGCCGCCGCAGGCTACGGAGCCGGCCCTCACGTACAGCCTCACCCCATCGGCCCTGCCGGCCCTCATGTTCCTGCGGGCCCGCATGGGCAGCCGATGCCCGGTGGCGCTGCCGTGCCTGGCGCACCGCTGACCCAGCAGATCTACATTCCGAATGACATGGTTGGCGCCATCATTGGGAAGGGCGGCCAGAAGATCAACGAGATCCGTCAGATCAGTGGCAGCGTGATTAAGATTAATGAACCACAGGACAACAGCAACGAGCGTCTCGTTACAATCACTGGCACCGAGGAGTGTAACAGAATGGCGCTCTACATGCTCTATTCTCGGCTCGGTAAGCTCCGAGACCAGCACAACAAGCAACCTTTCACACAGCAGCGCTAATGAGAATCCAACAACAGAAAGCGAAAAGCACCGAATTTAGTCGACTTCATACAGACCTCGAGTATGCGCCACCTTAATTCTTGTATCTTGGTGTTTCGGCGGCGTTTAGGGTACCTAGTTTTAGGAGTGGTTAGGAGCAGAAAAAGCTTCTTGGTAACTCTTCTTGCTATCTACAAAGAGCAGGTGATGGAGGTTGTTTTCCAGGTCATAGCATTCACTTCGGGGGCACCCCAATAGGTCACTTTCATTCCTGCATTTGCCCCTGTCCTCCACACTTGAATCTCACACCCTCCCCCGCCCTGTGATGCCGCTCCTGTTGCACCGTTGCGTCCGAACTTGCCTCCACGTCCCTCCGCTGCCGTGTTTCTCGTTCCCTCGCAGCCGTCTGCACTGTCTCAATCACCACTAAATTCCTACCTTGGGGGAATGGAACATAACGCCCGAGGTCATTGCTAGGTCTAACGTTTGTTCCTCTCTGCTAATGATGTTGCTTGTTAGGTCATCAAGATTGCGTACGATGTCGAAATCTGAATTAAGGGTTTCGCGCCAGGTCTGGGAGGTATGGAGTTAAATTCAAGTGCCAATCTGCTGACATTGAACCTACAAGAAATAGCGTGAGACAGTTAAAGATTCCTAGATATCATTCCCCTTGATAACCTCCATCAGATAGGAAACTGAGCGGAGATATTTTTATATGATTTTTTTTTTCCTGTTTGGAATACACATACAAAAATCATTAGCACCTCCTAGTTAATCCGTCCACATCCGTTTACTCTGTTATTCGAGGATGCCAAAGGAATGTGGTTCAGCATTGGCTCTCCGAGAAAGAAAACAAGACATCGTTTCAGTTTGTGATTTATTTGCCGCGTACCCAGCTATTAACTTGATTAGCCACATGCCTAGAGCAGGAGAGACTAAACTGAGCAAACAAAGGGAAACCAATAGAAATATGATGCAATAAGAGACGTACTTATTCCACATCTGACCGAGGAACCCGGGCGTCGACCGCTGCTCGTTCATACTCTGACGGCGGGCTAGCGAGACGGGGTCGTCCTTGCGCTTCTGAGCCGTGAGTCCCTCGAAGAGCGGGTGTGATGGCCGGCGGAATGGCTGATGGTTCTTGGGGTCGGGTCGGCCCGGGACCGCCGTCTGCTTGGACTGCTGCTGCTCACCAGCCCAACCCGTGGTGGCGCTGGTGGTGCTGCCCGTCGAGCTTGCGGACGAGGTCGAGTCGGCGCGGCCGGCGCGGTACTCGGTGCCTGAGGGGAGGTTGTCGGCCATGGTTGGTTGCGTTGGTTGGTGTTGTTGTTGCTCTAAAGGGTAGTGATGATGGGCGCTAGACACTGAGAATGTCTATCTGTTTCTTCCCTTCTGACAGTTTCAACGTGGCGAACAGAGGAAACATAGAAGGGCGCACTGAGAAATGATGCGGAGAGGAGCGGGGTTATATGTAGGACGAAGAATAGGACGGAGGGATGCTCTCGCAAACGATTGCTTGGAAATCCAGACCCGACTTGAATCGCCTCGTGTGAGTCTGGGTGCAACTCGATCCCCGCACTGTCGATCCGTCAAATCGACAACGGAGGCTACTCTACTACTTTGGTAGGTACCTATGTAATTGTGAGCAGACAGGGGAGAGGATCTGCCACACGGACAAAGGCTCGATGGACGAAAGAGGTGCTAAACGGTGCGAATCATGATGACTTCACCAATGGGAGCCCTCGTGTCAGTGTGGTTCCATGTACGCCGTTGAGCGTTCCAAACGCAGAGATGCATGCGAGGATTGGCTGTCTTCAAGGTCGCTCAAGGTAGGGGATACATGACATGTACATGCGAGAGTCCGTGTCTCCTCAGGCAGCGGCGCTGACCTAAGTTGCCTAGATTAGAATACCCTCCTATAGGCCTTGAAATCTCGAAGGAATAGCTGTTTGCTTAGGAGCTGACTCGTCATCCAAGGGTTTTCCAGCAATGGTCACGACAACGAGGCAAGAGGGCTGGAGAGCCCATGTTGATGTTGGTCAGAGACGACGTCTAATGCTGTTAAGACTCGTATCTCTCTGAATGCCCGAAGTGAAGGAGGCAATTGCGGGGAAGAAGTATCTCGACTCAATCCTCGGTGTCACGCGACCCTATTCAATCTATCTTACCCACGGTACTATCTTCCTTAAAAAGAATGGGAAATAACTCGACAACCGCGAATCGACCGTGACAATGCGTGACGTCATTCTTGAGCTGGCCCCGATGCAATGAATTTGGAATTGAAAGGGACCAGACCGTCGGAACTCAAACAGTTCGATTAAAGGGGCGATGCTGTAAGCTTCGCGATCTCCGTAACGAATCTGCACAAAGCGAACTCGATGGCTTCTCTTAGGTCTCGATGTCAAGTCCCGGGCGAGAAGCAGGCGCATCGTGGAGATCCCTGCCCTCTTTCGGGAAGGTGGGGAACTTGAGCGGGCGACAACCTGTTAGTGGTGCTGCTTATTTGGAAAGCAACATTTCGAGGGTTCTCTACCGGCGGGTGGTGGTAATTCTTTGTCGGGTAGTACTAGTACCTATTCAATACTACTGCTGTACGTTTGCTTTTCATCTAAGTATTCGAATCGTAAGCTTTAGCCTACGCCAGGTACCAGCCTCTCTTCTAGCTGTGCGTCGAGTCGCTGCAGCTGTGGCCTGCCATTGTCAGGCTCGAAATCCCACAGGATGAAACTGTCGACGCGTTAAAGTGTTCTAGATGTGCGGAAGAGGCCGGTGAGTTCAACGCTAAACGATGGTTTTTGGAGTAGGGTGAAGCATCTCTGACAAACTTCCTTTTTGCGGTACATTGTGATCAGAGCCACACAATGCTCGTGTTTTTGTGCCCCCTTGGGCCATATATCCAGGAGCTTCTTCCAGGAAGGAGCCAGAGACAGAGGAAGGCTCGCCCAGGCAACCAACGTGATGCGTAACTACATATGCAGCAACTTGACGCTTAAAAAAGGCTGCAGTTTGGAGCGCCAACAGACACACAAGACCACAACCACAATTAAACATATTCTCAGGGACTTGTTTTCGATACATTAAGCAATGGAGAGAAAGAAAATCTTCACCAAGCTGGGTAAGCTGCTCCGCTCACCGGCGATCGCCGTTTGCACTAGCTTCCAGGTTGCTCATTCCTCCTCGCAGAGAACAACCCAGAGGTGATGAACGCCCTCGCCAAGAAACTGGGACTCTCCGACGACCTGACCTTTTACGATGTCTACTCGTTGGGCGAGCCCGAGCTACTGGCCCACATTCCGCGTCCTGCCTACGCCTTGCTCGTCATTATCCCGCCGACTCAGGCATGGATGACTGAACGCGAGACAGAGGACGAGGCGCTCGGCGATCCAGTCACCTACTATAACGGCGGAGCGGCTACCGGAGATGTAAAGGAACCCGTCATCTGGTTCAAGCAGATTATCGGCGATGCATGCGGCTCATACGGGCTTGTGCACTGCGCTATCAACGGCCAGACACACCAGTTCATCCTCCCTGGAAGCACGCTTGAGCGGATTCGCAACGACGCTATTCCGCTGCCCAGGGATGAGCGCGCCCGCTTGCTCTATGATAGCCAGGAATTCGAAGAGGCCCATCGATCCGTTGCTGCGCTGGGGGATACTCCGGAACCCACTGTTGAAGACTCTGGGCACACCGGCCACTTCGTCGCGTATGTCAAAGCGAACGGCCGTCTCTGGGAGCTGGAAGGCGCGAGAGAGGGACCGCTGGATCGAGGGGCGCTTGACGACGACGAAGATGTTCTGAGCCCAAAGGCGTTGAACCTCGGCCTGAAGCGTATCATGAATTTGAGCGCCGGCGCTGGTGAAGAGGACCTCAACTTCAGCTGCACAGTTCTCGCTCCCCGGAGCGGCTGATGTTTAGCTTGCAGAGACACGTCACTGGCTGCAAAGATCATCGGCACGAACCCACGAGGAGGAGGCATGGTATGAGCGTGCAACGCGAAAAGCTTGGTGAGAGCGACGCGTTTTGCTTTTTGTGAATAGACACAGAAAATGCTCTTGATTGGTGTCTTGAACCAACTTACATAACGGTCGCTGCAAGCCGGAAAGGATATCCGTCAAAAATTTTCCACCTGCCACCACGACTGAATTTCTTGTTTTTAATAATGAAATTCCATGCCTGGAAAAACATTGGTGAAACTTTTCATCACTTACATGGCATCCTGTTTGCGAATGTACTTGAAGGCACCGGTGACCGGCTCCCATTCCAGTCGCCCCTGACCATTGCATGCAGTCACTGAAACACTCTATCTGCGCTATGTATGTGCCTTGGTTATGCCCGCGGTTCGCAATCGACGGGCATGCAAATTGCAAGATCTGAGTAGGACATCATTTCGCCCCTTGTGAGACCGCCGATGATCGGTCGGCAGCGTAGCAGCATCTGGCGATAGGACGACGCAGGGTCAAATTAAGACATGGATAAGTCCTGATGAGTCTTGATGGACAAAGACTCGAGTATAAGTAACTGACATCTCCCTTCCTTGGGCCCAAGTTCTGGCTCACCACCATCACCGACAAACCAGGTCTACTTTTGAAAGACACTCTTTCGTTCAATCAGCATCTCACTCTCGTTTTTCTCAAAGATTTTACACACTCTTTCCAACATGAAGTTCCAGGTTTTCGGTCTTTTTTGCCTCCTCGGCAACGTTCTCGCTCTCCCCGTCGAGCAGGCTCAAAGTTCCCAGCAGCTCCAATACCGTCAGGAGAACCCGTTAAGCGACCTCCTCGACGGACTGGTCAAGGGTTTCAATGATAAATTGAAGTCTCTCAGTAAACACAACCTTTTCTAGCCCACTCTTCACACCTTCCTTTACCACCCGTTCATCCCAACTGTTCCCCCCCCCCCCCCAAAACACTAATTCCCCAGACCCGCTGTGCTAATCGCTCATGATCTTAAAAACAATAGCCCAAGACGTGGGAGAAAACCGCGACTCCGAGGACCGGGAGCATTTCATCCAGGCCATGACCCTCAAGCTGTCGGAGCTCAACGAGACGCTGGCGACAGGGGCCAGCAGCCTAGACCTTTCGGAAGGGGAGGGTTTTGAAGAAATCCTGGACGAAGGGACGAGCCAGGCCGACGAGCGCAGGCGGCTGAAGCTGCTCGCTGAGATGCTCCACGCTACCTCGGGTCTGCTCCTCGTCGAAAACCCCGTCGGAGGAAAAATCAACGAATTGCTCTTCAACTTCCAGCGCAACCCCAACGAGGGCGCCGGCGACCTGTTCCACGAGCTTCAGAAGGGGCACGACGGAGCAGCGGCCGCGGCCGCCTCCGGGTCCGATTTGCCCCGCTTGCTCGGCAACATCCTCAACTCCGTCGGCTCCATCGCCAACAGTGTGCCTCGTGATCGGGTTTAGGCTGTCGTTCTCTTCCGCTTCTTCCCTAGACACGGAGGTTGTGACAGCTTGTTTGGCCTTTGACGACTGCGAGTCACCTTGGGAAAAAAAAAAGGGCAATGAGTGAGTGGAATGGATGATGGTAGAAGTGTAGAACGGTGGAAGGCGTGTTGACGGGGGGGTATTGCTAGAGGGTGGTATGTTGTGCGGAAAGATGTAATGAGCGTGTTTAGCGGCGGTTTAGTTGCGCGGATAATGGACGGTTAATGTTGGGGAGGCTGACTCGCTTCTGGGAGGTTGTGAACATCCAGTGTGAAACAGTGCGTCGCTTGGAGATCTTAATTGTCTTCCAAACAAACATGACTTCTCCAAAAACCCATAGAAAAGCCCCTATTTTTATCCGCCCAAGAACCTGGTGAACATAATCTATGTATACATTTATGGGTTAACGATGCTTTTTCAGCCCCCCCCCCCCTTTCTTCTTGAGATGTCGATGTCCCATCGTCACAATCCCTACTCCTTCCACCCGCTCCGTTTCGCAAACCACCTGACTCCGTACACCAGCCCAAGCAGGACAGGCACTTCGATCAGCGGTCCCACGGTGGCAGCGAGTGCTTGGTCTGACCGCGGGCCGTAGGCAGCGACGGCAACGGCGATGGCCAGCTCGAAGTTGTTGCTCGCTGCCGTAAACCCTTGCGTGACAGCGAAGCCATACCGGAACCCGGCCCGTCGGGCCATCAGCAGGGTGGCGAAGAAGATGACGGCAAAGTAGACGATCAGCGGCGCGGCCACGCGCACGACCGACACGATCTGGCGCACCACCTGCTGGCCCTGCGAGGCGAAGAGCACGAGGATGGTGAAGAGCAGCCCAATCAGCGACCAGGGCCCCGCGAGGCGCAAGAAGCCTGACCGGTATCGTTCTGGGCCCAGGAGGGGCAGTAACACGAGGCGGGTCAGCATGGCGGCGCCAAGGGGGATGCCGAGGAAGACGCCGACCGAGGTGGCGACGGTGGTGTAGGTGGTGGAAGAGGCGCTGCTGCTGCCTGGGTTGAAAACGCGGATGAAGAGGAGCGAGACGGGGGCGAAGAGGACGATCTGCAGGAGCGAGTTGACGGCTACGAGGATCGCACAGTAGTCCCCGTTACCACCAGCCTGGGAGAGGTGGGTAATTGGTGTTAGTACCTGAGCTCCTCATCTTATTTTTATTTTTTTATTTTTATTTTTATTTTTATTTTTTTTGCATTTAGGGTAACGGGGGAGAGGGCTGAACAAGGGAGTAAGGGATACGCACGAGGTTGTTCCATATCAGCACCATGGCGATGCACCGCGCTATTCCCACGAGAATGAGGCCCTCGCGAAGACCCTGCTCGTCCGGAAGGAAGGCCCAGGCGAGGCCGAGCTGCAAGTGTCAGTGCCTGAGAGATCCCAGAACGAGAAGAAACAACATATGCAAGGGCGGCGCATACCATGAATAGGGGGGCCACGATCCAATTGACGACGATGCTGAACCCCAACTGAATCCATATCTCGCGCGTTTTAAGAATCTCATGCAACTTCTCGTACTGTACTTTACACAAGATGGGGTACATCATGACGAGGAGTCCAACGGCTATCTTTCATTAGCGTACATCTTATCACATCTTAAGTCTCCATTAGACAGGGGGGGAGCACACACCAATGGGTATCGAGACGCCGACAAAGGTTCCTTGTTGCAATGCCGGGCCTACGTCGTCGACAAAGTTGCCCAGGAGGATGCCGATAAGCATGGCGAGGAAGATCCACACTGCTAGGAAGCGATCGAGGAAGCCTAAGGAGCTAAAGGCCGAGAGCCTCGACTGGGATGCTTCGCAACATGGCGGATCATTGGGCACCTGCTTTTCAACATCGCATTTCGTAGTTTTCGAGTCTACATGCGTGTTGTCCTTCGTCTGGACATGGTTTGGCAACTGTGCAGGTGGAATTGGGTCGACGGGTGCCATTTGTTTACACCCCTGAGTGAGAGTGGACCCGGATCTTGGAATTATTAACACCAAGCTGAGCGGATTAATCGAGAATACTCAGACTGTGAGTAAGCAGGCAGTATCGTTTGTAATCTCAGGAATAAAGGAGAGGCAATAAGCCAGGCAAGGACTTCGGATGAAATTCTATATCTGAAAAAAAAAAAAAAAATTTCAACTTCTTGAGTGATAGAATTCTTCAGTTACCAAGCCGCCAAGGTCGTTTTGAGTGGGCTGCCGAGGCATTTCAACCTATCAGAGTCGGCCAGTGACATTCCAGCTTTAGAATGATTGAATCCAAGGTAGCCAATCAAAGTTGTCAAAGACTTCGCAAGTTCTGAGACTTCAGAGCATTTCTATAAGTCATTCAACTCAACGGGCAGCGGGGAAAAAGCCATGCATCTTCTGCATCAAGCATAGATGCTTCGGCCTTGATATACTGTGATGATAACCGTATAGCAGTGCCATGGAAAAGCATGACCTAGATAGGGCATTTGGTGCTTGTAGAGCCCAGACATTCAACGTTTCGTGAGTTGAGTGTTGTTTGTTTTGACTGTTAACTCTCTGCGAAGCTGTGAAGCTGTGAAGCTGTGAAGCTGTGAAGCTGTGATGCTGCGTTGTTTGGAAACGTATGGCCTTGGAAAAGAGTATTCCCGCTCACTTTAAAAGTTCACACTTTCCAGCATTTGACAAGTTATGCATACAACCTACTTGTAGACGGCGTGACCAGGCGAGTGAACTCGCCCATATCACAACTTGCTAGGCAGACAGCGATGACGACTCGGCTTACGAATATAACTGCCCGGCCAACCCGGTTGCGTAGGACGGATAAGTCAGGGTCATGCGCACCCGAACCTCGCTGTGACTGCAGTGAGACATTCGGAGCATTCTGACCTTGTTTCCTGCCCCGAAATTTTGGCCCTTCCGTCAGTGGTTTTAGATACTAGCGTGCACAGGGCTGTGTCACCAGCAGGTTAATCCTGTTTCACCCAGCGTCCCTCATCGTATACTACTGCGTAGGGTGGGGTGGGGGCGAACGAGCCACGCGGTACACTGCACCACGCACTACACACCACTACACTACACTCCACTAAGGAAGCGGCCCGAAGCCGCGATGCGCCAGCTTACACTACAGCTAGACATGCAGTCCCGTCCCGAGACAGCCACGACAATGGCGAGAAGGAATGTAAGCTCCTCCGGACGGCGGCGGACCTCCCCACGTTCTCTGCCTATGATAAGGTCTGAAGCCCGTGTTAGTTCGGCTGAAGATCGGTATTTGATAGGTTGCGCCGGATGAGCGAGTTTGTCATCCTATGTCTTCGACGATATCTTTCCCAATCCTTGCAGGAGCCATATTACCACACCGTTCTGTTGATGTTGGATCTCAGACGACATATTGGGCGTGAAATGCAAGGTGTGCTGCTGGCCTTCCTGGCTCTGTTTATTTGCAACGGTGGCCGCTGCCGAACGCATCGCGCTGCAGTCTCGAACTGTACGCTAAACTCGAGCGGGTTGGCGTGTCAGGTCAGAAAGAAAATTTCGCGTTTGCTCTGAGGCCTTGATTAGCTGCTTGAAAAGGTTACTTCTCGGGCGTCTTGGGCTGTTCATTGACTGGTCAAAGCAGGGGCAGGCAGAACGGGTGCGCTAGCGTAGCGTAGATTACTTTTCCGATGTGGTTCGATTCTAATGGAGAAGATCTCGGGCGCGAAAGTAACCCGCCAGGACCGAATTTCTCAGCCCCGGCATCCCGGAACGGGTGCCTGAGCTCGGGCTGAAGTTGCCGAATCCGATATGCTATGTACATACTTGTACACTACTCAGGTTCGATCTTTGAGTTCGGGCAGCGGAGACAGAAACGCTGTGTTATTCCCCAGCTTTTGAGTCGTTGCGCGCTATTCGTCCGTGTGCATGTGCATGAACCGGGACTGCCACGTCGACATGATCAGGAGCCTTCATCAGCACTTTCTCTTCCATCTTTTGATGATGGAGCTGCCACGCGAGTGGAGTGCTGCACGAGCCCAAGTCTTCAGCTCGACCAGGCATCTCGGCTTGGCATTGCATATTTTGATCAAAAAAGGGAAGGGCTGTCGTTCTGGGTCACTGGCATCTGGTGTTGCCCTTTCCACGTTGGCGACCGGTTGAACGGCCGCTTGTCTCTCCTTCCGTTTGGGGTGAGACTGGGAAAACGCTCGAGAGCGGATGGCAGGGCTTGGGAAAGGGGGAAGGTCTTGCAAGCTGCAACCCGCAGCGCGGCCCTGTGGCAACAGCTCGCTGCCTACAGTCAGCGAACGGCATCTGGTCGCCGTGTTGCTTCTGCGACAACCCGTGACGCAGGCCCTCTTTTAGCGTATTCCTTCCCCTTGCAGGGACCACCCTTTCTTTCACCGCCCGAGAGGCCCCGTATCCTCCGGCATGGCCGTCGCTATCGAAAACTTTCAGAGCTTGCGTCTTTGACTTTTACTGGTTTCGAGGAGCAACCTGAGCGTCTCCCACACAACAGGCATCATCCTGGTATGGGAATGCAAAAACAGCATTCGGATTTCCCGCCTTCAATTGCGACAATTCGCACCAGAGGCAAGCCGGTTGGTCATCTCGTCAATCACCCGTCTTGTCACACCCAGACGGTCGAACCCCCCCCCCCGGGTGTAGTTACACTGTCTCCGTAGGTCTTTGTTGTGTAATCAAGCCGCGTTGAGATCGACGACATCAACTGCCCTCCCTGGACCGCGAGAGAAAAGGAGCGTGCACTAGCGCCACCGCTGAGGCACACCGATCCCCCAGAGTTAGCTGGGCCTTCGTCTCGTCCCGCAGATTTCTATGGCTTTCACCCACGCGTTCTGTTCGATTCGATCTTTTGCCCTGTTCTCGATTGCCAAGCCACCAAGGTGCAAAAGCGCGACCGCCAACGATCTCCACCACGCGCCGCGAGTCAACCTGACCGGCGAGCAAAGCCTTGACAGGGAGACAGGGGACTTGAGTTCATCTTGACCCGTCTGCCGGCCGAGTGTAGATACCAATTGATAGTTAAAACCCACTGTGGCAGCTTTCTGGTCTGGATGCTCCGACCATCTTTTTAAAAGCTCGTTTTGCTCCCCGTGGCCCCTCTCGAAAGCGCCAATCCTACGACAATTCCGCCAACATTGCTGGGATTTTCCTGTCTCTTGTTCTCCATGCCCTGCACAACAGCGTCATCGCATCGTTAATTGTTGTATTATTATTAGTTTGCCAGGGGTGGTCGGGTCCAGAGAAAGATGTTCTGAGCAAGTGGACCTAGAGCCAGCGTCGCAGCAAACAGAAGGGAACGACTTCCCTGATTGCTGCCAACAATCCCGTCTTTCGTCCGACCGAGACAGGCAGGCACCAGACCACGAAAGAAAACAGGCAGGAACCAGCGATCCGAGGATCAAGCACTGCCCTCCTCCCAAGCAACCTGGACCTCCTGCGACTCCTCACAAAAGCCCGCGCACGCATCCGAGCAGCACATCAACATCCCTGTCTTTGTTGCGCTGTGCTGACGCCTGCGGCTCCAAAACTTGCCCCGCCGTTGCGCCCAACCGGGCCCTTTCTGGGTTCCATTGCGGCTGCCGACAGAGCCAGCGTACCAGCGAACCAGCAAAAAAAAAAAAAAAAAAAAAAAAAACCAGCGAACCATTGCACACCACGACCGACTGTTCGATCGATCGACCGACCCGACTACTGACGAACCGGGAGCTGTGTGGTGTGTATAGTGTGAGCTGCAAGCTTTGTGGGCTGTGTTGTTGTGCTGTGCAAAGAGGCAAGGGCCGAATCAAGTCTGGGCTTTTCGACCGCCCCGTCTATGCCATGCGATGAGTGGTTCTTCGGGTGCTGCAGTGGCCTCGTGGGCTGTCGAGTCCCGACCACCACTGCCCTTTCAGGCCACGCACTCGCAATCAGCGCCGGATTTGTTAACCGGCTCCGGCCGTGCCCTGCGGTCCAAGCCAGCCCCCCCGCCCTCATCCTCTCTCCGCCGGGATGCAGCAGCCCCGGTCGTCGATCACTCGCCCGGTTTCAAGAGCCTGCCGCCGCTGCCAGGTCTCGCAGCCTTCGACATCCCCTCATTCGACCTGGTCAGCGAGTTTGAGAAGTCTTTCGGCTTCACCACGACGAGCACGACTACCACCGTCGAGGAAACGCATCCGCAGAGACCCGCCACAGCAACAGAGGGTACGCTTCCGACTAAATTTGACGACCACCACCCAACGACCGGGGGCGAGACGGCAGCCGGTGTTACTGTGGTGGGCGGTCACGTTCGCAACCGGAGCAGATCAATGGTCGACCGTCCACTGTCGTGGCTTCCGAGCTCAAACTCGACCACCAGCGCCCGGGCCGACCAGGAGCACCGCCCCAAGAGGCTGGTAAAACAGGATGTAGTTGGGCCGTCGTCATCTGACGGCACAGCGGCGGCGAAGCCACTGGAGCGATCACGAGCCGTCGAGTCATTTGCCGACTTTGCCAAACGGTCTTGGGCCGCCAAATCGAGATCCCCATCGCCGCCAAGCAGAACCGAGAAATCGCGGAGCACCGGCCGTATCGTCTCCGCCGACGAGGCTGCTACGCCTAGCACAAAGACAAAACCGGGGAGACAGTCCGGTGGGGATGCCGTTGGAACTGCCGAGCCAGCGCCCAAAAGAAGCGCCTTGAATCGTGCTAGCATCTATCTGACCAGGATCAAGCAGAAGCCGCACAACGTCTTCTCGAGGGGCTCCCCATCGCTGACTCTCAAGACTTCCCTCGGGAAGAGCGACGTCTCAAGCGACTCCGAGTGCGGCACGCCCTCGACGCCGTCCCCCATCGGGTTTTCGAGCTCTCCCGCCGCTGCAAAGAATGCTTCCTACAACAGCGTCAGCTCCGCCACATCTCGCACGTCGTCCAAGGCGCCGTCTGTTGACACCGACCTGGACACCGACACGGCGACGGCCAGCAGCGCATCCGAGAACACCTCCCAATCTACCGTTGACACGGCCGTGACGATGCCGCACCCCACATCCCGTGACCCCCTCTGGGGCACATATCGGACCCTCGACATCGAATTCTCCAAGTTCGCTGCCAAGGGCTCCACGGCAGGGCGAATGGCCGTGGTCCGGTCGATCCTGGTGCCCTTCTTGCGAAGCACAGCATACCACCCGTCCAATTCGAATCGAGCCGTTCTAACGGCTGAAGATGTTGACCGCAGGGCGACCATTCTGAACAAGTGGTGGAACGGCCTCTTGGCGATGTTGATTGGCACCAATTCGAGGCTGCCGGCCGGCCTCGGTCAGGGCGTCGTCGCCTCTCTTGGTGTTCATTTCCCCGTCTTGCAACCGGTTGCCGGTGTCGACCGGCCCACGCTCCTCGAGGCCACCACCATGATTATGATGCGTCCAGAGTGGAGGGCCTGTACGAGCCAATTTCAGCCCCTGACCGACCGCTGTGCGCAGGAAAGGGTCCGTCCTCGGTCAGGGACCTCTTCGACCATCGGGACTGACCATGATCCCGATTCGCTCCTTACCGAGTCGGCTGAGCATAACATTCGCACCATGTTTGTTACCAATCTCACAACGCAGATGGCGCTGGTTGTCGAGAAACTGTCGCTTAGACACGCCCCGCTGAGCCTGGTCAATTGGTGCGGCAAGGCGTGTGCCTACGCCTTCTTTTTTGTTCCCGGCGTCTCTGACGTGCTGGTTCGCCTTTGGGGACTGAACGCCGACTTGCTGCGCAGGGTGGCAGAGGAATTCGGACTGCCGAGGAGGAGCAAGGGCGAGAGCGACGATATTGTGGCTCTGTTCCCATCACACATGCACAAACTGGGCTGGTCCTCGGTCAAGTCGCTCACAGACAGGCTGCGCATGGCTGCGAAACTCCCGCTGATGGTTGCCAAGATCCACTGGCATGGCCCTTGGGTCTCGAGATGGCGGGGCGGAGACACAGACCTGGTCTTTATCTTCTGCAAGTACTTCCACATCCTTGCGCAGGAGTTCATGCCAGAGGGGCTCCCGCTGGTCGAAAAGGCACGCGCCCCGGCATTTGCTCTGGTCCACGCGCAGCTGTTGTCGATCCTGGACAGCACCATCCACCGCCAGGCTTCGCTTGATGCCATGATGGGGCCGCCCCTTTCCGACGCCCTTCACGGCGCGGACGCCGCCCTGACGGCGCCCCAACTCCCAAGCAACCTGCTCAAGGGAATGGACGAGAATCGGTTGGTTGTCCTGCTCAAAGACATGCTGGCTGATAACTCGTTGGCTGTGGGCCCAGAGGTTAAGCATACCTTTGCCGAGGCGTTTGTTGGCGTAGCAAAGGCTGCTACTAAGAAAACGCCCCGTTTTGACCACGCATCCTGCTTTATGCTGTGTGATTTCCTTGAAGAGGCGCTGGTCGCGCTTGATGCCTTCGAAACCACGTTGAACACGAGCATCGCCACGTCTCCAACACCGGAGGAAAACGGGCGATCTGATTACTTCGAACCGCTCAGCCCTGCCAGGACTGCTGATTACATCGACTGGCCTTTCTGGTTCGACGTCGGCAAGATGATCATGGACTCGAACAACACCATGTCCGAGATTCGCATCCTGTCCTTCATCTACTCCGTTTGGGATGCCATCACGGCCGACCCTGCCCGCAAGGAGGTCGTTTGCCTGGACTGGCTGCTGTCAGAGGAGGTGTTCGCCAAGTTCTTTAACCACTGGTGCCCGATGGTTCGTGCCTACTACATGCGCTTGCTCTGCTGGCGGATATGCAGGGACTCGGGGGGCGCCAACGAGGTGGATATGTGAGACAAACCGCCCCAAGCTCGATGTTTTGACCCTCTTGACTGACATCGAAACAGAAAAATCTTTCTGGTTGTGTCCCAACGGCTAAAGACGGTCTGGTCGCATTATCTCTGGCTTAAGCAAGATGCCGAAGCCAAGGGACGCATGCACCCGTCGACAGCTCCTGCATATCCTGCCCCGGGCAAGCGATTCCTGATTATTCGCACAGAAGTCCATCCGCCCCAGCAGTCCGTACGACCCGGATTCGACTCATTTGCAAGTCCTTTCACGGTCGTTGATTCCCCGCTCGACTACCGCCCCCCGGTCACGGGCAACGACGCCAGCGTTTCGGGTAGCAGTAATGGTAAGACGGACAGCGGTAGCATGTCGTTCAAAAAGAGATGGTCGCTCCTCGGCAAGGTGCTCCCGTTCGGCGCCTCGCAGGATAGTCCGACGATGGAGACGAAGCGTACCTGGGAGGAGGAGCTGGAACAGGCGCGCCGCGATACGGCTGCGTCGCGGCTAGCAGGCGGCGTGGGGAAGCCGAGGTCCTCCCGGCCACTAGGCCCACCGACTCCGCCGAAGGAGGGCTCCTCGACAGCTGTTACCCCCTCGTCCGAATCCGTCTCCTCCACCGGGTCTACGCCTACCTTTGATGCCACAACTTACGTCTTCCGCTTCACCCTCACGTGGCAAGCGGGGCCCGGCGGCATGCCGATGCCCTGTCCCCCCAGCCGCGACCGCATCATTACCCGGCCACGGCTCCCGGCGCCCGCACAGGCTCGGGTCAGTGCCCGCTCGACCGCCGACAGCCCGCCGCCCGTGTCTGCGGGTTTGCCGCCCGAGACGCGGAGGGTCAGCGGGCTGCTGCAAACAGGCCTAATCAGCGAGGCGCGCAACGCGCGGCCTTTAAACCTCTACGATAATGGACCACGCAGCCCGTCGCTGACTAAGGACATTGAAAAGCGACTGTCGCTGAACGTCCATGTCGCTCCGCTTTCTGTAGTGGGGCTTGACGATGAAGGCGGCGAGACCAAGGATAACGGTAGAGGCAGGCTGGAGGTGCAGCAGTCCCCGACCAGGATGGCGTCGGGCTTTAGTCCGGACGCCTTCGAGTCGGATCACAACGGTGGTGGCGATGATCGGTGTCGGTCACTTGATCTCGGTAGTTTTTCCACCGGACATGTACCCGTGCCCGTGCCCGTGCCTCCGCCGGCGGTTCGCGCCGAACG
Source organism: Corynascus novoguineensis (assembly GCA_033296725.1). Taxonomy (NCBI): domain Eukaryota; kingdom Fungi; phylum Ascomycota; class Sordariomycetes; order Sordariales; family Chaetomiaceae; genus Corynascus; species Corynascus novoguineensis. Next base: position 173,355 of record MU857601.1, read on the forward strand.
CCCCACTGGTGTGTATGCCCCCGGCGCTGTATATGCCGGCCGGGCGCTCGCCGAGTGGACCATGGTGGTCGGCGAGTGCAATAGCTTCGTCGACCGCCGCCGTGACGAGGGCGTTTTAGGTTTGAGCGAGGTTGAGGTCCCGACGCTGAGCGTTGAGGGGCTTGGGATGCGCGCGCGCGGGTAGTCCCATTTCTTCCGAGGCGAGGGAGGGACACGGGCAACTGTTCCAGAGGACCTTTCACATTACTTTGGACCGGGCATTTTTGAGATGGCTGAATGACCCTTTTTTTACGGACGCACACCATTACCGATAATTCTCGCACGGGGGCTGCGCTCAGTTCTTTACAAACTCTGAACGCATCTCCGATTAGTCGGGAGCAAACAGCGCAGCACGACACGGTATCTTCACATCTTTAGAATCTGCATTTTACGTCTTTACAGCGATCTATCTATTTGGAACCACGCATTCTCTTCCGCATACATGCATGGCTGGCTATCACGGTTTTTTGGGGGGGGAATATTTTGGACATCCAGAGGGCATTATCCACAGATGCGTATATAACACAGACAAGACAAAAATAAAGGCGTTTTGGGTGAGTGGATTGGCCCGGATTATGGCCCTGGAAGGTGTTTTGGCTTAAGGGACGAAGGATGTGGGGACCAAACTTGATTAGAGTGGAAAGTGTTCATTGGGTTCTGTGGTCGTTATGTTCGCCGTACCGGTACTTTGGCAATGACAATACTTAATGATTGTTCCATGGTCTATGTTCCTGATTGCAATCCGGCTGTGGTTTGACGTTTAGATGGTGATGGAAGTGACTGTCTCTCGTGTCTCTTGAAGAGTGCCATACCCAGCGATGGAAGAACGAAAGGACTGGGGGCTGGTTGCGCCACTTTGCTCGGAACGTTACACACCGTACTGTGCAACAATGCTAGTGAAATGTTTCGCTGGCAGGTGAGCTTCCAACGAGATTTACCTGTGACGCCATGATTGACATGATGATCTGAGCTGAACTTAGCTGTGTACTTGCAAACCTGGTAAGCGCTAGTCTGCCTGGGAGATTTGCGAACGGCGGCTCGGTGAGATTTATTGGCCGACAAAAGGCGGCCGGTGATCTCCTCCCTCGCTCGCTCTCGATTCTCCAAAATGCGGATCGGCAGCGGCGTATGTATGTATGCGTGTGTGTGTGTGTGTGTGTGTGTTTGTGTTTGCGCGTGCGTGTGCGTGTATGTGCGGTGCGGTCGTGGATGGACTCGTCGGTCAGTAGGGATGCTGTTTGTGGCCGTGCAGTTGCATTGCATTGCAGACGCTGGCACCAAAGACCATCACTGAAATTTCTGCACTTGTAGTGTAGAAAGGCGGACGGGATGATTTTTGTTGCTGCTGCGCGCGCCCTGCGCTAGCGCTGTCAGAAGAAACAAAATGGGCCGAATTCCTGCCGGATTGGGAAGGTGGCTTACAAAAGCTCAAGACGGGAATCGGGGAAGGACTGGCGTCGGTGTCGGCCGCCTTGCCGTTTTCGGCGGCCGAGACGGGGCTGGGGTGGCCGGGCCGGGATACCGGAGGTGGTCGGGTGTGCCGGGCAGGGTCGGTCACGGCGGGACCGAGGGCGGAGGGACGGCCGGTGAGAACACGGCGGGCGTTAACCACCAGTCCCATTGGAGCACAAATTGAGATCTTAAAGAACGCAATTACTGTGCGGAGACGGACCTGATATCTGAGATTCCGGCGCCTAGCCTTGGATGCTAAGCAGTGCAGCATTGGATCATAAAAGTACAGCGCCAATTGCGACGAGCGAGTTCGCGAGGTAAGTGAGTGTCTCGCCAATGAACTGGCATGCTTTTAGGTTCCTCAAATGATATCACTTCACAGGAATCAAACTTTTTGCAAGCACAATCATGGAAGCGCGCCAAGGACGAGTCCAACCAGATACACCTTTTTCGTCCCGCGTCATGACCGGTGTCGTAGCAAGCCGTGAAGTCGTCTATATATCGTTAAAAGCCCAAGTCTCAGGCACTGCCATATATATACGTAGCATGCATGATGTGAATACGCTCAAGCCATTCCACCAGCCGGCACCCCAACGACAAGGAAAAACACAAAAAAAAGAAGAAAAAGAAAAAGAAAAAAAAGAAAATAGGAAAAGAAATCGAAAACGTAGGCCATGCCGTCTATCACCGACGGGGTTCGTAGACTCATCACACCCCGTCGCATCTGGATATATACTGCGTAAAATGAAAAAGCACCCCTCATTTTTTCCACCTTGTACTTAGCCCTTTCCTTTCTTAATGTCCATTGACGCCGTTAGTGGCTTCGCCATCCACTACACCGTTCCCGTTCTTGCTGGCGCCATCGGTACCCGCCGTCTCGGCAACGGCGCGCTCGAGGGCCTGCAGCACGTCCTTCTGGAGGTCCGCTGCATCCTCGACGCCGCAGCTGATGCGGACGAGGTCGTCAAAGACGCCGACGGCCTCGCGCTGATCGCGGGGGATGCCGGCGTGGGTCATGCTGCTGGGCACCTCGCAGAGCGACTCGACGCCGCCGAGCGACTCGGCGAGGGTGAAGATGCGCGTCAGCTGGCAGAAGCGCTCGGCGGCGGCGTGGCCCCCGCGGATGCGGAACGAGAGCATGCCGCCGCCCATGCCGTCGCGGTGCTGCTTCTTGGCGATGTGGCGGTGCGGGTGCGAGTCCAGGCCCGGGTAGTTGACTGCGATGACGTGGGGGCTCGCCTCGAGGGCGTGAGCGACGGCGGTCGCATTGGTCGTTGCCTCGCGGGCACGCAGGTGGAGCGTCTTGGCACCGCGGTGGGCGAGCCACGAGTCGAAGGCCGAGGGGACGGCACCGAGGGCATTCTGCAGGAAGGCAAGGCGCTTGTGCAGGGCGTCGCTGTTGAAGGCGGCGACGCCCATGACGACGTCACTGTGGCCGTTGATGTACTTTGTCACGCTGTGCACGACGATATCGGCGCCGTGGTCTAGCGGGTTCTGGACGTAGGGGCTCATGAAGGTGTTGTCGACAACGACCATGATGCCATGCTCGTGCGCCTGGGTGGCGACAGCGCGGATGTCGACCAGGCGCAGGGTCGGGTTGCTGGGCGACTCGATCCACACCAGCTTGGTCGATTCGGTGATGTGCTCGCGGATATCGACCTCGATCTCGGGGGTGAAGGTGACCTTGACGCCATGGGCCTTTGCGACCTGGGTGAAGTAGCGGTGGGTGCCTCCGTAGACGTCCGAGACGGAGATGACGTGCGAGCCGGCGGCCAGCGACTGGAGGATGACGGTGGTGGCGGCGCTGCCCGACGAGAAGGCGAGAGCGTACTTTGCGTGCTCGAGGGCAGCCACCATAGTCTCGAAGTTGTTGCGGTTCGGGTTGCTGCTGCGGCTGTACTCGAACTCACCCACCGGCTTGCCGACAGCCGTCTGGGCAAACGTGGTCGACAGCGAGATGGCCTCGATGACGGCGCCCGTCGCGGGGTCGTGCGGCGCCCCCGCATGCACGGCGAGGGTGCCGAAGCCGTGCACCGGCGACGGCGCCCGCGGCGGCGTGGTGATCGGGTGGTCGCTGTGAGCCGTCATGGCGCTCGCGTGGCAATCTGCAGGGTGCGGCAAGGTGCAATCGTCGGCGACGGCTCCGTTTGGTCAATTGTTAGCTGCGCGACACTGTTTCGTGGGCGGCGGGCGGCGTCTCTGAGGCGCTGCGAGCGTGGAACGTGGGGGTTGGTTCAGAACAGTAGGTAAGGCTAAGATACTGTACCAAATCAGGTTATTTGTAGGGGCTCTGACGGTGGTTTGTGTGATTTGTGCCGAGAATGGTGCAATCTCGAAATTCGTTCAAAACCGCCTCTCGCTCCGGACTGCTTGGAGCTTTTTTTTCCCTTTTTGTCTCCGCTTTCTCAACTCCAACACAGCGCCCTTCTCCAAGACTTAAAATAGCCACACC
>MU857601.1:177307-305253 GCA_033296725.1 Corynascus novoguineensis
TTTTTTTTTTTTTTTACGCTACGCCCTTTATTTGTGGATTCGTCAGTTCGATTCTGACTCCGCTCCGGATACCGGTTGTCCCTAGCCCGAGGGGGCTGGCGGGTTCGATGGACTTCGGATGGTGATTGCTCATCTGCATTTCAAAGCGGCGTGAAAAAGCGTCGGTCAGCGCCGCCCGGCGGTGCCAGGCACATTCTCACAGGTAATGATTACATACAGTGATACGTTCCAACTGGGCAGACCGTGTGACATCGGGCTTGGCACCTTACCGTCTGTTTCGGAAGATGGACCGTCTAGGAAGCTGAGAGCAACGCCATGCGAGACCGGTCCGCAAGCCATCCATAGCACTGCAGTAGTGGAGTGTATGTACCCTGCTCGGGGACGGATCCGTTCGCATCACTCGGCAGTCGGGCTGGGCTGGGCGGCATGGGGGCAGTTCGCCGTCTTTCGCGAGGGCAGAAAAGTCGCAAGCCGTTGCAAGCCGCAGAGTCTTTTGTTTAGTGATGAGATCATCCTGGCCACAGGCATCACAGTGGCCCAATCAGAGGGCTCGCTGGAAACGGGCCTGAGGCCGGTCGGGCAGCGTCGCATCCCTCGCTATCAAATTTGGCGGGGTTGAAGGCTGACAAAACAATTTTTCTTCTCGCTAAGAATAGGAAACGTTCCTTATCGAGATCGATTAGAAATACAGCTAGTTAGCTCCTACATATATAAAACCGGATGAAAGGGTGGGCCTAGTAGTCTCTTTCATCAAAAGATATATCATTTGCAGATACCGAAACGAAATATCTGCTTTACCCGACGTAGGTACTTGTACGGAATACTTCATGCTCATTTTGACCGCTACGAGGTCCCGCTGCCTTCAGCCCTGCGTTGGCGCACGTTGTGCGCTTCATGGCCCACAAACCGAGCATCTGCACCCCACATTCCGTCGGCGTGTTAAAAGGGTCCGGGCCGGCTTAAAGCCAACACCTGCCCGATACTGTGCGCACTATCATCAGATGAACCCCTCAATCAATGTGGAATGATTTATATCGGTGCATCTTCCCAACAATTGCCATCCTTTTTTTCGGCCGGTTGAGCTCACCCAATACGGTGCATGGAGAGAGGTTACGACAATTGGTGAACAGCATGTGAAAGCCTTCCACTAATTAACATGGAAACCCACAAGCCTACCGCGTTGCCCACTTCGGCAGCTCCACCCTATAGCGCCCTCCACAACCTACGATTGGCTGCCTCTCGCGGACTCTCGGTGCCTGAGTCGCTCCGCCTCCCAAACTGCCAATGGCAGCAGCCCCCCATCTTCACCCTGACATCTACCTCCCTCCTGCCGGCGTCAACAAAGTAGCAGTGAATTGGCGACCAGATCCCATCGTACTGAGCGCAGACGGAGGCATCTTGAGCATGGGAAGCGGCGAGCCGCCAGTGCCGGCACAGAAGGCCGCACAGTAGCAGCCCCCCCCCGGTCTCGATAGTTCGATAGCCCCCGAAAAGGCTCCAGAAATTCGTTGCATTGGAATTTAGAAAGACCAGTCAGAGACCGACGCACCCGCCCCGTCACCCGCCCACTCGAGGTCCATCGGCCGCTATCTTAGCTGGCAGCAGATCACTAGCTGCCATACAACTACATCCTACGTAATAGTATGCCGCCCCGTCGCTCTCACAAAAAGTCCCGGTCTGGCTGCCGGCGGTGCAAGGCGCGCAAGATCAAGGTGGGTTTGGCCTGGTCTGGTTTGGTCTGGTTTGGTCTGGTTTGGTCTGGTTTGGTTTGGTTTGGTTTGGGACCTTTGAGCCGGCGGGGAAGCCGTGTTTTTGCCAGGTTGTCCGTCTGATCCGTCTGACTTTCTGTGCGACAGTGCGATGAGGTCCATCCACGATGCGGCAACTGCGTAAAACACGGTGTCCCGTGCGACTTTGAGCACCCCGAGGTCCTGGCCGAGCTCCGCGCTGCTGCTGCGGCGGCCGCCGCTGTCGAGTCGCCTTCGACGCCCGCTTCGACCGTCAACTACGGGTCACCCGTCTCCCGGCATGGATCCGTCGTGCCCGGCCACTCGGCCGGGTCGGCGCCATTGTGTCGAGCACCGCCGACCCCGGCCGTATCGCAAACAACGCCGCCGGGCCACCGATTGCTCGAACTGAGGCTCATGCACCACTACACGGCCATGACGTGCAAGACGTTCACCTTCACCGCGCCCGTTACCGAGGATATCTGGAAGATCACGGTACCCGCCCTCGCCTTCTCCGGCTCACAGCATCTGGCCGATGCTATCCTCGCCGTCGCTGCTCTCCACCTCCGCAGCATGATGCCCAACGACAAGGAGCTGGTACGCGCTTCGCACGCCTACATGGCCGCCTCGCTCGCCGAATACAGCGCGGCTCTGACAAAGGGTATCAACAGCAGCAATGCCGAGTCGCTTTTCCTGACCTCTGCTCTCATTGCTTTCCAGTCCACGGCCACGAGGGTCTTCATGAAGGATGAGGGCATGGTCGGTCCTGGAGATGACCTCGATGCCGCCGCCAATAACAGAAATCGCCCGTCAGGCTGCTACTCGATTCCATTTTCTTGGTTTCATTCTTTCCAAGGTGTCAAGGCCATCACCGCCGCCTCGTGGCAGTATTTACGCACCAGCCCTGTAGTAACACAGGTCATCAACTCCCAAGCCGTCTTGCAGCTGGACTTCACCGCAGGACCCGAGACCTTTTTCGGGCATTTGCTCGAAGGTTTAGAGGAGGAACTCGCTGCCATGGGCAATCCCTCGGCAGCACCGCATAACACACCCTTAACCAGCACCACCACCGGCGGGCCCTTTCCAGCACCCCCACCATCAGCAGCATCATCGTCATCACCACCATGCTCCACCTCACCCCATTATCAACCATCCACCAATCCTACCGCCGCCGCCGCCGCCGCCGCCGCCGCCGGTACTCCCGAGCTGATTGTGTCCACGCGGCAAGCTTACCAGCACGCCGTCGCCGTCCTCAACTGGGCGCACAAGATCCCGCACAAGGGAGCCCCCCTGGCCTTCCCCGCCACCGTGTCGCGCCGCTTCATCGAACTTCTTGAGGAGCGCCGCCCACGTGCCCTCGCCATCCTGGCCTGCTTCTTCGCCCTGCTCAAGTCGATGGATTCAATCTGGTGGCTGCAGGGCATGGCCCGCCGTGAAGTGCTCGGCGTCGTCTCCCTCTTCAACAGCGACTTCTTCGGGCCCGACGCCTACCGTACCTGGTGGCCCCATCTTGAGTGGGCCATGCGTATCGCCCTCTACGAGCCACCTTCAGGGAGTAGCGGCAGTGGCGGGGAGCCCATCCCCGCCGACGTCTGGGGCGCCGACTGGTACGCCGAGGAGCGGGCTCTCGCTGAGGGCCAGGCTCAACAAGGCGGCTATGTAGGCCACATTGAGCTGCTGAGCCAGATGAGTACGGCCATGCACAGCATACCCGCCGTGCCCGAGACTGCGCCGCCCATGGGGAACCAGAGGTGATGCCTGTGGCGAAAAAGGGAGTAAGGGTAGAGAGAGAGAGAGAAGAAAGTCAGAGTTAAGGGAAAACGAAAGCCACATAAGTGGTATGCCGTTTGCCGCATGGCTCAACTCAGGGTAATTCCCGTTGTGAACCTCCGCCCTGTTCGGCTGCTGGCGTACTTTGCACGGCGACCTGACAATCGGGCAAAAGAGTCCTGCACAAGGCGTCCAATGGGGTGGGACAGCAGGAAAGCAGACCATCATGTCACGGAGAGGCGGGCAGATCCAACGAGGCCAGACGTAATGACTTAAGAACTGAATCGGCAAGCCATGCGTTGGCCCAGCCTCGGAAAAACCATGTACAAAGGAGGAATAGGCCAAGGAAGGTACATCGGGTCAAGAGAGCATATCGAGAGGCGAGAAAGGGGATATGGTTTTGCCAGAGCTCGTTATCAGACGTGTGTCGAACCAATGGGAAGATGGGGGATTAATCGGAGACACAAACGGCCATAAAAACCACAGACGCCGAGAAGTCGAGGTGTAGATACGGTATATTATACCCATATGTATAAAGAAGCAACAAAGATAGTCCATGACGCCGTTTTCCGGGGTTCACATTCCCTCTCTTTCACTCCAAAACGCCCCTCTTAAACCTCAAAGAAGAAGAAGACCTGACACACCCTCCTATCTTTTCAATTGAACTAGGCGTTGACCTTCCTCTTCCTCTTGGGTTGCTCCTCTGCTGCCACGACCGTCTCCTCCTCCTCGTCGTCCTCCTCAACGTCATGCTGATCCCGCGACCTCTTGAGGCCCTTCATCTTGCGCGTCTGCAGTTCGCTCAGGTCGAGCTTCCCGGTGTGGATGCGGCCAATCTTGTCGCCCATGAGGTCGGTCGAGATGTTCTTCTTAGTACGCTCCTCGCCCGCCTTGGGCCGGCGCATGGCCTCCTTGAGGAGCGCCTCGTCGGGCTCCTGCATGCGGCCGAGGCGGAAGTCCATGCGAGGACCGTGCTCCTCGAGCTCGACGCGAGGCAGCCGCTGGCCGGAGCGCTTGGTGCGAATGGTGTAGACACGGAGGCGGAGGACCGGGGCGGAGGATGGGTCCGATGATGAGGGTCCGGCAGAAGAGGTGGTGGGCTCGTCGGCCGTCACGACAACGCAGTAGCGCAGGCCTTCGACGTCGATCTTGTCCGACGTCTCGCCGCGGAAGAAGTCGATGAGCATCGACTTGGCCATGGTGAAGGCATTGGGTACCGGGGACTCACTACGGTTGGGGCGGATTTGATTAGTCGAGGAGAAGCGAGAGAGATTGAGAGGTGGTTATAGTGGGATGAGATGACGTACAAGGCAGTTCCCGCAAATACCATCAGCGGCCGCATCCCTACGGGCACCTTCTCCGTCTTGAACTGGGACAGGCTCCGGAAGGACTCGCCGTCGAGGTAGAACTCAAGCATGTCGAGAATCTTGTAGTCAAAGGTGCGGGTGAAAGTGATGGTGTGCGGGCGCTTCTTGCTGCTGCTGCCGAAGAGGAGCAGGCTGCAGTCGTTCTTGTCCGAGAAGAAGGCGAGGGAGCTAGAGTCTTCGAAAGGATGGACTATGGTAGGGAGGGGAAGAAGGTCAGCCAGTTGCTTCTGGGTTTACTTGGTAAGGAGAAGCAGCGGCGCATACTGGGGTTCTTCTTCTGGAAGCGCTTGGCGTTGTCCTTCCTCAGCGCATAGAGGTCGCCGAGGGCATCTTGGGTCTGTGAGACGAAGCGTTAGCGGGTCTGCCGCCCTCAAGGCCAACATTGCTGGGTGCAGCTCGCGTACGATTTGGCTGCATGAGGTGCCGCGCAGGAACAAGGCCGACTTGGGATTCTCGACGATCTTGGGCGCCCTCTTCTCGAGAGCCCGCTTGGAGCGAGCATTCCGGGGTTTTCTGTGAAAAACTCAGTGTTAGGATGGAAGATGGTTCCTATATAGCAATAGGATAAAAACTTACATTTGGCGAAGCATTTTGACAGAGGAATGCGTCGAAACAGGAGCAGCAATTGGCAGTTTTGGAGATGCGACAGAGGGATACGCATGCCGCTCGAGAAAATCGAAGACTTGAGTCGTATCGATAAGAAAAGCTGATGTGGGGCATCTGGGCAGCCCCTCGACGTGGACGTGGTGGACTAAACTTACACCGCCACAGAACGCGCCACAATCAAACCAGACATAACGACACACCACACCGCGAACCAGTCCATCACCTCTCTGTTGAAGGTTCATAACATACGAGCAGTACTGAATTCCAATTTTTTTTTTGAAAATTATATAAGTAGTCTCAATTCATCTAACTCCAATACCAGAATTTTCTACCAGGAGCACAGTGAAGACGCGTTTGTTTACTTTGTGGCGCCACCCCCTTTTTTGTAACTGTCTGTCTTCAAGCGTCGTCGACTTCCTCGCCAAACCAGAGTAACACAGCTAAAATGCATCGATGTAATCTGGTCCCATTTAATATCTACTAAGTTGTTTAACCAAGTCAGTAGGAACTTCGGGTCGAACTTCCTTTTGCTGCTGTTGACCCCTCCACGTATTGGAAACATAACTTGTCTTGGCCTTATATATTCTTGGACAATCTTGTCTTCACATCATTCACTCCGTATCTGAACGTATTTCTCACAATGACTCCTAGTTCATACCCTTCAGTCTGTTTAACACTCCGAAGCCGGGCGGCTGCGCAACCGTTAACGATGACGCCGCGGCTGAAGCACCCATACGCGGTCTGATTTTAAGATAGCGTGCTCCCATTTCCATTGCCGGGATTTGTGTGTGCCGTGGTAAGTCTGTGATCACGGCCCGGACACGAGGGGTATTGGGGCCGAGCCCAAACGCCAGGAAGTCGACGCAATTGTGCCCCTGATTCAGATGCTCGAGGACATTAAGCACCAAAAAAAGATTAAACCAGATGGCATTTTCGAGACATTCAGGAGCTGCAGAGATGCTACTTTTGCTGGAGTTAGTGTTAGATGCAGGATACTGCTGGAAAGCCGGACGGAAGCGAGAAGACGATGGACTGGGGTTTTGCTTTCGTTGCAAAGGGTCGAGTTCCCAACCCACTGCCCAAGACTTTGTTCCATCGCAGAATGGCAGCGGCAAGTCGCCGAAGAACAGGAAAAAGAAGAGAAACAAAAAAAAAAAAAGAGAGAAAGAAAAAGAAAGAGAGAGAGAGAGAGAACGCAGAAGGGCACTGCTATCGCTGCAGTTGAAGTCGTTAATGAAAATGCCCTGTCCAAGCAGCAGCAAGTCAAGATGAACCTGCTGCACTCCCCAACCAAACGTTGCTTTGGTATTTGAGCCCGGTGCCACATTCGGCAACGACCATATTAATCAAAACAAGCGCGAGGACGTCGTATACGAGAGGTGCATCGTATGCGAGTACGGATCCGTAGAGCTACATCAGCTTCTGCAACGACTGCCGGGCGGCTTCCTACTGTTTGTGAACGTGTCAGCTCACCGACTGGCCCGTTCACAAGAAGCTCTGCACCGCATTTGCTGGCCTACATTCGAGAGGAACCGCCCGAGCTCCCATTACTACCGCATCCTCTTCTTCCCCACGTACAGCGACAAGCCCGAGCTTCTCCAGCCGTTCACCATACGAGACACCCTACCACGAGTGACTCGAGTTTGACCATCCTGACTTGGCATTCTTCGCGAGAGCGGGTATTTCAATCAACGAGCCCAGAGTACACGCAGTTCTAAATCGAGTTCACACCTCAGGCAACCGGTCAGTCACCGACACCCAGAAGAGTGATAACAAAAATGAAGATAGGAAAAAAAAAAAAAAAAAGAGGAACATTAACATCAATTTTAGTAGCGGGAGCCACAAGCTGACTTCGTCACACAATGTCGTCAAATCCATGTGTGATCCGGCACAGCCCGCCTTAATCAATCATAGCATCAACGCGCCGTTCAAGCCTGAACACTTGTGGTTCGTTCTTCCTTGTTTCCCTATCTAAATTCTTTATTTATCTGAGTAATCCACTGATACAAGCCATCCCGCGTCTGCCATAGCCCGCCCGTAATTCACTCGTATCAGTGTCTTCTCCGGATGCTCGCCGCCTTGGCGCCCCAAGCGGTACACGATCCAAAATCTTGTGTCCTGCGATGTGCACAGCATTGTGCGCCTCATCAAATTGAGCGACAGCACCTGCAGCGCTAATTCGAACCTTCATTACGGCGATGAGATCATCCACAGCCTGCGCTCAACGATGTCAAGAACGACGTCAACGTCGCCCTGGTCGTTGAGATACGTCTTTGACGCAACCACCGTCCCGCTTTTGCCCGCTTACGGTCGCCCCGTTATGTCGTCCCTCTTGCTTTCTACCTCGGCCTCCGTGCCGTTCCCTTACAGATAGGAGAAGCAGGGTATCGTGGACCGGTTGGGCTACTGCAACCTGGCGTTTGTCATGGACGAGGTTGAGCGTCACATCGGGGCGTCTGAATGGCTGTCGTCGCTACCCTCAACGGTTTAAATTCGAACACTCTCGATGCCGCCAGACATCGCAGCCAGACGGCGTACTGACGAATGAGTTGGGGCGTTTTGTAGACGAATATCACTCTCCTCGGCCTGGGGAATCTACAGTTGCAGTGTAAAATCGAACCGACTTTTAGATGTCGCCTCTAAGACGTAACCTGTACCTGTACATGCAGCTCTCTATCCAAAGAAAGTTATCAACTCAGTAACCAACGCCCGTCTCATCCCATTTCCCCCCAAACGCCTGACGCTAGTCCCATGTGTTGATCATTACTTCATGCATTAGTCGTAAAAAAAAAACCCCCAAAAAAAACCTCACCGTCCGCTTAGCTACGCCTTCGGCAGCGGCGGGATCCAACACACGCCAAGATTAACTACCAGAGTCACGACCCCGATGACCCAGAACCCCTTCGCGTAGTCGGTGCCATCGTCCATACACCGAAACACTACGGCGAACAGCACGCCACCCAAGTTGCCACCCGCTCCGGTCAGCCCAGACAGCACGCCGTTCGCCCGCGGGTGCACGTGCGGCACCAGGCTGAAGTTGGCCCCGTTCCCAGCCTCGAGGAACACGGCCATGAGGGCGACCAGCGCGAACACGAGCCCTTCTTTTCCTGGATTGATCGCCCCAATCACGACCAGCAACGCGCCCGTGACGAGACCGCACAGGACAACCCATCCCTTTTTCCACCACAGAACCATCCCTTCCTCATTCTCTCTTCCAAGAGAAGACGAGAAATGCTTGTACAACAGATCGCTCACAATGCCGCCTAGCGGGCGGGCCACGACGTTGAGGAACCCAAACGCGGCCGCCCAATCGGCCGCACCCGTTTGCGACAGCGTGCCAGGAAACCGCGCAGCGTAAAACGCCGCCAGCACCGAGTTGACGGCCAGTTCTGCGCCGAACGAGCATGCGTACGTGAGCACGTGGAAGGCCGTCTGCGGCGACAGCGCCACCCGAGCCAGCTCACGCGCCGTCGGCGGCTGGATTGTCTCCTTCGCCGCTGCTGTTGATGGTGCTGGTACTGTTGCCGCTGGGTGGTTCGGTGTTGCTGTCGGGTGGGTGTTGTAGTTGATGGTGTTGCTGGGTTCGAGGGTGATTGGGATGGTAATGGCAATGGCAGATGATTTGTCGTCTTGTTTATCACTGTTGCTGTCGTCGTCGTTGGCGTCGTCAGGGCTGCTGCGCGGGAGAAGCTGCTTCTTGTTCTTGGAAGTCTCGATTGGGTCCGGGCGGTCGGTGATTCGGCCAGGAACGTCGACGATACTATTGGCTTTTTCGGTGTTGGTGCCGATGCTCGTTTCCAAGTCGAAGTTGGATGGGGCGTGGTGGGCGTCGAGATTGAGGGGTTCACGCTGGGCGTGAAGATGGCGGTCACTCCATCGGCCGGTGGGAGTGTCTGGGCAGAGGAGGATGAGGGCGATGCCCGTACTGATGACCATGCCCAGAGGCACGAGGAAGGTGAGTCGCCACGCTTGGCCGGGGAGGTAGCCGAGTCCAGCCAGGGCGTCATAGACGGCCGGCATGATGAAGTAGGTGATGCCACCGCCCGCATTGCCAAAGCCGCCCGTGAGGGCGTTGGCGGTGCCGACCACGTTCTTGTCGAAGAATCCTGTCGACCAGACCTGGCAAGGCACAAAGGATCCCCCCAAGATGCCGATGAAGAACCGACTCACGTAGATGCCCCGTGCATCGTGAACTAGCGGAGCGAGACCGAGCGGAATAGAGCCAACGAGGAGCAGGCCGCCGAAGACGTTGCGTGGGCCGAACTGATCACATAACGGACCGGCAACAAGGCGGACCAGCAAGCTAGGGTTTGTGAGTAACGCACGTGTGCATGGTTAGGGGGGCCGGCCTGCCGTGACTTACGTTGCACACAGAGAGACAATGTTGGAATTGGCGACCTCTATTGGGGATAGCCCAAGGTCATCTTTAATGGTATGGGTCAACTACCCCAACCTGTCAGTGTCTCGGGACCGCTGCGAGGAAGGGAGGAGAAGACCGCACCAGAGGTGGGAAAGTGTACCATGCCCAGAAGGCGATCATGAACCCGAACCATGAGAAAAAGAAGACACGCCCGTAAATATCGACTGGATTGAGCACCGGTATCGACCGGGCCTTAAGGGTAACCGGGTTGACATCCGGGGGAGCGTACAGGTGCGAGAGCTTGAAACCCATGATGCGAACAGTGCTGTCCAGGGTTGAATTAGGAACTGCGAGACAGCTGCTGGTCGAGCACGATGAGCAATGGATACCCCAAGAAACTCTGTCGAGACCTTTCACAGGCTATATCATAACATATATGTATCAACGGGCAAGTGTGCGGCATACTAGCTACGACATCGTGGCGTGAGTCAAGTCTAAACCCGCCATTTATCTCCGTATCTGCATCCACCACCAAGGAACGGTGGGATTGTAGACATTTTCGACCGCGGAGACGTTCTTTGCTTAGATAGATTGTGGTAGTGGGAGGCTGGTTGCGGGCATAAAGAGTCTTGTTTTCCATACAGTACTCATGGGCCCGATTTGACAGCCGGCTCATACCTGCTGATCGCTGATAAGCAGCACAGGGGTTTGGCGGGCCGAACGGAGATGCCCAACGGAAGTGACCCGTCGCCTCGGAAATGCACGCTTGGCGTGGATGGGGCATCTGAGTATAGATATGCCGCCCAGCAACGAGTGGTTGGCCATGTCTCTTATGTTTCAATGCTGGCTCGCTCCCGTCCCATGCAAGAGACTCGCCATGGTGCTTCCACGAGCGCCAGGACCCACCACTGGCGTATTGCGCGAGCTTGTCGACTTCCAGCATGGCGACTATGGTTCTTGGTCAGACGACCCTATCTCGAGCGTGCACACACATCAGTGGCAGCCTTTGAAGGCAAAGGAACATATGCCTCTAGGCCGAGGGCAACGTCGGCAGCGCGGTGCGCTTGGTATGGTGTCATTTCGGTTCCGCACCGAGTGGTAACTGGAGACTATGGGAAACCATGGCGGTTAGCATCAATCCTTATCTTTGGCGGGCCCGTCAAGCCGCTTCAGCTTATGGGATTGTTGGTGTTATCTTGCTCCTCCACAGAAGATAAAACTTCTGATAAGGAACAGGCGGAGTTCCAGAGTATGGGGCGCCATGCTGATCTCCGCGGCGCGCGGCGCCTTTTGTCGTGCACACAGAAACGTTTCAATACACTAATCGAATTGTCGAATTCTTGGGCCCTGGTGCAACGTTAGCTTGTGGACGGATTACTTGCAGCAAAAAGACGACTTTGTTGATCGAAGAAGTGAAGTTGGTGGCTTAGGGAACGAACGTGATCCAGAACCCCCACGCCCCAAAACGTGCTGAACTATTCCCCGTCAAATTCCCCGCTAGGGACGCGACTGCCTCTTTCATATATTCTGGTCCTCCAATCTGACTTCGGTCATTTCAAACGCTCCCGCCCGGAAGTGCCCCAACTTTCCACTCTTTCTCGTTGATCTCGGCGGATCGCCTGACATGTCGTCCCAAATACCAGATTGGCGATTCTGGGCATTCGAAACCTTGCATACCGCGGAGTTGCCAAGATCGAGCGGCTCGGCTCACCGGATCGGAGGCTGATTTACATTGCACGTCGCCTTCCGACATCGACGTCAGGGCATTCCTCCATAATCAGGGTTCTGCTCTCTCCGGCCAATTCCCACGCTCAACGATTCACGCATACGAACGTTTTTGCCGGACTTGCTCTGCGTCGCCCAATTCGCCGCGCGGCACCCACAGCAGCGATGCCGCAACCCCTGGCAATGCCCCTTCCTGCCCTTGCTGCCTCTTCATCCCTTCAAACCGCTAGGCGAGCGGTGAGCCGAAAAGAATTTGGTCTAGGCCATCGACGGCAATCGTCGGAAGGGTAAACTGCACAACTGTTCATGGCTGTTTGCTGTGTTGGCGATAGACCCGGTCCGTGTTTGCCGGCACTCGGCGGCACTCGGAACATGCTGTGAACACGGAAGCGCCAGGCCAATGCAACCCGGCTTCCATCAACGATGCGACGACTTTGCTGAGGCAGACAAAACTGAAAAGAGCATGCGGAGCCTGATTGAACTTCCCCGCCCTACCTAATTCAAACATACCTGGTCGGTTGCTCATGATTGCTCAGGAAGCAGCGGCTAATCAATTCACTTTCGGGGCCGGAACTGCTACCGGCCGGAACCCGACTGCCGGAGGCGGCTTCCACGTCCTCCACTTTCACCGGCCGTGCCGAGCAAAGCTCCGGTCACCTCTCATCCCATAGCCGATGTGTGATGTCACACGCCCCTTGACACCGACAAAACAGATCTCGGATCCAGGGCCCTGAGCGTCTATACGTTCTCGTCACCTTGGCGCCGCCACAACGTCAAGTCCCTGGCCGCACCACTGACACGCCTGCTCTTGGGTGTTTATTGCACATTGCGAAATCCGTGGCCTGTCGGTTGGATAACAACCTTTCCCAAGTTGTTCAACAATCTCTTCGGTACCACCAATACCGTCCTGTCGCATCGTCACTGAGGCGCTCGGATACAGCTATCAATGCATGCATCAGAGACAATCTCCATCGTCTTTGTTGGGTTGCAGTAGTCGGGTGTCGGCGTGGACCCATCGGTGTGGCCAAGGCGGGAAGATTTTTTGCAGCTGTCATCGAGGAAATCTCGGTCGAGGTCAGGGAAGCGGTGAAACACCCGATGATTTGATGCCCTAGGTCAGATATTGCCACCGTATCGTCTGCGGTTACGGCCAGTGCTCTCGCAAAGGTCAGGCTAATGATCCCCTGTTGTACAACATCCGTTGCAGTACTTAAACTCCTGATGAACCTCCCATCTTATACCGGTGTTATTTGGAGTTTGGCAGCGTCGAATGCAATGTTTTTGAAACCCCAGCCACGAGATCTCTATGAGCATTACTGAACGCAGCGTGGAGTACTGCAATTCAGATTCTCTTAATCTTCCACGATGCCACCTCAGGAAAAAGAGTTTACTCCTAGCTCCTCAACGTCATCAGGGGAGGAAGCTCGTGATACTCGACATCATGGCCCGCCAGAGACGCACACAACACCGCCATCACTATGCTCAAGAGCATGGAGCCACCTCAACGAGAACGTACGAGCTTCTATCCTCGTAGAGATCGAACTCCTCATCCTCACCTTCTGTATTGGCCTTCAAGGCAAGCAACCTGCACTTCTCCTTAATCATTCCTTACTCACATATTTACTAACATAATCCCCCTTCCTTTCAGACGCCGTTTCCTTTCCCGATTTCCACTGCTTCGCATCGAACCAAACCGGCAACACCGTCTTCCTGATCCTCGCCATCGTCGTCCCCGAAGCCGACGGCGACATGTTCTTCACGGCTAACATCGGGATCGCGCTGGGCTTCTTCCTCGCTGCCGCATGGTTGACGGGCCAGCTGGGCCACATCATCGGCGCCCGCCGCCGCTACTGGTTGATTCTGTGCAACCTGATCCAGACATGCCTCGTCGCGGCGGCAGCAGCGCTGCAGTTCGCTCAGCACTCGCCCCGCAACAGCGGGGGCACCCTCGCGTTTGACAACGGGCCGCCCAGCGCCAGCACACTGTGGGCGATCGGCCTCCTGGCGTGCGCGGCAGGCAGCCAGGTGGTGCAGGCGCGGGCGCTACGTGTCACCGAAATCACAACGGCCATGGCGACAGCGGCGTGGGTCGACCTCGTCATCGACCGGGAATTGCTCGCTCGGAGCAACCGCGGGCGTAACCGCCGCGCGGGCTTCCTCGGCGCCCTTGTCCTCGGCACGCTGGCGGGCGCCTTCGTTTTTCGTCGCGTCGGGTCTCCCGCCGCGCTGGCCGTCTCGGCGGCGGGAAAGCTGCTTGTTACGGGAATGTACCTCTTCAACCCGGCAGATCGACCTGTCAAGGAGGAGAGTCCCGAGGATTCTGCCTGATTAGGTGCATCCAATCCCGGTTGTGCTATGAAAACATAGCCCTCTTGCTATGTAGCACTGATTTCATGGAGTTAGCTGGGGATAGGGTAGACGGGTAGCATGGCGTTTATTGGGATGGTGCATTGGTTGATACCAGGGAAAGCTAGAGGGTGCATAAAAAAGGGAACCAATTGAAAGTCAAAGGACGGTGGTAATGAGACTTAACCAAAATATAAGAAGAAATTAGTACATTGTAAAGATCTATGTTATGTTCTAATGGGATACTATCTGTATAGAGCGAGGCATACGAGTGAAGCTTCGGATGTTGTTGAAATAAATTCCAAGTGTGCGATTGTGGTTCGTTTTGTGGGGGAGAACGGTCGACGTGCCCAATCAGGCACTCGGGTATGCTACCCGCCATGCTGCTGTTCTACTGCGTGTTCTTTCTACTAGCATGCCTCAATTGCTAAACTGTCGCACTTTTCAGTGGTCTTCTGTGAGGATATATACTCGAGAGGTAGATGGAGAGCAGCGGAAATGCAGTACCTACATATCTTGTGCAGCTCAAGGTGGCATGTTAGGAAATGACGTCGCATTTCAAGCTCTATCATCATTCACTGCTCGCTAATCATTCGACTTGATGTCCCGTACGGAGATCAGCAGAACCTGATCATGATCGTACAGCGTACCATTCGTGGTTTACTAGCTCTTCAACGGTTTGGCACATCTTCCATTGTCCATTCCCCCCCCCCCTTTTTTTTTTTTTTTCCTGGTATGAATCTGGAACTTTCCTTATTAAATACTATATAACTATAATGCCATTTAGTACCAGTACGTCGTTCAACCCTACCTTATATGAGCGTAACTCACTGATGGACCTGGCCAGCCACTGAATGTGGCAACCCAGACATCAGTCCTTCTGCCACTTCTGCCTCAGGGACACGGCATTGTCTCCCGTCTTTCCAGACCATCAATGTCAGAATTGCATGGCAAATTCGACAATGCACGTCCATCGAAGTTATTCACTCGAGATCTCAGATCTCAAGCGATCTTTTTACGGTGCGTCCGCATCAGGTTGCTCTGCGCTTTTGGCCTTCGAAGTGCTTCGATTTTCTTGCTGTTTGCCTTGGTGTATCTGCCTCGAACTACAATTGAACGTTGTAACTTCCATAGCCAATAATATTCTTCCCGTGTCCGCAAGGAACCCAGCGCAGAACCTCCCAATGATTATGCAAAAGGGATGGAGGCTCAGAGAGAACAGCAATATAACTTGTGACTACCTCGGGACATCTTCTTGGGGGAAATTCTATTTTTTTTTTCTTTCGCTAGATGGAAGATGATCATTGCATTTCGTGTCGTATTATTTAGTTGGCTTCGGAAGATTCCGATGAGTGCAGCCTTGAGAGCAGTATTTCTTGTTTGGCTGCTGCTGGCGGTTTCTGCAGGCGTCCCTGGGAGCTGAACGTCGCCCCACATTACCCCTGCAGCCATCGGCACCAGAGCACCTGATGGCGCGTCGAGGTTCTTGCCAGACGCGTCCCACTTTCTAACGACTGTTCCCCACACAAGCAAACACGCTCCTCCATCCGGGCGCTGCTCCCAAATTCCATCTTCTCATTGAACCAGGAGTTCTCTCGAGTTCCAAGACCCGGATGCGCGCGGTCCGAGTCTGGAGCGATTGCTGCGATACGGCTCCATGACCCGCAACAATCTCGGGGAGCATATGGGTTGGCTGCTAAACACCATCAAAGGATCGCCGCCCACAGCACCGCAGCTGCCTGCTGCCCCCAACTCGCATGGCCATGGCCACCCTTCCGTCTCATCCATCGTCGGGTCGTCCACGCCCGACCTGGGATCACAGCCAACCCGGGTCACGAATTCCAATTGCCCAAGTTCTGTTTCCAGCTCTACAAATTCCTCCTCGAGCTTCTCTACTGCTACTTCAGCTTCCGCCTCCCACTCTCAACCCCACCCTCCACGTCTTTCGGCGCCCACAACGCGTGCTTTGACACCTCTGAACGACACGCATTCTGCCTCTAATTTACGTGAGGCAAATGAGGGATCTGCGAGAAAACAAGAATCGGCCCGGCTTCCTTCACTTAAGACGTCGAAGCGACCGACTCTGTTCACCAAGCAGCAGCCATTACCTACCCCAACACCTACCACTGGGACAACGCCAATTGGTCCCTTGCAGAGCGCGTACTCGGCGTCGCTTGCGCGTGAGTCGCCGTTCACTACGACTCGAGCGCGAAACGAATCGCTTTCTCCGCCGCCGATTTCCAACAAGACCCGCAGCACACGCCCAGCGAGCCGGACAGTTGACTTTATCGACATTGAAGATGATGATCTATTTTCCGATTCTCTCGACCTGACCGAGGCCGATAATCACGACGCTTCCAGCTCCGTTGTCGCCTTTGGCGAGGATAAGAGGCTGTGGCGTGAGGACTTCGCTAAGCGCCCGGAGCCGGGGTCCAACCGCATAAAGACGCCGAGAATGGCTGACATGGTACTGCCGTCGCTCGCCAAAAAATCGATGAACGACATCGAAAATGAGTTTCCGGACATCGAGGATCTTATCCCTCCTTCGTCGGTTCTCAAGTCAGCTGTCAAACAACGCCCCACATCGGTCCTTTTGGAAGCGGACAGCCCTTGCTCTCAAGTTGCAGCGGGAACGACAACTTTGCTCACCAACAATGACCTCAAGATCGGAGCGGAGACAGAAATGAGTGGCGATACGGACGGGGACCCCATCTCTGAACCTGCCTTGAGCGTACGTCGGGACTCATTTGAGAGCACACCTTTCACTACGGCAATCGAGACGCCGGACTTGGCAACATCCTCCCGGAAACGCAAGACGCCATCATCCCCGACTGCCATCGCGCATGAGCAATCCTCCGATGTTGAACCGTCACCTACTGTCCAAACCAGCAGAAAAGCCAAAAGGACTCGACATGATGTCATTTCGGACTCGGAGGATGACTTGATGGTGTCCCCCATGTACCAGCCCGCCGTCGGAGAAGAGACCAGCTCACGTCCCACTGGTAGCCACCAGTCCCCCGAGGAATGCCAGCGTATGGATATCGACATACCCTCCTCTGCCACTGAGTCGCCAGCCATGGGGCAGCAGCATTCCCGGACCCCATCTGTTGTTTCTGAGGGAAAGGAAATTGAAAGATTGTTCAGCGATACAAGGGAAAAAGCCCGTTCTGATGTGGCGCCACCAACTGAAGATGTTCGGTCCAAGCAAGATTCACAGAGCTCCCTCGACTCAGAAATCAGGCGGAACAAGCATGTTTTTGGATTGTTCCTTGAGCGCCCATCTGTTTTAGAGGATAAGATGCGTTCCTTGGACGACCAATTACGCAAGAATAAGGAGCAGTACACACAGTGTCTCCGTGATAATGCACCAAGGGAGGACCGCGAGCGGGTAAGGAATGCCCGCAACGAATTGGTACAGAAACAGAAAGCCTTGAATGTTATAAAAGCCGAATACAAGGCGTACAAAGAGCTGAGCAATAAGCGGGAGGAACTCCTGGTCGAGCTGGGAAATGCATTTGAAGAAGGACTTGACACGATGGAGGATGAAGCCCAATTGGACATTCTCTCAGAAGAGATCAAAACCAAGGAAACCGTGCTCATTAGCAGCCTTATCGCCGCGGGCGTCGACGACCTCGACTTTCTCGAAGATCCAAACGACTCTATCGCCGCCCCTGATTCCCCCCCCACACCGGTCGTGTTTGCCACGCAACCCTCGCATAAACTCGCCTCGAGAACTTTGTCGGACCAAAATGCCGGCATCCCGGAATATACCTCCCAGCTCGTACTGCAGACCCAGCAACTGTCACAAGGTCGAACGTCGGCCACGGAAGGCACTACTCTCGTCAACACGTACACACTGCCGTCGCCACCGTCTTTCTCAAAAACACTTGGCGCGGCCAGGCGCGGCAGCTTCAACACTGACAACGCGAATAACCGAAGTCTTTCGGGGCTCTCCAACGACGAGGGCCTTGCCAGTACCATCCGCGAACCCCAGACAGCGTTAGGGAGCTCTACCCCTGCCTTTGCCCATAGCGCCGCAGCAGCTGTTCGTGGTCCCTCGCGGCTGATGCTCTCGAAACAGGACAAGACACCTGGCAAGAACATGAAAACGTACGGCTCCGAGTACATCGACGACTTCAGTGACGACGAGGCAATGCTCGCAGCGGCAAACAGCTTCGAGCAGCAACAGTCCATGTTTGCTGCAGGTCCATCTCGGGATCGGTCCCCAGCGTTCGAGCCATCCGCGAATCCTGCGACGCCCCTGCGAAAGCGACCAGCCGCAAGGATTGTAGCTTCGCAACAGCCGAAGGCCAAAATAGACTCAGAGCTGATGAAATTCCCCTGGTCTTCCGACGTTCGCAGGGCATTGAAAGATCGTTTTCGGATGACTGGATTTCGGCACAACCAACTCGAAGCGATCAATGCCACTCTGGCCGGCAAAGACGCGTTCGTTTTAATGCCCACGGGAGGTGGCAAGTCTCTCTGCTACCAACTCCCGGCCATGGTCAACTCGGGCAAGACCCGCGGTGTCACATTGGTCATCTCCCCTCTCCTGAGTCTTATGAACGATCAGGTGGCACACCTGAAAGACCTCAACATTCTCGCCGCGACCTTCAACGGTACCATCAATGCCGCGCTTCGCAACCACATTCTTGGCGCTCTTTACCAACCTCACCCGGAGCATCACATCCAATTGCTCTATGTTACTCCAGAAATGCTCACCAACAGCCCCGCCTTCAGGAATGGGGTTCAACTCCTGTTTCGAAAGAACAAGCTCGCCCGCATCGTGATAGATGAGGCTCATTGTCTGAGCCATTGGGGCCATGATTTCCGCCCGGACTACAAGGCACTGGGGGAGTTTCGGCGCGGGTTTCCCGGCGTCCCGGTGATGGCACTGACCGCCACGGCCACAAAGAACGTCATGGCTGATATCAAGCACAATCTCGACATGGAGAATTGTGAGGTCTTCACGCAGAGCTTCAACCGCCCTAATTTATTCTACGAAGTCATTTACAAGCGATCTCGCTTCGTCCAGGGAATGGGTGAGCTCATCCAGGAGAAATTCCCTGGCCAGTGTGGCATCGTCTACACCCTGTCGCGCAAATCCGCCGAAGGCACTGCGCAAGTCCTCGAGAAAAGGCACGGCATTAAGGCTCGCCACTACCACGCCCATATGGACCCAGAATCCAAGCTCGACGTCCAGAAGAAATGGCAGAAGGGTGAAATCCACGTCGTCGTCGCCACGATCGCCTTTGGCATGGGTATTGACAAGCCGAATGTTCGATTTGTCATCCATCAGAGTCTGCCCAAGAGTCTTGAAGGTTACTATCAAGAGACCGGGCGCGCTGGACGGGATGGGCTGCCCTCAGAATGCATTCTCTACTTCGCTTACCATGATATCCCGGCTCTGAGACGCATGATCAACGATGACAAGGACAAGGCGAGAGACGAAAAGGAGCGACAGCATCAAATGCTCAATCGCATGGTAGCGTACTGTGAGAGCTCCCATACTTGCCGCCGCGTCCAGATCCTGCGTTACTTTGACGAGAGGTTCGACGCTGCGGACTGCAACAACATGTGCGACAATTGCGTCAACGGATCTGTAAATGAGGAGCCCCCTGTCATGGAAGACTTCACCGAGTGCGCCATAGCTTTGCTCACCGCCGTCAAGGGCCAACAACAGGTCACTTTGGGGAAGTTAGTCGACATTGTGACCGGGACCAAGAAAGTCGGAATGCACAAAAATGCGCCAGGTTTTGCGCTCTGCAAAGGGATGAAGAACCATGAGGTTCAGCGTGTTGTCATGGCCCTCCACGACGAGGACGCTCTTGCCGACTACCAGCAGACGGCCGCGAGCAACGGCATTCCCATTACCAACTTTAAGGTAAGAACTGCCGTGGTTACCCCCGAAGACCTCGTTACAGACAACTAAACCCACCTGATTCTAACGCCGTCAACAGCTCGGAAAGAATGCAGACAAGTACCTAAATGGAGGGCGCCGGCTGAGGTTGGAGGTAAGGAGGAAAGATCTCCCGTCACTGGTAGAAGAGTCGACTCCAGGACGCAGGAAGAGGAAAGCCCGAAACGCCAAGAATGACGAGGAACCCGAGGAACCCTTAGACGCCTCACGGATGAGAAGACCCCCGCCGTCAACAAACATTTCATCGCCCGTGTCTGGGCTGTCGAAGAACCGGAAAGCTAAATCTGCTATGAGAACGGTCACAGACGAGGAGGATGAAGAGGATGAGGATGGTGTCTCTACCCGGCCGCTACACAAAAACGGCTACGAGAAGGACAACTTCGTGGTTTCCGATGAGGAGGCCGAGGAGGCGGCATTTGGCCCCCCACCACCTTCGCGCCGCCTGCCGCCCCACCGCCGGCAACAAACGCTCGATGAATTGGGGCCTCCCATCTCGCGGGATTCTCGCTTGGAAGAGGCTGGCTTAGACGAAATCCATCAGGATATCGTTCAAGCCTTCGTTGAGCGGGCACACAGGGTTGAGGAGGATATTCGCAACAGGCATGGGCTGCGCCGCGCGCTCTTCACAGAACAGCAATACCGGGAGATGGCGATCCGCTGGACAACGACCGTCGCCGCGATGTACACCATCCGCGGAATCGACAAATCCCGGGTGGACCAATACGGCGCTAAGTTCGCCACCCTCGTTCAACAATTCCTCCGCGAATACCGGGAGATGATGGGCCGGGCTCCTCCATTGTCACTCCCCAATCCGCCCTCTTCCTTTTCGGCAGCCGAGATTGCGCCGAGGAGGAACCAACACGACGTTGTTGACCTCATCAGCGACGACGAAGAGTTAGGTGTCGGCCAAGGTCGGCGACCTCTCCTTGGGGCCCGCGGCGAAGTTGAGGCAGAGGGGAATGATCCCGACGAGGACGACGAGGAGAGCAACGAGGAGTACCAGGAGGAGGGGGATTTCGGGACCTCGCGGTACTTCCGCCGCGGCAGGGCCAACCAGGCGCCTCCAGCAGACCAGCCCGACGCCGCCGCCGTCGAACAGTGGCACAAGCGCTTTGAGGAACTCGAAAGCGTCAGGGCCCCCAGGCGCCCGAACGATGATGACAGCGGCAGCAGGGGCTCCAGAGCCAGCTGGAGAGGCAGTACGCGGTCCGGTTACTCCAGGGGTCGGGGCGGAAGAAGTAGTGGCTCTTCGCGCGGCGGCGTCTCGAAACGAAAGGGGTCGGTCAGCCGACAAGCTGGCCGCGGTGGCGCCTCGGCGGGCACCTCCCGGGGCAGGCCTACTTCTGGGTCAAGGAGGTTTGGCGGCGAGGGCAACAGCGTCCCCAGCATGCCCTACTAGGGCTTGCCGGCCGCTGGTATCCATTGTCCTAAGTCGATCAAAGCGTGGTCCCTCTTCCTCGTCTTCCTAGTCGTTTCGACATGGCGATCACGTACGTGTGCGATTTGAACGGTTTCACCGGGAGTGTGGTCAGCCTGCTATTGCGGTCCGATGGATCCTCGTACGATTTCATCAAGGATCTCACGTTACGCAACACCACGATGCCAAATCTGGCCTCGGGCAAAACCTCTCAATTTGCACGTCTCTCGCAGGGGGGTCTGACTGCCACTTTCACGGTCTAGTCAACCATTCTGCTTCCACCCAAAGTTTCAGCATTTGGCTATTTTCTCAGCACCTGCTTAGCAAGCGAGCGGGCAGCAATCATTATTTGACTTTATAAGCATGGCGCGGCGTACACAACATGAACCAAAAGAGGCAAAGGGTGGAGGTCATATAAAACGGGAGTTCAAGCATGAAGAGGGCGGTATGCAGGTTACATTGGAGTTTAAGGGAGCTTTTTTTTTTTTCGGTGTTTGCATTTGCATCCTCTCCTCCCCCCCTCCCTCTCCCCAGTATGTGGGAAGTCGGGATGACGAAGACTCCGAAAGTGGAGGGAATGATGAACAAAACGTCTTCCATGAAACAAATGCATATCTTGATTGTATATATGGCCGGCCAAGAAGGACATACGCACAAATTTGCTTTCCCTAATCAAAGGACGGAAGTAGTTCGTTTAGTAAGCGGGCAAGGGGATGGAGCGGATGTTGTATGGTATGGCATAGCATGATATAGCATCAAATGATACCCTGACATCTGCTTATTCGGTCTCCCATGGCCAGCGCTGGAGATGACAAAAAGCATCGCCTCCGTTCCAGTGGCTTCAATTCACTTGGCGGGAAAAGGTGTAGAGTTTGATCGAAGGATATTCTGTTAGTTTTGATTTATGCACATCATTACTCTCGCGTCGGTCCTATGCCCACTATCCACCACCCGCTGTTCTGCGATCCTGGTCCTTTCCCTTCCTGCTCCAAATCCAACAATTACCCTTGTAAAGAACCATTGCGCCGCCCTTCCCGATGGTGGTTACATGCTGGGGGTATATCTTGGGGTAAGTGTATGTATATATGTGTAGGGCTGAACAAAAGTAAGGTTTAAACAATAAGAATAAGTAGATATGAAGGTAAATAAAGTAGGTAAACTTGGGATGATGAGATGATGACTGGGTCAGTTGCAGTCTGCTGAGGGACAGAAAAGAGTAAGAAAGGAAAGAAAAAAAAAATCCTCCTCTGTTTAAGTTTGCCGCTGCTTTCCATACAGCAGCCAGCTCATGGGCTGGGGTGCAAAGGTTGGAAGGTTGAGAAACAAAAAGTCGGCTGATCGGCCAAAAATTCTGGCCTCAATAAACAGATCTCGACCCTCAAGAAGAAGCGAAAGGAGTAAAGGGGGTCGAGTAGCGGCTAAAAACCGCGAGAAGAATGGTCATAACATCTTGGCAGTCATGAGGAAAACCAAACAGCTCTAACCCCCGTCCTCTATGGGCGGGTCTGTCAGGACCAGGTTGCAATCAAGCAGATGAAGCCGTCGGCTTCGGCTTCGAACCCGGCTCCGGCTCCCGCAACTCGGCGGCAATCTCTTCGCGCACCTTGCGACACCACTGCAGAACGGCGTCCTCGAACTCGACCCAGAGGTCTGGACTGGCGTTGTACTGCAGGCCGAGCGGGTCCGCCTTGAGTAGCACCTCCCAGCGCAGCTCGGCGGCCTTGAGCCAGTAGCGCAGGTTATCTGCGGCGCGGTACGGCTTCTGGGTGTTGGCATAAAAGGTTGGAATCGCGCCGAAGCGGCGGCAAGATTTGCGGACAGCGCAGTTGTGCAGCTGAACCAGGCGCTGGCCGTTTGAGAGCGCCGCGAGGAAGGGCGTAGGGAGCGATTGCGACTCCAGGGGCTGTGTTCGGTCGATTGGCGTCCACTTGGGTATGACAGGCATGTTTTCGATCGGATCGGGACCCTTGAGCATGGAGCGCATGAAAGCTTCTTCGCGCTCGTAGTCACGGCCTTCCCAACCCTCGGGATTGAGCCAAGTCCAGGATGACCGTTCAGCGATCTCTTTGGCCTCCATGGCATCCTCGGCAGTCAGCATGGCGCGAACACTGGCGATCCAGTCGTCCATCGTCCGAAACTCGTCCTCGCGCATGCCGCCAGCAAAGCCCCTAGTTGCCATGCGCTTGAGGACGTCCATGACTGACAGCAGTTCGCCGCGCAGCTCTTTCTCGGATTTGATGGCGTCCAGGCGGTCGGGTCGGTCATGGGAGGTGTAGTATATCTTGGCGGCCCTGATGGCTAGTGTCATGACATCGATGATGTTCATTCCCTGAACCTCGTACCACCCGGCGGAGGGAACCGATGGACGCCGGCCCTCTTGTGGCTGAGAATCCGCCGACTCGATGCGAATGGTGACCCCGGGAGGCATCTTGGCGCTCTTGGCCTCGCGCAAGGTCTGCTCGGCAACGTCCAGGGAGCTTGTCAAATCGGACCTCAGCTCGGCAATGGATGGAGGTTTCGGTATCGGTTTCTCGCGGTGGTTGTAGGTGCTGGTTGTGGGGGGTGGCATGTTGGGGTCGATCTCCAAGTCGTCCGAGAAGTAATCTTCGTCTTGCTGGTCCGGGTGGTACTCCTCAGTGGGCGACTCGACCATCGAGCCGTTGCTTAACCCCATGACGCTGCTGAAACCGCCTTGGGCGCTCGCCAGGTCGGGACTGCTTCCCATGGAGGCGTAACTTGAATCGTGATCACTGCCGGGCTTGGGCGTCAGGAAAACGCTCGGGTCGAGAGCGGAGAGATCCAGAGTGTGCGCCTTGTTGTCCCGTTTCCTCGCCAACCGCCCCCCTTTGCCATCAAGCAGGCCAGTCCGGGCAAAGTAATACTGCAGATGGGCGATGCTGCCCAAGCTGAGCACACTCTCCCTGGCCCGGGCGCTGGCGGCGAAGTCGGTGCCCTGTGGCCGCATGTAGCCTCGGCGTCTGTTTGGGCTCCTCCCTCTTGGTGTTTCCGGCGCGCTGCAGGTCGAATCCCTTGGACGAAGCTGCTCGCTGTTGAGACTGATGTCGGAGAGACGATAGCTCGCTGACGAGTTCCGGGAAAAGGCTGAGCCATCGCTGCCGAGGGACTCGCGGTAATGAGAGGCGTCGGTGGTTGCGGAACCGTGCGAGATGGTCGAGCCGGTCGAGAAGCAGCGGGACAGCTCGGAACGGTTCCCAAGAGCCTTTCGAGGAAGGGTATCGGGGGCGGGCGAGCCACTTCGGGAAGCGGGGTTAGAGGACGCGGCCATTGTGGTCGGATGTCGGGATGCCGGATGCAAGCTGCAGCCTTATGCCGTCCAAATCCTTTTTCCCAATCTGTTTGCTCAGGCGGGATATGATGCTGAATGGCGCAAGGAGACAATGAACAGCGCGGGAGGATAGTGGGCTGCCGGGGCAACACGGGAAACACGGGATACGGCGGCAGCAACACAACAGCCCAGGATCTGACACAGAGGAAGTTTTGGCACTTATTAGGTGCTATCGAGAGATCTGCTGCGGTTCCGACTGAGCAAAGGAGACGGACGACTGGCTGCGGCAGCGGATTCGAGCCAAAAACCCAAGAGTTGTTGAACGTGCAATGGGGAAAGATCACGAACGGCAGGAAATAAGGAAGATCGGGATCGGATGGCTTTCAGGCGGAAGAATTGCTCGAGACGGATGGGGGGGTGTGTCGGGACACCTTCCGGGGTTGATGCGCTGAAGAATGGGCTCGGCCAGGGGTTGGGGTGGAGTCGAGCAATTACGCATCTGGTTCCAGAAGGACCCGGACGGCCGACGCGATGGCCCGCTTGTGGGGAAACACGGACGCGTGAAGCAACGGCTCGCTGGATGAGCCTAAGTGGAGCCTCCTCGAGCCAATCTCTGATGGCATCTCCTTGAAGCGATCCGGAGTGGCCGCGGGAAGCCCGACACGCGACGGCATGGAAGCCGACGAGTCGCTCTGGTTATTCTCGATGGAACCTTCAACGGGAGGGAACCTAGCGGGAACGTGGCCGTCGGGGCCCCAGGCGACCGAGGGAAAACGGAATCAGGGGACTCTTTTCTGTTGTAGTGAACGAGAGCTTCACTTGCTGAACGTACGTGATTGGCTGGATGCCCCTGCTACCCCTGCTTTTGTTCCAGAGCGTCGTATTACAAGATTCGTTCCATGACTGAGACGGCAACGTGGTGTTTTTTCTGGGTTGAGAAAGCGGGATGGTGTTGGGACGTTGGAAGCGATGCAGAAGCAACGCTACAGCCGGGAAGGTGCGTGCATCCCGCTCTGCACGCTGCCGAAACCCAACACACGCAGTTCTCTAGCGGAGGGGATCTTCACATGACGCTGCCAGTGTGGTTCACGACGTAATGGAAAGTACGGAGTACTCCGTAAAATTACCTTCTCCTGCCTGACACGTATCCAACAATTTGCTCAAAACGGAGGAAGGGGGGGCTCACCCATTTTCTTTTTGTATGGCATTTGGTCCCGGTCCCTCCCATGATTGTTTTCCTTATTCTCTCCTTCGTCCTACACGTGTGGTAGTCTGCCACGTTGGGAAATTCGATCGTTCCCCCTTATAAAATAAACTGGGTTTTATCCTCTTCTCCAGTTTTCTCCCCCCTGGCTCACAACTTTCATCTTCTTTTTTATCCACCATGATGATGTTTGTTTGCACATTCACCTGATGCACGCATACTCATTACAATGTTCCTTACGTTTTTGCAAGTACTTCGTATGTACAATCCGACTCCTGACTCCAAGTTGGTGGTGATTGCAGGTTCCAGAACCGAATTTCTCGTACTTCTAATCCCTGCACGTAGCTTCTGCATGGCTGGCGAACTGCCGTCGCGGGGGCGCAGAAACCCATCGTTCGAAGCAATAACCCCCCTGTCAAGTTTACCCAACAGAGGGGAAACGCGGATTTGGGTTTAGAAGTTGAGCATCGCAGTCGAGCTGGTGCGGTCCAATCACAGTAAACAACGACGAGTGCAATGTACTCGGCTACCTACCTAGCAATCGATGATGTATTCGGGAGGAAGCAATTTTTCAAATGTAATCTATACAATCTATACGTGTATGTACGCTCCGTATGCAAGCTGCCAAAATCACCGATCGGATACTTTATGGAGGGTTGGCTGCAATTTTGGAATCCCTCAAGACTATCACCAGCTGTTACGATCACATGAGACGGTTTGCCAGGGCTTGCTGTGACTGCGGCGCAGAGTTTCCAGATTTGCGTTGCGAGGGTCATGTTTCTTGGGCACCCTGGCCTGGTCCAACCCACGAGCGCCCGTGGGAGATTTGTGCCCAATTCCCGTCATCTTCCACACAATCTCCTGCTCATCCTCACTTCCCCAAATCGTTTTCTCTCTCTCCGTCTCAGCCATTGTGATTCTCATTTACCTTGGCTTCATCTCGCTAACTCTGTCGAGGCTGTCGACCCATCGATTTCCCAAGGGATATCGCCCCATCTGATGCAAACCGCTGCAACTGCTGCAACTGCTGCACCGCAAGTCGCCAATTGCACTGACACACCCACCTGTAACTCGCCCATTACGCTGCACATGTCGGCCACTCATAGCCTGTCGCGCGTTCCCTCAAAAGCCCGAGCAGCCAGTCGGACGTGCAGCTAGGAAGGCCCTTGCTCAAATTTATGGAGCAAGCCCGGGCCATCTGACACTCACTGGAGTTCAAACCCACTGGAGGAAGCAACACAGACCACTGGAAGCTCCTTGCCCGGCGGCTGTATTCAGCAAGAACGGCATCCCACCAACCGCACAGCGCTGCACCGCAGTTCCCGTCGGCGAGCTCGCCGTAACCAGACAAGCCACTAACTAAATGACCACCCCAGCGGCCGCTGCTCCAGGCAGTGGCAATGATGACCGCGACAGTCTCGCCGATCCTGCTCTCGTCGACACCGGTATAACGTTAGCATTCGACGAGGACGCCAGCCGCGATGCGAGCAATGATGGCGTCGTCCTGACCTTGTCTGACGTTCCAAGCGATTTGGCGCAACTCGGTGTTACATGTACAGACTTTGATCGACTAGCACAACCGCAACACCACGACAGCGCAGCCCACAGCCACAGTCGCGACCCGCCAAAAAGCTCTCCTTCTCATCAACAACAACAACAACAACCACAACACCCACAATCACAACCACAACCACAACAGCAGCAGCAGCTCCAGCTGTCAGCATCGAACTCCCCCACCTCGACACCTGTCCATCGCGTACGAAAACCCTCGCCCGGGCTCGCAGCGCGATTAAAAGCCCTCGGCTTCGGCACGACTCGCAAATCCAGCCCACCACCCTCCCACCACCTGGAACCCGGCCGTCTTCCAGAAGAAGCGCTCAGGCGACTCGAGCAAGAATATCTCGCCAGCTCCACGCAGACCGTGGTCGAGCGGCGGGGCCGCCCCTGGAAGGGTGCCATTGCCCGCATCCCGTCCTTCTCGAGCCTCAAGTCGGACAAGTCGTCCAAGTCTCAGGCCAGAACCGAATTCGACGAGCCTGCACCCGAGGCCGCTATTGCTACTGAAAAGCCCGAATTGCTCCCAGAGATTGCCACGTCCGAGCCGCTCGAAATGGACACAAATAAGTACCGTCTTCCCGACCATACCAACGGCAACGGCGTCAAGGCCCAGCCCGGGACAAGGGATGAACACATCGCGAGGGACACCAGGCCGCCTCAGAGACCCGGAACACCCGAAATCCCGCCGCCCCCCCTCCCAAAGGACTCACCACCGCTAACAAGACGTGCCACCAATCCAACCACACCTGCCGCCCGCGACTCTTTCGATCCTAACTCCATCACCTTCAATCCCCTCGGCCTCCAACGACCCGGGTCCATCTACACCCTATCGCGAGCTTCTTTCGCGAACCAACTCGCTCAGTTGACGTCATTACAGCTGCCAGATGCCGATTCCTTATCCAACAAGGTCTCGGCCATCCCAACGGCCCAGGCTGCCACCAGGGCCCTGATAGGCGCCGCCGAACAAATTCGCGGATGGATATACAAGGCTTCTGAGGTTGTAGGAGGCCTTGAAAGTGATGACGATGTCGAGTGGGCCGCGGCAGGAGGGCGCGAGGGCATCGAAGACGTGGAGAACGCCCTCCTCCGCTTTGAGGAGCTAATCAAGGTCTATGTTGGCGCCATCGAGGACATGCAGAGCCGAGAAGACATCTCCAGCGTCCCAGCCGACGACCTCCGAAAAGCTGTGGCCCAGATGGAGGCCATTCTCGAGGAGTGGGCCAAGATGCGGAACTCGCTGCACAGCGTCAAGGCACAGGTCGAGATCGCCATGGAGTGGGAGGAACTCTGGAACATGGTGCTTGGGGACATACAAAACGAGATGGACGAGCTCATCAGGCTGGTTTTTGAGATGGAAGAACGGCGGCACAAGTCGACGCTGAGTGTGCCCACCGGCGATAGCATGGACGCCGGGGAGCTGGAGACTTTCGCGGCGGATGACACGCCCCGAGCACCGGTACGGTTACAGATGGCCAACAATCGCTTCAGCATGCCCGTGTTTCCGGTCAGCCCTACCTCGCCTTCGCCCAACGCGACCGGCATTTCCCAAGATGACTCCAGTCTCCTCGCGCTGTTTGCGAGGATGCAGCCCCTCAGAGCGTCCCTGGATTTCCTGCCCATGAGGCTTTCCGTTTTCGAAGCGAGAGCTGATAGCATCTTCCCAACCGCTTGCGAAGAGCTGGAAGCCCGGAGGTACGAGTTGGACGCCAGCTACAAAAAGCTGGAGAAGGACGCCGAATCTTTGCGCAAGGAGCTGGGCGAGGACCGCTGGGTACTTGTGTTCCGCGGTGCTTGCCGCCAAGCGCAGAAGATGTACGAATCGGTCGAGCGCAGCGTGGCTAGGCTTCGCGAAGCCATGGACGCAGGGATGCATCTGACCAACCAACCTGTAATGGCCAAGAAGTTGGAGAGTTACGAGGCCAAGAAGACACACTACGGCCCGGCAATCGAGCGCGTGCTAGCCATCATTGACAAGGGCGTCAAAGACCGGCTCACAGTTAACGGAGAGATTCTCCGCTTGCATGCCGAGATGCAAGCTAAGTGGGAGGAGCTAAAGGATGCCATGGCGGACATGGATGCTTCTGTCGAGGAACTGCACGCCGACAGGAAGGAGCAGCAACTGCGAGATTCCGTCTCAAGCATGCTCTCCAACGATATGTCGACTCTCGCAAGCGGCCACGAGACTCCTCAAAGCTCCCCTCCCTCGTCCGTCATTATGTCCGTCATGGGCTCGAGCAGTTCAGCCCACTTTAAAGCACCAAAGCAGCGGTCAGCCAGCGCCTTGGGCCACACGCCAGCTAGTCGTAGGCAATCGTTGCTGCCGACTCCCAAGACTCAGGTGAGCAGGAAGTCGGTGGCGGCGCGGATGTCAACGTTGTCAGTTCCGTCCAGAGACAGCTCGGCCACGCCGACCGCCAACAGGTTACCGCGGCCTTCTTCCTCCTTGGCCACACGACCGAAGTGGAACTCATCAACCAATACAAAAGACATTGACACCGGCCACAACTTCAAACCTCTGACTCTCACCACCCCAAGCCCCTACTCTAAACGGTCCCCGACACCTATTCGCTCCGGCTCCTCCCTGACACCCTCGACAACATCCAAGCTGCCCACACTCCGCACGCCCAACTCTCGCGCAACATCCGCCTCACCCATTCCCGAAGCCACACCCTCCAGAAACGGGCTCCTGTCCTTCCGCGAGCGCCTCGCCTCCCCAGTCCCGCCATCCTCCAACCAGCGCTCCATTTCCAGACCCCGCCTCACCACCCAACCATCGGCGCCGCCTGTCCTCTCTAGCAACAATAACAGGCGCGCCTCACTCCAACCGCCCAAGCCACTTGACTTTTCTCGCCCGGACGCAACAAACACGACAACAGCCACCCCACGGCGACCAGCCAGCTCGCTGGCGACTTCAAGGCGGACTAGCCTGCTGCCCCAGCCGAGGACAGGCTCGTCGATGGGGATGGCGGCGAAAGGGTCCGGAAGCGTGATCACAGGCAGGGAGAGTCCGCAGGCGGTGGCCGGGGCGAGGTTTGCGATGCGAAAGGGGAGCAGTAGCAGCGCGTCGGCGGCGCCAGGGGCGAAGGATGCGAAGCCGCGGTGGAGGATGTAAGGGTTGCGGTGGAGGGAGACCGCCGAGCGCGGTTGGGGACGAGGTTTCCTCTACCGTGACGTCAGATCAGATTTGAGGTTTGACATCTCAGTGAAAGGGACACGGTTGCCTTGTGCTAAACGCGGTACGGTGCAGATTGGGGACTTGCGCGTGTCGCACGAACGGCGCGCAGTATTGCACTGGTGCAGCGTTTCATCTGGATTGGTCAGCTTTTGGAGGAGTCGAAGTCAGCTACCAGCAGCCAAGCGAACCTAGGAAGGTAAAGGGCGCTTAGGGGGACGGGGGGAGGGCTTTGAGGCTCAGGAGATATTGCCGATTTCGACCCGCGGCGAATTTCTGGAGGAAATTTTGACAATTGGTGGATTGTGGGAGACACTGGAATATGTCAAGGTATTTGGAGGTTGATCCTCTTGTTCATTTCTCTTCTCAATTTCTCTTCTCATTCTGTTTTCTGCATCTTGTGGTTCTCATCTTTAGTCTTCTTATACCCCGCCAAATACCCGTCTGGCTGTTGATGTTGTTATTGATTATTTTTTTTTATTGCCATTGTGTTTCACTTCATCGGTACTTAGCTGTTGTAGCATAACTCGGTTATTCGTCTTTGAATCCAGGATCACTTTGGCATTTGTGGCAACAGTATCTAAGTTTGGTGGGCGTCCCGTTGTATGTAGCTGTCTATCTAGGTCTTTCGGGCTGGCAGAGTATGCTGGGGTTTGAATAGCTATCGGAATAGGAGTTGAAGCTATGGAGTGGTCGGTTGAAAAGCGTGCGCGCCAACGATAATAGGGTACTGCAGCAAACCTACTTCGCCGGAACTAGACTTGACACTTGCAAGGGTATCACGAACTGTATTTGCTAACGAAGAGAAAACGGCTAAAAACACCGCACCTATGAAAAATATCTACTCCTATGGGGAAGCGTCATTCCTGTCTCGTGGACGAAGATGCTGCTGCTCGGTGATATCGAGTTTTAATCCTCAGGATGTCTCAGCGAGCCGTCTTCATTGCTGCTCGCATAGGCGCTGTCCTCCCGCGCGATGAAAGTTTCACGGAGAAAGGCGAGGAACCGATCGACGTCTTCCACGGTGCTCATGGCCCCAAGACTAGCACGTACAACACTGTTTGGATGTGTCAGCGGTGGAGGAAAGGGAGAGAGATACGGGAGAGCGGTTACCCAGTAGGCAATTCGTTGATAAGACCAATACCGCCAGCGCCTGCGATGGGTCAGTCTTCAGAAGCTGATATTCTGGAGGAAATGGTGGGAAACCAAATTTACCGCAGTGATGTCCAGCGGATCGAGCACGACGAAGTTGCCAGGGTTCATATTGCAGGGCCGTAAACATGCCCCCTGGGCAACAGATTCCTAGAGTCAAATCAGCCCCTGCCCCTTTTCATGTCAACAAATTAACCGAACCATGCTTACCTCCTGACCGCACATAGATTCCCCGGTCGTTGGCCAGGCTCTCCACCACATCATATGGCTCATAACACCCATCCGCCCTAAACACGTTAAATGCCACGGTAGACCCTTGTCGTTGGGCATCCCCGAATCCCGAACCTTTGCTGCCCTCCTCGTAGACCTTGCAAAGGGGCTGTCCATTCCCATATCGTAACGCCCTCATCCCTCGATACATGCGCCTCATCAGCGCTGTTGTATATGCCGAGATGTTCTGCATCGACCCGTACAGCTCGGTATGCACGTCGATCGCCTCTCCCAACGCCAAGATACTGTGGAACGGCAACGTGCCATCCTCGAGGGCCTCGTGCAGCGCACCACCATGTCCTTCTCCGGCAGCGCCGCCAGTCGCAGCGTTTAATCCCTTTGATATATGCCACGCTGCGCCAATAGCACTGACCATTAACACAGTGCCGCCGCCAAAGTATTTCCTCAGCGTCAGGATGTGCCCCGAGTCCTTGCGAACAACCAGCCCGCCCAGGTCTGGGAACCCAAAAATCTTGTAGAACGAGACGCAGACGAAGTCGGGCGCCGCTTCGGGGTCCGCAAACACCCCCCCTAGCCCGCTCGTCATGGCCAGCGCGGCGGCATCCAGCAGGGTATACGTATCCCTCCAAGCGGCAGCGGCGACACCCCTTCTCCTCCCGTTCTCCCGCACCCTCCCCGCCCACCGCGCCGTCGGCAACCTCCTCCCCGTCAGATTCGACTGCCCCGGCCACGCCATTAGGCCTAACCGCGACCTCGAACCGGATCCCGGCGCCGCGCCACAGTTGTCGCCGCGAACCTCGATCTTCCCGTCCAGCCAGGCCTCCACCTCGTCATCTCCCGCGACGAAGCAGTGGTGCGCCCCCGCGGGGCCGACCAGCTCACGCACGCCGACGAGCGAGGTGTGCGCCTCGCGGTGGTAGCCGTACCAGAACCCACCCCCGCTCGCACCACTTCCACTGTCCTCCCCGATGTCCCGGAAGGCGTCGCCCACGAGCTTGATAGCGGCTGTGGCGTTGGCGGTGAAGACGAGGTCGAAGTGGGCGGGGTCGGCGCCTAGAAACGCAAGGGCCGCGGAGCGGACGGCCTCGACGGCGGCGGTAGAGCGGGCGGCGGGCCGGTTGGCCGAGTGCGGGTTGCCGTAAAGGTCGCGCGAGAGGAGGGCCGTGGTGCGGTGGAGGGTGGCTAGTGCCGGGACGGTGGCGCCGCCATGGTCGAGGTATGTTCCTATTTTAATGGTCGATACCCGCGTGAGCGAGTGGACTTTGTTTGCATATTATATCATTAGAAGCCAGGACAAACCTTGGTTCATGTGAGGGTACTCTTCCTGACGGATGAGCTCGACTGGCTTGCTGTAAAGACTGGGGATCTTGGTATCGCTGTCATTGTTGTTGTTATGGTTGATGTTGTTGCTATTGCCACCGCCGCTGCCATGGTTGAGCGATACAACGTCCGTCACCACGACCGGAGAACCACGAGGTGCATCTGAGTCAGGTTCGGATGATGGGGACATGGGCCTGAAGGTTGGGCTGAGCCGGCGACGGATGGAGACCAGTGATTTACGACGCCATGAGGCATCCTGTGTCACTTGTTTCACGTCTCTGTTGGAAGCCGTAGTACGGCGTTCCAGTTGCCGTCTTGAGAGGCGAGCGAGTATGTCAGATCTAGCCATTGCGAAGTGGACAAAGGGGTTATGGCATATTCTATGTGTGAGCCAAGTGACGAAGCGGAATGGAATAGGCTTTTATATTCATGTATTTTCCACGCCTCCTGACATGGTGGGAGTCTATGGAGCGTCTTACAGCCCCCCGTGGGCCATCCGACTATCACCCAAGAGCATGAGGCAGTAGGGTTACGTTCAAGATCAATAGTCTTGCCGTCTGCACGAGGCTCAGCATCGGCGTAAAACTGACCTGTCGACTCGTCAAGCGATGTGCCTTAAAATGTGAAATGGACACTGCTGTCGGCCAGTCACGATGAGGGACCGTCCCCCTCCTCAAGACGATAGGCTAGGCGGCTGAGCTGCTGATCTTAACCCCTACCAAACATTTACCTGGCACTCCACACAACTCGGAATGCTGGCGAGGCTTATTCGCATCATGGGGACAGCAGGTGATTGCTGGAGACAGGAAGATGCATCCACGGGTGGGTATACATGGCTGCGGGATGCTGATACCTCTGAGACCGGGATCCTTTTCCGAGCATCGAGCTTAGCTGTCTACCATCAAGACCTGGCCG
This sequence comes from Corynascus novoguineensis, assembly GCA_033296725.1. Taxonomy (NCBI): domain Eukaryota; kingdom Fungi; phylum Ascomycota; class Sordariomycetes; order Sordariales; family Chaetomiaceae; genus Corynascus; species Corynascus novoguineensis. The sequence continues at coordinate 211,383 of MU857601.1, forward strand.
GACCTTCGACTTGTGATGTCACTGCGGGCAAAAGATGGACCGGGTGGGTTAGTCGAAATCGCTAAAATGGTGGTGGTGGCGACTGGTGGACTCCCACGTAGAGGAAGCCAGGGCCTCCAGCGACTGCATGTAGGGGCCCCCAGACACCGTGATGGGAAACCTCGGAAGTCAGAACCCTGACTTTGAACAGTTGGCGCAGCCACGCCCTTGACCGGTCGACTTTCCGCACCATCCCGGTGTGAGCAGGTAGACAATCCGACGATATCGGAAGGATATGGATGCCCAACTGTTCACTTAGGCGTATGTACACCAGCCGGGCCGTCCCCCCCCCCCTGGCCGTCCCCCCTCCCCCATCGAGCTCAAGGCTAGTGTAGCACCCCCAAGATCGAAACGGCGATGCAGGGTCAGTCAACACCTGCGCAACCCATAGGGCTAACTGCGAATTCGTCGTTCATGGCCGTCACTCACATGAGCTGACGGTTTGATGTCTCACAGAGAGCGGCGCAGATGGCGGCCACGCACAGCTGAGACAAGTATTTTCTGCGTCTTCTCACCCAGGAGGCAACGGGTTGATTGGCCAGCCCAAAAGGAGTCACCAAGGACGGGTATTGTTCTCTCCGGCACTCTTCTTCAATATCAGGGAAGAGAGTGATCCTTCTCAGGAAGAGCGGGCGATTGGCGGGTATCGGGTAGCCCTACGGGAATTATCACCCGCAGCCGGATGTAGATCCCGGCGCGTCCGATGCAGTTTGACTTGTTCCCGTGCCAGATAGACTATGCCGGACTCGGCGTTCTCGCCCTCGACTGTTCCTTTTCCGTCCGGGTCGTGGGGTCAGGACCTTTCCCGAGAATGCGCAGAGTCGCCGATTTTCGCCAGAAGTGGTCAAGGCGGCTTACTACAGTTCCTGATCTCCTCTCCATTCGGAGTGAAAGGGGTGCTTTAGGTAGTATCGAGGCTGGGGTCGAAGCTGAGTTGAAGCTGCAGGATGCGCGGGGCCGCGGGCGGTTCATCTGGCATGGTGTTGGCCGATCTGAGCTGGGTTGCCGTCCCTGGTTTTACGGTCTGAATTATCACCAGGACTGCTTGAGTGGTGCCACAGCAGATGGTATTGGTTTCGAAAGAGCGCCTCCATGGTGCAAGCTGAAGTGCGGACAGGTACGGGTTCTATTTCGCATACGAATTACAGACACGTGGGCAATCTTGTCCTCCGAATGAGCGGATCGACGTCCCTTGCCTGACATGGCCCGTCAACTGCAGGGGTTGGCTGCCCCGGCCAAGAGGTGGAGCGTGACTGCGATGCGAAGCCGCCTTCGGGACAGTTGGCGGCGAGGAGATACTCCGGTGACTTCCTGTACAACGCAGGACTCGAAAGCTGTCGCTCCTTTTGTATCACAACCTTGGGGATTCATATTGTGATGGAGATAGTGTACACACGTACATACCTACGTCGGATTCTCCAGCGTAGACGAGGTGCCAGAAATGTCACGTTATCTTTGTGGCGTTTGATGCGTTACGACAATTGGCGTACATTGTGTGTGAATACGTATCCTCAAGCTGTTAGCGAGACTACCGCCGTTTTTTCCTGCGCAAAACTAGAACTGCCCGAGACATTGACAATGTGGCGGTCCCGCGGGGAAAAAGTGATTCACTGCGTCGTCCCCGATAACTGGCTCGATGAGAGATGAGGTAAAGCACCAAGGGCAGAATTCGCTCGCTTTTCGCTACGTCGTTGAAGGTCGGCCCCTGATCAGCAAAATAAGTGATTTGCCGCGCTCTGCGCTTTTGCGCTTTAGTTGTACGTACTTTCAATTGCGAATTTGTGTCCTTCGGATGAGTAACCAAAGGAAGGTTGGGAAGCTAAAATCAGTTGTTGAGGTGATGAAAGCGCCAGGCACCTGCTCGGCTCCCCGCCAGATTGGAAGATTACCAGTGATCGGCGCTAGGATCTCTCTTGGCGTGTGAAGTGCGGGGGTCAGGGCAGGGGCCCGGCGCCAACCGGTCTTCAGGTTCGAGCCCAGCCGTGCCCAGATTGGTAAGCGGCGGTAAGCTCCCTTCCTTGCACTCCCCCATCGGTCCCGTCTCCACTTCCGACGTCCACGCGCACCCACGCACACAGGAACTGCCGAACCATGGACCGCCCGCGAATTTCCTGCTCGACACGACGACGACGACGACTACCACGACGAGGAGACGAACGCCAAAAACAGGGGTCGGGTGAAAGAGTGGAATTCGGAATTGGACACCACACACCGCCACGACGTGTTGCCAATCTGTAGTGAAGGGCTCTTCATGACACACACATTCAATTGGGGGAAATGAATGGCGGTGTCGCTTCCCATGCTGCGGACCTTGGCAGACATTAGATCCCCTCCCATCACATCCCATTTCGTCAAAGTCTCACTCTTGCAATTCATTGACCATGAGAAAAGCAAAACATTCTAGGTATTTCTCGCTCGCACCGCTTACGTTCAAGCGCATCGACTACGGAAACGCAGTAAACCCCCGCGAATTCCCACGCTGCAGATACTGATTAAGTAGGTAGGGTACATCACGCTGACCAAGGGTCCTTATTACACAGTACACTCTAGCAGTAAGAGCAAGTCCTGTCTCCCGTCGAACTCCGTGTACGAGGCAAGTGCCCACACACAACGCAATGCGATCGCCGTCGCCGCCCCAGGGTTAACGCCAACTCCAACGCCAACATCGCCAACACCCGGCCGCGCCACTGGCCCCGTCATGACCTTCTGGTGTCATGCCCGTTTATAGGCGCACCAACTAGAGCAGGAATGCCGCGACGACGCCGAGCACCACTGCGCCTGCCGCGCTTGCCCGTAGGGCGGGCGCGCCGGCCGTCGTGGGGCCGGTTGTTTCGGCCGGGTCGCTGCCCGCACCCTCCGTGTTGGTGGGCGCGGCGGTGATGCCCGTGGGTGGGGCAGTCGTCGACGACGACGGGCTGTTGTTGTTGTCGTCGTCATCGTTGTCGTCGGCATCGTCGCCGTCGTTGTCGTTGTTGTCGCCGTCATTGTCATTGTCGTTGTCGTTGTCGTCGTTGTCATTGCCGTCATCATTATCACCATCATCATTGTGGTCATCATCGTTGTCGTCGTCATCACCGCCGCCGGGCAGGTCAGCGCCGCCCTCGACCCTCTCAAAGTTGGCGCAAGTGATGCGCGTCTTGTTGGGGTAGTGGAACACGATGCTGCGGTTGCCAAAGAATGCGCCGATGTCCTCAACTGTCGACGCGTACAAGTCCACGTACGATGCCTCGAAATCGTCCTCGTCCGCCGGGATCTTGCCGTGCTTGCCGCTCAGGTCGCCGACCTGACACGTCGCCGGCGCGGAGTCGTTGCATGGCGTATCCTCGCCGCGGATGTAGGGGTCCAGGTGGGCCAACGTCTCCGTGCAGTTGCCGTTCTCAGGCACAGGCGCCACGTGGAGGTGATACGCTGAGCGAAAGGGGTGCCAATGTTAGAGGAGCGAGGAATATTAAGATAACAGCAGCGGGGAAGGGAAAAGCTTGGGAAACGTACAGAATGGGCCGCCCGTCTTGGGCAGATTTTCGAGGTTCAGAGTGATCCTTACTCCCCTGCCATCCTCATTGGCTACGGCCTTGACCCAACCCTTGATGTTGCCGCCGTTGGGATAGGCGGGCTTGAAGAAAGCCGAGTCGGGCAGGGTCGCTCTGTACTCCACGCCGACGGGGTTGTTGGTCACCTCGGCGGCATCTCCGAGTTCCTGTCGCCGACATGTCAGCTCCCGTACGGGGACCACGCGACGTGGGACTGTCTGAGATCACATACGCCTGTGTCCTGAGCCGAGACCTGGGTGGTGGCAGCAGCCAGCAGCACCGAAAGCTGAGTAGAAACGCGCATTGTGATGTAATATGTTTGTGATGTGTTTGTGGAGGGTTCACAGAGTACCAGCTGGGGCTTTTCAAGGAGGAAATACTCTGCAGCGATCACTTGGTTTATGGCAAAATAGGAAGCAAAGGTGGAGAGGCGGGTGCTGGCCTGGGTGGGCAAGAACGCCCCCTTTATAGGCCTGGACCTGTGGGCTCGGCGGCACCAAGAATTAAGGTTCGGGCGAGGATGTGGATGTACACTCCTAAGCGCGTGACGCTGCAGAGCCAAGCTTTTCGCTAACCGTTGGCTGTGGGCAGAAACGGAGAGTCGAAGGCCGGAGGAACTGGCGGTAAATATGGACCATGATGCACATTGGGGTGCTACATATTGGTCTGAATGCTCGCCTGGAGAAACGAGACCGACATGGAGCTTCAGCTTGTCAGTCCGGTCCCCTGCTCATCTCCATTCTGCTATAATAGACCTAGTATGGAAGAAATTCGGATGGTAGGCGCCATATTCTCACGGCACAGCCAGCTGACGCAGCTGAGCCCGAAGCGGTAATGTATCTGTACAGGTACATACGACAAGGATGTGGACAGAAGAGAAACATCGCACGTTGATGAACTGTGCGAGAAGCGCGACCGTCCTTAGTGCGTTGGCCCTTCTCTCTATCTCTGCCTGCGGTGTCTTTCAGGCAGCAGCTGCCGCCAAACTCCCCATTTTGCTCTAAATTGCCCGTAAATTACCATTTCGTCAGGCCAAAGGGCACGACCATGGATGCATTCGCGCACCTGCAATTAGCATATTCAAACCATTGGTCGCTTAAACGGCCAGGTGTGTAACTCCCCGCCACAACGGCGCAGTCGTCGGTCGATGTGTGCCACGATCGCCCTGGCGCGTCCAGATTTGGATCATCCATTCAGGGGTACTTAATGTATGTACATGTAGTTACTTGTATGGGGTTGGCATAGCGCTCTCGCAAGACCAATGGAGCACACCGAAAAAAAAAAAAATTCCGTTCTTGCACCGTTGGCATCCGTAGTGGTTTCTATTACCTTCATTCCGACAGATTAATTCCTCCCAACGGCCGCTGTCACAAGTTGGATCAACAAAGCCAGAGGCGACACGGAAGGCACAGCCGACATTGTTTTAGAAACGGCTTGGTTGGTTGGTTGGTTGGTCGGTTGGCCCTCCAGCAAACAGCCTGCAGCGGTTACGTACGTGCCTTGGGCCAACGGGTCTTCGCACAGGAAACGTACCCAGTAGTGTGCACGTAAACAGGTTTCCCTCTCACGCTCTGCTGATCCGCAGCCCACGACTGCTTTTGCTGAAGGGAGCCAAGGAATAGATCGGCATACTGCCAAGCTGCCAATGCTTCCTCAAAGGCGGAAGTCGCTGGGGCAGCGGCTACGTGCGCATACCGAGGGCCCGTTGGGTTTGGTAAGGTTCGTCCCCATTTGGAAACCAAAAGTGGCGACATTTTCTCAGTAATTCACCAATGTACGTCCGTAGATCGGTGTCAGAAATGCCAACAAGCAACAAGCTTGCAGTTTTGCTGAGGTGTGTTTGGCGAGCACTACAGAGTAAAGCCGATACTACGACCAGTACCCTATTTACCAAACAACATGCAGGGCACCTCTTGTTCACTCACAGCCGACGGTATGTACGGTACACTACGAAGTGGTAAGCGGACCCTGCAGCTGGTGAAGGCAATTTCCCCGGACCTGCTTGTGTTACAGGGCCAGGGCTTGTCCAATCATTCTCTGGCCGTCCAGCTCAACTTTCTACAAGGTGTAATCCGTAATCTGGGATGCTTCGGGAAACGGCCCTCCCCGTCCCATGAAAGGACGCGGATATGGCCAACCCGTGCTCGGTCTCGAAAGTCTTTGCTGCCTCAGTTTTTTTCACTTGGTCAGTTGGTTGTGGGGGCCTGGCCGGCCAGATGGTGGGTTGTTTCGACTGCAAAGCAGCTTGGCGGCCCTTTGCAGAGGTCTTGTTTCGAGGTCAATCCTTGTGTAGCCTACGAACGACTTGGCATTTCGTTTCCTGGTCTATTTTGGCACGTTAAGAGGGTTGGCCGCAAGTGTGCGGCCTCAGGCGTGCAGGTCACTTCCGCAGGTTTGGACGGAACAGCGTGGTGGGTTGATCCCTCGCGGACTGCGTAACTAAATGGACAAAGAGGCCCAGTCAACAGGCTGTGTTGCAGCATTGACAGCTCGGCCCGGACGGCAGCTCGTCATCCCGAAGCCCACAGCCCACCTGGCAACGTGCATTCCACAAGCATCACTGCCATGTATCCATACTTTTGCATAAATTACTGGTCTACTTTTGAGCTCAAATGGGATGGGCTTTCCAGGCCACCATCTTCGCCGAGGTGAACCTGGCAAGGAACGGTTTTTTTTTGGGGGGTGGAACAAGCGGCCAAGGCAAGCACCGAAACTGTCTCATTTTGACTAGAGTCAACAGAGAGACAGGCCAAAAGGATCCCCAATGTCTCAGTCTGAAGCCGGCCGCGCTAGATTCGATAGAGATGCAAAGATGGAAGGTTGAGTCGGAAATGGTGTATACTGGGCCAAGTGAAAGGCGAAACGATCTGGTTGGCTTCTTGGCTGGAAGTTTGCGAAGTCGCCTCACTTGCTCCAACGCTGGCTGCCTAATTCTTGAGGCACGAAAAGGTCAGAAAGTGGGTCAGAAAGTGGGTCAGGCCGTTGGTCAGCCACCTCGGTCAGCGGAAGTCGCAGCTCTGAACCTCTCAGCACCACCGATTGAGAGACCTATCGGTGATTGCCGTGTGCCCGCGACCCGTCCAGTCCTCCGGATCTATTGTCCCGAAATTCGAGAACGATACTCCTCGTGTCCCTTGTTGAGCAGTGCGTTGCTGCCGCCGCCGCCAAGATGAAGCCTATTGTGAGCGCGATGCAAGCATGGTCTTGGTAGGTGACGTCGCTTTCGAATCGGGTCCGTTCCAATACCGAGCCTCGCTGACACTTTAACAGCTTTGTCATTTCGGTATTTGCGATTGTCATTCTATCCGTACTCGGCGTCCTCTTCAAGAATAACCATCCCGAACTCGTCGGGTGTGAAGAGGATCCCGAGGACGGCCCGGCCGTTGCAGCTACCATCTTCACAGCCGTCATTATCTACGCTGTACGTTTGCGCCAACCAGGATTTTACGCGAGTGATACGTGGGAAGGGTCGATCATTAAGGCACATAACTGACCTTGATTGCTGTTTCTAGGGCTTCCTTGTCTTCTGCGGCTGCCAGGGCTTGTTGCACCTACGCGAAAACCGGAGGGGCGCGATCGCACTATAAAGGGAATACATCATGGGGTTTGGGATCATTTGGACACGGCGTTTTGGGCTTGTGCTTGAACGGAGGCTTAACTTACACGCGCGCTGTCTCGAAGCGGGGCGATACGGCATCAACTGTACTCATCTTACTGGGCGTTTTGGGTGTTTAGCAACTTCGGCAACACAAAACAGCTGCTACCTCACCACCTTTTCGCGGGCAACATTGTTACGGGCCGGATGTTGTTTGCGCCTAGATCTGCTACACTCTAGGGAGATGGAGTGGGCATCCCGTTCAGTCAAGCGCCGCGCCTTGAGTCTTAAGTCCCGCATTCCCGTCCATGTCGAAACTGATTCCCGGCATATGCAAACAACATATGACAAGGCTGCTAGAGCTCAGGCTTCCTTTCCATGAGCTGTAACTGGACGTCTTGAAACCGGGGTATCAAGGGTCACTGCCGGGCTTTTCTACGGTTGGACTGGGGTTTGGTCGACACAATGGTGGACAGTCTTGCGCCTATCTTTCTGTTGGCGACTCACCGGAGGAGAAGGAGAGAGGTGGATGGCCGCTGATTGGTGAAGTTTGGAAACAGCCAGAGAACTTTTTTTTTGTTGAATTCCTTTTAACACCCAAATTGCTCTTTCTAGGCTGCTATCTCGTTCTTCATCCATCTCCTGCCATATCATCTTTTCCTCCCAGGCTCGGAGGAGAAAGAACATAAACTTGAATGCCGCGCTACCCGACAATCGGAAAGATAGGAGAGGGGGTTGAACGGGTGGATGGATCCACACGGGCGGGTAGCTCGATCTCGCTGGGACTAATGACAGCTTCATGCCGACTTGAGGTTGCCTTGTCTTTTTCATTATTCCTGCGGTACTTCTATCAGGCAGCGTAGGCAGCCGAGGAGCAATAGATTCGAGGAAGCGCAATCACGAGGTTTCGCGTTTACTTCGTGTCAGGGCAACCATGTTATTTTAGGCAGACGGCGTAACTCTGCCCGAATGCGGAGTCAGTACTTCATGCACTGGGCGCGATCATCGCAACCGCGCCACCACAAAATGTCCACTCCATTTCTTAGTGTCTTTGGCTTTGCTCCCGCCCCTAATAAGAAGGCACAGCCAATTCCATCCTTTAGGTCGACTCATCCCCTCGTTTATCAAGTCCTCGAACGTCGCGTCCAACGGGCGCAATCGGACAGGATCTCTTCCTCCGGACAAAGTCCACGCACCCGTTACTCCGTTTCATTTCTCAAGCTTCAGTGAATAAATCAGGCAGTTACTTCGTTTTTATCTCCTGAATCCCAATCTAGAATTCATCGTCGTCAAGATGGCATTCGAGGCTCCTCCCACCTTGCCCGTGCCCATCGCCGGCCTGGTCAAGCATATTGCCCAGCACCAGGACACACCGCTGGTGGAACTCCTCGAGCCGTATCGCGAGTATGAGGCCCATCTTCGGGGAGCTTTCGCCCAGGATCCAGACAATGAACTGCTAAAGGATCCTTATGTCAATGTCCTGCCTCTCTTCACCGATGACACCCACAACATTAAGGTCAGGGCCCGCAACCTCAAGGCCGAATCGCAAGAAGAGAAGTCCAAATACATCATGCCTCTCCCCCCTACGATGCGGCGTCCAGATGGCTCTCCTGCTGTTGTTCAGTCGCTCCAGGAGTTCCAGCGCAACTTCAATGTCTTCTGCGAGTCATCTCTCAGCGAACTTGACTGGTAATGTCCTTATGCTTCTTTAAAAACATGCGAAGAGAAGAGGTCCAGTTAACACCCCCTTCCAGGAGCAATGTTGTCGCAGCCGGGTCCTCTGTGGTCAACACTCTGCTTCCTGTTCCGGAAGAGTATGCCCGCACCAAACGTAGCCTCCGCGAGTTTTACCACGAGAAGTTCTCCCCTGCTTCGGATGTTGACCTGTTCTTGTACGGACTCACCGAAGAGCAAGCAATTGAGAAGATAAAGGCCATCGAGACCAGTGTCCGCGATGCTATTCTTACCGACACCACTGTCGTCAGAACGAAGCATGCCATCACTATCTGTAAGTGGTCTTTAGAGTGATCGTGACAGTTTAGGGTCTCCTAAGCTCACATGATGAATCAGGCAGCCAGTATCCGACTCGCCACATCCAGGTGAATATATCCCGTCTTTAATCCTATTGTTGTTGTTGTTGTTGTTGTTGTTGTTGTTGCACCTCCTGCTAGAGCCGTGGCTGACCAGCTTAGATTGTGCTTCGGATTTACAAATCCGTCTCGGAGATTCTCACTGGCTTTGACATCGACTGCTCAGGGGCAGCCTATGATGGCAAGCAGGTCTACTGCACCCCGCGCGCTCTACAGTCATATATGACGCAGATAAACCATATCGATCTGTCTCGACGCTCCCCATCGTACGAGAACCGCCTCTCCAAGTACAGTCACAGGGGCTTCGAGGTGTATTTCCCGGATCTTGACCGGTCAAGAATCGACCCAACTATTTTCGAGAGGAGCTTTCAGCGGACTCTCGGCCTTGCCAGGCTCTTGGTTTTGGAGCGGCTTCCCACTCAGCAGGCCAGGGATTCCTACCAGGACGGACGCCGCAGGGAGAGAGGCCGGCCTCCTGTCAATCGCTATTATCGCGAGATCCGGTCCCTTCGGGGCAACATCAAGGAGGGTCATGAAGATGAAGTGGCCGATTGGTTGATTGAAGATGAGATTTCCAACTACCACACTTTCACCATACCTTATGGCCCAAGATTTAACCCGAAGAAGATTGAGAAGCTTTGTTACACTAGGGATCTCTGTAAGTGACTCGTCCTACTCACAGCCTTATAGTTCTTCCGATCTAACCAACTGTTGTAGTGCTCAACGCTGAGTGGAATCAGTCCGACGATAGGGAGGTTTATCTCCATCGTCACCCAGCTTTCGTATGAATACCCAAGCTCGCTTGTCTCTTGGTTACTGTAAACTAATCAAATTCAGTTTGGTCGTGTTGAGGACGTCATTAACGACTGCTGTGAACACTGCCCTGTCCCGAAGACAGATGAGGAGAAGGAGATCGCAGAAGAGGAGGAGAAGGTGTTCGTCTCGGGTAAGATATCGTTTATGAAGGACGATCCTGGGAGGCAGGTGAGTACCTTTCTCACTTCACCCCGTCTTTTTACACTGCAAGCCGGCCTGAAAACTACGGAACATTTTGATTCGCCTCCCTCTCTTTTCTCATTTCCCCGGTGGATTTCGCTGACGACGAGAATAGCAAATTGGCTCCTTCAACCCCCTGACCGACGACGATTGGACCGAAATGGCATATGTCGGCAACACTGCTCGACTATGCCAGGCCATTGTTGATCAAGACCTTGAGCTTGTCGTTGACTGGCTCGCCCAGGAGGGCTCCGACCCAAACACTCGAGACTACACAGGTAGAACCCCACTCCACCTCGCCTGCATGGCGTCGACGCCTGCCATCGTCCAGGCGCTCGTGGATGCTGGAGCTCGTCTCGTGGCCTGTCTAGCGGACGGACGGACCGCCCTCCACCTAGCCTCGGCTCGCGGTGATCTAGAGATGGTCAGGATCCTGCTACGTAAGAGTGCCGCCAACGAAGCCGAGTATGAAGAGAAGAAAGACCAGCGCCGCCGCAAGGAGAAGGCTCTGTCTGCCGACGACGGGGAGACCGAGAGCGAAGTATCGGACAATGCCGAGCATTCCGACGGCGAACTCATTGACGAATCCGGGTCCGAAGGCGGAGCCACGAGCATGGCGACCGGCTCATTCGTCAAAGTTGGGAGAAAAGAAGCCGGCATGTCCGAGGACATTACGGATGATGACGACGAAGACGAACCTGACTTTTACGACATTAACGTCACTGCCTGGGACACACCATGCTCCGCCCTTCACCTTGCCATTGTCAATGGTCATGTGCCCGTAGTTCAGGAATTGGTCCAAGTAAGTCCGCAGACCAGAACAAGACATTCTCTAGGAGGCAAAACTGACGACGAGGTACGAACAAGGAATATGGCGCCGACGTACTCTTGCCGGTTCAGCTCAATGATACAAACGAGGCCATTCTCACCTTGGTGCTCGCGCTGGCCCTGCCTGTAGAGAAGGCAAAGGAGATGGTCAAGGCCCTTGACACCCTTGGAACGACTTCAGCTCAAGCCGGCAAGACTCGCATCACTGCCTTCCACCGTTATGTCGAAGCGAACGCAGAGTCGCTACTCGACACTCTCTGGGAGTTGGACCCAGCTGGAACCAAGACTGCGATTAATCACATCGCTTTCCCTAGCGCGTACACCTGCGACAGCCCATTGCAGGTCGCCGTCAAACAGGGTAACCGAGACCTGGTCGTGAAGTTACTTGATCACGGTGCTGATCCTCAGATCGAGTTCGAGAAATGGTATGTACCGAGATATGAATGCCAGTAAACACCTGTGGTTCTGATGTTTCGGGATCAACTACCGAGACTTCATTCCTCTGCTTTTTCTTTCTTGAGTATGTTGTTCCGTTGATTGACCTCATCTTGTTGTCTAGGCTACGTTCGGCAAATCAGTCAGTTACGGTGTCAAACCAACTCCGCAGTTTGGCTGAAAACGAGAATAAGTTCAACTCGATGGTGGAACAGCCTCTGATTCTCGCGTTGGACGGTTCCAAACCGGAAATAGCGATTGAGCTTCTAGAGCGTGGAGCAGACCCCAATGTGCTTGTCAAGGATTCGCACAAGCACCTGCGGTACTCTTGGAATTCCTCGTGGCTCAAGGGCGGGTGCGCCTTGGATCTCGTTGAATATTACCTCCGCACCCTCCGCCAGTATCAGCAAGATATCGCTCGAACACTTGCTCCGCCCACTCTCCCTGAAGGAATTGACACCTACCTGGACCAGTTCGAAGAGGGGACATACCAGTACTGGGTCGTATCCCACGACATTAACTATCGCCGGAAGGTGTACGAACAAAAACTCAAGGAGTACGAGAAGCAGAAATTCTCTGGCCAAAAGCCGCTCAAAGTTGAAAGAAAGGAAGCTGCCATTGCGGAAGCGATTGCGAATTTGGAGAAAGTAAAGGAAGCCTTGCTTGCCAAAGGAGCCAAGACTTTCTCGCAGATTCGCCCAGGTTATACGCTTGGTACAAAGTCTACGACAAAACAACAAAACTCCCTCGTGAGCCAAAGCATGCCCGCGCTCTTCGCACACTGTTTCTCCATTGTGAATGTCAGGAATGTGACGAAAGCAAGGCAGCACGCCTACTTGAGACTGTAAGCTTTCTAAATGTCTTGTCCATTTCAGAGTTTTGTATTGCTGCTAACAGAACCAAGATTCACCGCTGCTCTTAACGGCGATCTCGAAACCATCAAGGCACTGACACTGGCTTCTTGGAGTGACGGTGACGTAAAAGATGAAGCTCCCCTCGAGATAGCCGTTTACGATCGGAATCAAAACAACCCGTTCTCGCTTGCCTTCCTTCGCGGCCATTATGATGTGGCCAAGGCCGTTCTTGAAATTGCGTATGCGCAGTATGCCCCGGAGGATGCACCCAAGACACGCTATACAATGCAAGAAGATGACGATTATTACTCTGATGATGGCTCAATCAGCAGCAAGGATTCCGAGCCAAGAATCTATAGTCAGATTGTCGACGAGGTGTTCACCATCGCCAGCGTTGGCGAGGTGTCAATGAAGGTGAAAAGCCACACTAAGCCGATGGACATGGTCAATTGGATATCTGTCGAAGACAAGACGCTTCACTGCAAGGTGTCTCCCCTTCAGAGTATGCCAGATACGTAATCACATCTTTTTTTTTGGGGGGGGGGATAACTAACCAAGTTCTCTACAGGCGCGATTATGGACAATGACATGGCCAAGTTACAGTTCCTGCTCGACGTATCTGAGCACTGGACTGTGCAAGACTACAAAACAGGAGATGAGATTCCTAGCTTCTACTCGTTCCCCGTTTCCCTGTTCGAATTAGCCATCGAAAAAGGCCGCGTAGAGCTGCTCGGCGAGATCATCCGCCGCACAGGAGCTGGATTGCCCCTGGAGAGCCTGGTGAAAAATACAGGTGTGGAACTACAAGTCAAGCCTCGGTATTATCAGGGGTTGACGGTTTACGGAAAGAAGAGGTAATTACGTCCTCGTTCTGGCAGGGGTATTTGCAACCGTCCTCGCACAAGCTAACTCGTCAACCTGAAATGTAGGAATGATTGGGCTCAAGCTGGCCGGGATCATGTCAAGCGTTACGGCGGCACTGAGAAGTCGCCCATTTTGATTGCTGCGCTTGCCGGCCAGATCGAGACGGTTGAGTGGCTTTTCAGCGATACTCCTCTAAGGCAGTATCTCGCCTTCGCCAATTCCAAAGGAGCCCGGGACGACCCGAGGCTAAAGCATCTAGCTCAGGCTCCGGGAGGGTTTGAAGGCGCCATACTCAAATGGCTTAACGATCAAAGTAAGCACAGCTCGAACACCAATGACACTCTGACCCGCAGGAGCTAACAAAGGGGGTGTAAACTAGGTGAGCTGGTCCTTCATGCTGCCATCTTCAACCGACCAAGCAAGAGGGCAACGGAGTTGGTGGCATACCTGGTCAGGTCCCGGCCATTCCTGGTTGATGTCAAGGCTGCAAACGGGGTCACTCCTCTTCTGCTTGCTTACCGATACGGCCGATTGGATGCCGCGAGGATCCTCATCGAAGCCGGAGCCGATCAAAAGACCCAGGATCGCAACCGGCTTAATCTGCTCCACACTGTCCTCTCGAACGAATGTGAGGTGAAGAAATTGGTACCGATGTTGAACCTACTCGACCGCGACGTACTCGTTTCGATGATTAAGGAGCGCAACAAGTTAGAAGAGGGCGGTCAAACACCTCTCCATCTTTTTCTCTCCCGCGCCGTCCACTGGGTCGGCGGGCTCGCAAACCATGTGATCCGTGTGATCAGAATGTTTGTCGAGATTTCGCCCGAATATACCAGGCAGGCATTCAGGATGCTCGGTGGCACTGGGGACACGCCTCTGCACACCCTGTTGTTGAAAGGCGCAGATCCTGCCATCGTTCGTGCCATTGTCGACTTCGATCCCGGCCTCCTGTGCATCGAGAACGCCGTTGGCCGCACGCCCGCCGAAGTCGCTCACGATTGCTACCTTGACAACTTCATCAGAGCTAAAGGAAGCTCTGTACAACACACGGCGGAGAGCTCAGTGGCCTCACTGACAACCGCGGATCCTTCTACATTCGTCAAAGAGAAAGGCTGTGACGAGCCCAGGGAACACGAGCCCAGGACAAACGTGGCCAAAAACTGGCGTTTCTGCGCCGAAGCCCTGGCGCGCAACGGGCCTCAGCCCAAGCGCACGTTAGTCAGTCTCGACTCGGCCAATTTTGTTGCCCAGCGGCTCGCCCGGAAACAGATCAGAAGCAAGAACCGCTATAGCTTCCAGCTGGCGAAGCGTGACGAGGAGGCTACATCCGAGCCAGTCGACACCGACGACGACGATACGCAAAGCAACAAGGTTACCACCAGCACCACGCGCCGTGCGAAGGACTTTGTTACCGAGCACTACAACCGTGCCCATGACGCGTGGTACGTTCCGAAGGAAGAAAAAGAGGATGGCGCTGGCGAAGGCGAAAGCGACGAAGGCACCAACGAAGAGCAAGAAGATGGTTTGTTCCCTGTCTGTGGAATTTGTAAGGGTTGCCATTACCCCCTCTCAGGCGGTGCGCTGGCGACAACGGCGGCCTGGAGGACGGCGTGTGTGCTTTGAGTTGCTGTGGTGAGGACACCCGGATTGGGACAGAATAACCTGAATCTCCGTGATAAGTTTGGAATGGGTAACGGGTTGGTATATGCCTGAGGATGATCGGTAACCTTAACTATAGTTGTATAGAGTTTCGGATATCTGGTGCCTACCTCAGATTAAAGCATGGTTTGCTGCCAGTTCTCTTGGAATTTCGGGACTAGTTAGTGATTTGGATAACCCTAATCGAGGACCAAACTAGAAAATTGTCTGCCCATAAAAGCTCCCTGTCCGCTCAGAAGGGTTTAGAATTTGTAATCACCTGACACTAACTGGCTCTAAAAGCATCTATGCTTGGTGATTTGGCTTCTACTACAAAATCTCTCAAGTAGGTGCCAGTTGGCGAGTCTACTTCAGCTAGGTAGGCAAGGCTTGAGAAGTTTGGTGTCATTGAAATAGACCACTGCATTTTTGCATATGTTTATTCGCTGAATTGAGTGTGTAGGGATGCAGAAATATGTAACTTACGATACGTTAACATGTCATAGAATCCTTAGAAGCCTTGCCATCTACCCACCAAACTCGAAAACCAGTCGCAGTGGTGCCGTTTCACCAACGCGGTCTATGCGACGCGGCTTCAGCTGCAGATCTGCGGCCAGCTCGGTGAGGCTTGCTACAGCTCGCTGCAGAGTTTGTCCCAGTCCCATACGGTTCTGATGAGGGCTGTATTATTTTTTTGGATGACCCTCTAGATTACTTAACACGCCTAATCATGCCACGAGCAACTTCTTTGTTGAGAAAGGAGCCATCGACGCCTGTGAGATCTAACTAGATTGTTTGAAATTTGATTCTGTGTGGCTCATACAAAACTTAGGACAGCGCATTCAAACTCTTGAAGTTAGTCAGCCGTAAATCAATTGTTCGGGGTGCCCATCATCCGTTTAACTTCTAGGCTGAGGCGATGAATGCGAAAAAATCAGAAAGAGGGCGAGACGGAAAAGGATAGCCAACAATTTCTGATGGATGGATTTCTCGAATCAGTGGCATTATGGACTAACGTTATGCTCTTGGAACCTTTTCCATCTGATTCTGTCGCCAGTTCCTTCCAAGATAATGACGAAAGCGCACAACAACTTTCAAAGCAAGTTTCAAGACCAAGCCATGAGTAAGCCAACATTGCTGATGATTCAGGTTCCCTGCTCGCCGACAATGACCAATTTTCGGCTGCCAAAACCCAAAAGCCGCTATCGAATGATGCAGCATATTGTCCTACATATCTGAAGTCGCCTTGAATATTAAACTTAAGTAAGTTAGAAAAGTTATGAATGATCTACCAAGGCAGGCATGGATGTCGCTCTACGATAGCCAAGGTCGGCTAAGGTATAATAGATTATAATATATGAAACACTGTTTAACGCGTGCTAGCAGCCTCTATACGGTAAGCAAATTGACCACAGTCGCCTGAACTGTTGTAGTACTGTGTACTACGCAGTATGGTGAGGTAGCAGACGGCTACGGACGAGTACCTCACTTGTTCATGTGTACCGAGGTGTTTTAAGCGCGTTGCTCACAGGCCACGACACCTGAAGATGCGACATCGGTTGTCAGCAGAATTCGGGAATGCCGGCGCAGAAACGGCCCGAGGGGGAGCTTAGGCGGCCTTGCCTGTCGGCGGAATAGTCTCCCCTTGTTCGGTTATGAAATGCGTGTCGCGGGGTGGGGACTAAGTACCCACGACAAGCCTCGAGGCTTCGACTGTTTTTATTTTATTTATTTTACCTCGGCGTGTGATGTCTGGGTTGCCGGGCAGATACCATACGAGATCATCTATTCAGATGGAAAAATGTGGGTGAAGGTCGGAAGTTTAGTTAAAAAGACCGCCCTAAAAAGGCAGGTTGAGCTCGTGCTTGGGAAGGAGCGTCGCCGGCCCGGCTCAGGTTGCTGCTTGGGTGCCTTGGTTCCGGAGTGGCGCCGAGCGGACAACCGAACCCGGGAAACAAAGTCGTCGTGCAAAAAAACCCCTCCTTGCGCACCAAGGCTGCTTTGGCTCCCCCTGCAAGTCGGCAGCGTTCCATCCAAAGTCCCGAGAGCTGCGATGGCAAGACGCGATGTAACAGCCGACACCACCACCGGTGAGTGCGGGAATTCCGTTAGAGGCTCTTTCGCTTGTTCGCGTGTCGCAATCGTACGCTTTTATTTATTTATTTTTTTTCTTTTGTAACTTACACATACGGTGGTTCTTACAACGAGTCTTACGAGTAGACGTCGGGAATTATGCCCGAAGGTCGAGTCGAACTGGGTTATTAGGTCTTGTGGTTTCTAGGGCGGCGAGTGCACGTACTTATGTGATAAAGAATTTGGTGTCCAGCTTCAACTTCACGTTCTGGCATATTCTCCCCCATACTTCGCTCCTTCCTTCCTTTTTTATCAGATAGTTTTTTTCTTCTTCTTTCACTCTTTCTCATATTCTTCTTGTTTCTTTCCCACAATTCCTCTCGTCTTGGCTTCACCTCGAGCGACGCCTATATCAGGAACCAACCGAAGGGCTAGATAATTGGATCGCCCATATTGAGTTAAGTTAACAGTAATCGGTAGTGCTTCGTAGATTCAGAATATCTTCAGACAAGGGGTTTCAATATGGCGTATTGCTCCGTACATTGCTTGAATAGGCTCGCCAACTGACATACAACCGATTCCCTGGCCAAACGGGCCGACCGCCACCTTTATTTTGCCAGAATTCTGTATCCAAACGACCGTCGTTGACGCGCGCGAGAAAAGAGAGAGAGGCTGCGCTAGATACGAGAAACGAACGCGGACAGAATAATGTACGACTGTAATCTGGCTAAACGGAGATCAAACCTGCAGAAGAGGAGCATTCTCTTGCATCGGCCCACTGATGGGCATTGGAAGGCGAGGCGAGAAGCATGCGTAAGTTGAGTATATATGGTTGCTTGACGGGGTTGCATTGATGATTGCCAGGGAGGCACTGACTGAGAGGCCGAACAGGGTCGATCTCTGGTTGTCGTCTTGTCTTCTTGTCTGCCACATGTCCGAGGAAGCTCATCCAGACCTCAATATGGAACAGGCTTCAACATGAAAAAGACCGCGGATGGACGTGTTGCGCAATTATAACATGTTGTCCAGTACATTCGACTGGTTCAAGATAATGAAGCCTTAAGATGTACGAGGGGATATCATGACGCTCTTCCTTCCTGATATCTCACAAGCAGCTCGAATTCTCGGAAGCGAGCCGGCTGCAACGCTGTCAGATCCGGTCAGCAACGGTTTCGAGGTGGTGATCAAGAAACCCGGACGAGAGACGACCATCAGCTGGTTCATTATCACCCTGCGAGGTATGCTGAACTGGTGACGGCTTGGCAACGGTGAAGAGCTGGAGCGAGAGAGGGGTATCCGACGCCAAGGCTCCGCGGCCAGCAAAGCAGCGCCAATTGACCCGAAGACATCATCCATGTAGCGTATGCAGGTCGAATTGCCCGCTGCAAGACATGCATGGGCGGCTGAGCGATAACTACCTAAACCGTTTTGTTTGGCCTTGCGAAGCCGCACTAACAGTCGAGCGTCGTCAACCTCGGGCCTTTGGATTGCTATGATGGAAGAGCGCGAGAACAAAAGGTCATTTCGCAGTCGCATCCGAGTAGTTAATTTATCCAAGACCAGACTTGTAAAGGGGTGTATCGACCAATCAAAATTTGAAGTCGGCCACACCTCATAGTTGGACGAGGGAGCAATAAGATGCACAGACGTTGTGTTGGCCAAGGGTTGCTCGATAGTATTGGCATGGGGTTTCTTAAGATTCTGTCGGAATTGCGGTGATGATTTGCCGTTAGTCTTCTCACATCTGTCGCATCAATTTTTCTCATTTATCCTCAATTGACGGTGGTGCAGACAACTTGGGAGCAAGGTGGTGGGGGTCAGCTGCATGCCAGGGTTAGGGGTCCGGACCGTTGCCCCTCAAGCCATGTCGTCATTCCTTTACCCTTGCCTGCTTGGCGACCTGCCGGCCCTTGATTCCGAACGACTGTGGGTGCCCCGGCTATTCTTTTCGTTACACCTGACTGCCACAGTACGTGTACACCACACTCAGGAAGCAGTACGTCGGTATACGCTGGTGGCAAAACATTACACAAGTGCTGTAAAACGGTCTTTTCCCTTGTCCGCATCGAACACACCCCAGCCCGACAGTCAATTGTACATATATCCGGTCAGAGGCGTGAAAATCCACAGGAGCGCGCACCCAAGCAGAAGCCGTTTGCGAGCTGCATTCACGCCCAAGTTTGGTGTCCTGCGCCGCCGTTTGATCGCCTAAGCCCGACATGATCGAAGTCGCGGGTGAGGCTTCGGCCTGCCCGGCATCCTAGGGCAGATCTAGGGCAGTCTCATGCGCTAATCGTTTCTGGTTCGTCCCATGTCTGGTTTCCCTTCGCGTTTTTCCTTCTAGAAGCTCTCGAACATGTTGACCCTGGGTACTTGCAAGCTGCTCGGCGTCCATGTAACGCCGTCCCGGGTTGCATGGCACGGGTGAAATCCATCAATAGCGTACAAAGGTACCTGTATGTATGTACATGCATATACACCGCGCCTATATACATGCACTACTTTACGTTCCCCCCCCCCCCCCCCCCCCCCCCCCCCCCCCCCCCCCCCCCGGGCTCCCCCCTCCTTATTGCAGCGCGCGTGTTGATGCCCTCCTGGGAACCTCATAAGCATACTCGCCAGCGTAAGCGACATGTTTTTCATCCTTGTTGACAAACTTTTGAACAGCCTCCCGCGTTGACACAGCGCCAAGTCGAGTAGGGTAAGAGATCTGCCAACGGCGCTTTTGCAACTCAAAAGTTGACCCCGGCACATGGCGGGGCCGGCCGGTGCCCCCGAAAAGGTGGGGTTTCAACATGAGTCCATCCGGCATTTTGCCAGCTGCTGGCTGTGTCGAGAGAGATATCTTACTGCCCAGCACCGCCCTGCATCCCAAATAGCCAATATCGAAGCTGCATGGCGACGTGTCGTACTGCAGGCTGGAGGAATGGATGAGAGAAATGAAGGGGTTGGGTGCTGGAGCGAGCGCAAGAAACGAGCCAATGCCGTGATTTCATTCTTTCTCGCAATGCGACTCGATCAATTCTTCGTCCGAAGGCCAGCGCGGCGCCGCCACTCAAATGCCCCCAGCTCGAGTCCATGCAAGGTACCCGGCACTAGTGGTCTCAGAGCAAACCTGGTTTGTCCAGCCGGCTGCGCTCCCTTGTTGTCAGCAGCCATCCCTAAGTTGTACACGTAGTGAGTAGCCTCGGTGTATGTACATGTACGTGTACACACGCGCATGATGAGGGCACTGACAGACAGGCCCTAAACGGCTTCCCTCCGTTCCATGCCCAACTCGGATGTTAGCCACCTTCTGGAAGCCTTCGGTCAGCTTTTTTAGCGCGGTTAACGCCAAGGCTGGTAGCGGTTGTACCGCTTCTCCCCGTCCAGCAAGCGCCGTTCTAGGGTTGGATAGCATGGGTCTTCTTGGCCACACGAGCGACTTTCAATCGCCAGCGGACAAAATGGTGCATGCTCTGTCTGCGCAGTACGCACTGGTGTATTATTACGGAGGAGACGTACCGTGATACAGGTGTCTGAAAGTACCGGGGAGCTCCAGGTATTATAGGCTGCGAGTACAAAGTTGTTGTGTACAAGGACTGGACAAGGAGGCGGCTGCTCAAGCGGCTGCGCTTGTCTTGAAAAGGGAGGGGGAGTCGGGGGTACACTGAAATGGCAAAAGCTCCAGCTTGCCATCCAATCCTCGGTTGTCACAATTTTTTTTTCTTTTTTCCCCCCCTTCTCCGACGAGATAACGTCAAGCCATTCGTGCTGCGTATCCGACCTACGGCGTACAGCCAACGCAGCTTCAGGACGGCGTGACGGAAGTGCTGGCACCTGTCCTCCGAATGGGTGGGCACCGTTGCGAGCCCACAGCTGTTCAGCGGGTCATTGATGTTGCACTTATCCAACGCTGCGATGTGGGCTCATTTGGGAGCGGTCCGCGATGCGCTCGGACCCTTGGAAGACATTCCAGGCTTCCTGATCGCCTTCCATGCCCGCCCGCTTCTCAGATTCCAAGATCAGATCTCCCTCACGGGGGTCGCTCCCGGCCGGATACCACCCTTTTACGCATGAACCACTGCCAACCCTGGACAAGGATGTGACCCTCGTACCTTTCGGAGACTCCTTGAGGGTGCCAACTAGAAGCGTAACAAAGAAAGCTTCGCCAAAGTGGAGGAACATTGACACTAGGAGGACGACGCCGCGTTCGCTGGCTGGCATTATCTGCGCGGTTGGTTGGTTGGTGCCGAAATCAGGCCGGGGGTGTTTAGGGTGGTTGACGGAAGAATGGGGGATTTACCATGGGCGCAGCGAACGTGCAGCCCAATCCTATCACTGCAAGCATGGAAGGGTGAACGGCCGGGAGCACATGCCTAAGATGCTGCCCTGATTACCAGATCGGTTAATCGTAAGACCAGCCAGGGTCACCCACCCAGGGTGGGAAGCTATGGAAGATGATCCTGACATCTATCCGGAGAGCCAAATGCTGGAAACGGTGTTTCAGCCTTTGGCAATGATCAAAGGATGAATTAACCCCATGCCCCCTGGGCAGCTAACAGCCATTTTTCCATGTTAACCTTCCGGGGCCTGGCCTCTCGTGGAAGGACTGGATGCGCAAGCCGAATGAACTCGCCGGATTTCCGTCCTTTTTATTCTTCAACCTGTTCCTACCTGCCTGGTCTTTGAATTGGGTTTTTCGCTCGCTAGCTTGTCCTCCTCCTGCCTGCACAGTCGTACCTTCCATGTCCGGTTGAGCGCTCATTGTCTCCGCCGTTGCTTCCTCCCTCCCGGGTCACAATAAAGAGACTACCCAGAATATATCCAATACGCTCTTTGAGTTCCTTTTCGTTGCCCAGCCTCGCCACCCTTACCTTTTCCTAGCCCCTCTGCGCCGCCGATATACTTGGCACGCGCTTCTCAAACGATATCCTCAGCATCTCCCCCAAGCCCCTGGACGACCTGCGGCAACCACTCCCACAAGAACAATAATCCTCCGAGACAGAACAGCTTCGATTGTGCCTGGAACCCGGCTGCTCCCGGTGGCGCCATCAGAAGTCAACAGTCTCTCGACCGGATCTCCTCCCAAACCGACTGCGCCTTAAGATCTTCCGACAGCCCCAGCTGGCCATCAAGTCTCCCCGGAAAGAAGCAGGTCCCGGAGGAAGAAAAAAGAAAAAAGAAGAAAAGGATCCGCGACTGAAAAAGCAAGGTGCGGACTGACTTGACTATTCTGCCTCTTCACTAGAGCATCGGCAGCGTTCTGCTTCGGCTGCAGTCAGAGACTCGCCGATTTTTGAGGTCCATACCTAGTGCGTGGACAAGTCTGTCGTTTCCGACACATCGAAGCGTTGGAAGTTCTTTGTGGTCGACGCCGTTGTCGCCACGCCGTTCGTTACCAAACTTTGTGCACCCCGCCCTCTGGATTCGCCCTGCTTTCTGCAGGTAAAAAGGGCTGAAACTGCGAAAGCTGAATGGCCAAAATCACTGGTGCTTATCCCGCAGCTCAGCACTGGTGGTGAATCCCCTCCCTTGAAGCTCAGTGACTCGTCGACTCAGCGCACTTGCTCCGTTTTCCGAGGAGGAACTTATTAGAAGCACACAACCACGTCTCAGCAGAACACGTTGATCGGAAACAGAGAAAGCTTTTGCTTCCCGGCTTCCGAGACTTGTTCGCTGCCGACTTTCAGGCCAACGCCGAGGCACCCCACGTTGCCACCGAGCCGAGCGGCCCCTGGATTTCGCTGATCTTCTCCGGGGCTGACGTCGTGATACCTCGTCACCCACAGGCGGAGATATACCAGCCTGCGTCAACTGAAGGCTACAAGCGCTCTGCGTCCGCGGATTTGCATCCCCGGAAGCCCATTTTCCCACGCCGCTGCTTGTACCTCGAACAAACACCCCAAGCCAAATCAACCGGAACGTTGCACAGAAGCTTCCAAAAACAGCACCTGCGGCAAGCCCCTGCTCTAGCCACCCACGACCACATCTCCTTCAGGTTCCAAAAATTGGGGTGTGAGCTGATCGCGCAGCGCGGCTATCAGGCTCGCTTTCGCCATTCGGTCCCATCGCGCTCACCCCTTGGTTCGGCCGGTCGTGCGCTGCAGGAGTCTCTCCGCACACAATCGCCCTTGCACTTCAACAATTAACCAACGGTTGGACACCTCTTCGAATACACTTGAAGCCTAGGTGCGCACGAGAAAGGTGCCGCGCATGCGCTCCCTTGTCTGGCATTCGAGTGCCTCAATATATTCGGCGTCAAATATAGCCCGAGGTCTTCTGTCGTGTGGCTTTGGTGAAGCGTTGTTTGGATCACCGCGGCTGCCTGCTACTTGGACTGGCCCAGCCTGAACCGACAGGCGGGTTTAATCGCCTGTCAAACTCCTCGAAACCTTTTTCCACCCCCAGGGTGTAGCAACCGGCGAGGTCATTGTTCGATTAGCTACCGTTCTCGACAATCCCTATCGGCGCGTCGAATTGTGTCGCCGGCGCACTCGTTGGCACCATATCTAACCCACGGTTGCCTGCGAACTGTTTTAATTAAGCTGCCAACAGGTTGGTCGAAGTTAAGCTGAACCGCCCAACATTGGTTCTTTACTTTGGATATTTGGTCTTTGCGGCAAGAAACAAGGAGCTTGGTGATAGGTCAGGGTATTAGTTATTGGATCGGAGCAGCTCACTGTCTTGATACCGACCCGCCCGCAACCAGTTTCGGCCCTCCCTCATCTGCCCGCGCTTCTCGTACGACCGTCGAAGTTAACGACCTGCATCCGTTGGACACTATTGGGAGTTCCATCGCAACATCTTGTCAGGGTAGCTTGTTGTTCAGTCGCTGTCGAAATCCGCTTCGGGTTCCAGAACATCAAACAACTCGGCAAACCTTCCCTGTCGTGCAACGAACGGAGCCCATGACAGACGTCATGTCATATCAATACCCCCCGCCGCCTCAGAACGGCGATATGGAGATGCCGGCATCAGGTTATTTGCCCAGCTACCCCGTAGCGGCGCATGTGTCGTCAGGGCTGGACGCGGATGCCAGTCTCGCGTCCAGAGAGCGTTCGGACCTGAATCGGTCGATTTCGACGCCGGGCGTTGGGCCTTCGCAAACGCATCCACAGCAGCAAGGTGCAGCTGGGCAGGATCCCTCCGGCGAGAGGCGGAGAAACAAGTTGGGGTACCATCGAACTTCTGTCGCTTGCGGTACATATCTTCCTAGGATGCGTCTCGATCGCTCTAATGACTAACCTGACGTATAGGTCACTGTCGTCGACGAAAGATCAGGTGTGTCCCGTCACAGAACGATGTGCAGGGACGCTGTATCAACTGCATACGCCTGAAAAAGGAGTGTAGCTTCTACCCCGTGGACCAACAGCCCCCTGTGGAAACGAGGCAGAAGTCGGGATCGCGATCGTCTGTCGGTCCCAAGGGTCCCTCCGCCTCCACTTCGCCGACCATGCAGCCGGGAATTCCGGCTGAGGTTCACGCTCAGCAGCCTTATCCTCAGTTGGCCATGCCGTCCATTCAGAACATGGCACCACCGATGAAACCCTCCGGAAGCGAAGGTCACGGCCCTGATTCCAAGGGTAAGCCCTTCCAACTTCGCATTTGAACGGTGATTCTTGGGAATGTTAAGGTCGCTAACCTTCCGCAACTTCAGGTACTCGTGCGTACGAATATGGGCAGCATGGAATCCCCAACTGGATGCCACCCGACGCGAGTCCTAACTCGTCCAAGCCGAGCGACATGAATGCGACTTGGAGATCGTATCCGAGCGATTCTCCCATCACGCCGGCATTTTCTCCCTACACACCACATGGGCCACCTCCATCAGCAACCTGGTCAGCGTCAGTCGGCTCCGACTCGGCTTCGCGGGATGACATTGCTTGGTCAACATATCCTGCACCGCCTCCACGTTCCATGTCCTTTGGCGCCGAGAATATGGGAGGCCATCAGCAATATCCGTCAATATCGCAGATGGGCAATCATCAGCCCCGAGCGTTCGACCGCAAATCGAGCTCCGTGTCAGCAGATATGTACCCACCGCCCATTGCAACCACGATTCCTGGGATTGAGACGGTGCCCGGCACCGCCATGGACCATAATGTTTCGCTTTCAGCAGGGGCGGTGCCTCCATCGAGCTATGCGTCATGGCAGCAATCGTACTCGTACTCAAAGCCCCCTGAAGGCTATGGAGGATGGTATGGCGAGGCAGGCGACCAGAACTCGTCAGGGCATGGGCATCCCTCCTCGAGCGTATATTTTGGGCGGTAACCACAGTGAGATCAACGCGGTTGCCTCAAGAAGCAGCAATCTGATGTGCATCTGCCCTTGTGGGATGCGTGCTCCCTTTTACATGGGAAGTGTGCCGGGTGCAGCCGCTTCTTTAGTCGCTGCGTTGACGTGGTTCGCAACACGGCGGATTCGTCCATGGTCATGCGTTCCACGAGACTTCCCAATCTGTCGAGACATGCGCGACGCAGCCAGTCCAATTCGGAAGGCGAGCCCGAGCGCAATGTTGCCCTATGACCAAATTTGGAGATCTGCGGCACCTGGCGCAGCGATTCAAGTCCTTGGTTGCCTTCAAATTTGGTTTTGAACTGCACGCCGCCCAAAGCGAAACGGACTCTTCACTCGGTCACGCTCATGAGCTGGTGGTCAGAAGAGGCCTGTAATTATTCACCGCGGTGGAGCGGGGAGCGCCTATCGACAGTACCGACGCGAGAAGTTGAAGGAATCAATCGCTTGTTGGGCGAGTGAGAAAGCGGTCAACTACGACATGAAGTGCTTCGGTTTACAAGCACTTTTCGTGTGATTAGCATCAATGAAGTTGCCACCAAGTCAATTTCAGCAAGAGAAGATTAAGCTGCAAGCTCTGAAAAGCTGCCAACGAGTCTCAACCGCGCGGGATTCCACTTTTCCCGTTTCCCGAATTTTTCCTGGTTCTTACTTCCTAGTTTTCTCTAATCTTCTCTCTCGTCGGTTCTGCCGCAAGCAGATTGACTTGAACGGAGCGCGGATGTATCTTATTGGTTGCATACGGGAAGTTTTATGAGGCTCACACGGAACTGGATGGGCGGGTGGTGAAAACGGCACGGCACGGCGCGGGAAGGCGGACGGGAATTTCCACCTCTTTCCGCCCGGCGAACGGGTGGGGTCCGTCATTCAACCCGGGCCTGGTGGATCCAGCCCCAGCCCCGCGATTGTGGCAAGCCCACGCCGGGTCAGTACGGATACCCGGACGGAGTACTTCAGAGTGGAGTTACTCCTTGCCGACGCCACAGAGGGAAGAACACCTCACATATGACGGCGGTTGATAAAAAAAACTCATGACGATATAATGACTCGGGTTGGGCGGCATAGATTGAGAACGTCGGTGGTATCTTGTTGATTTTGGAAAGATGCAAAATCGGATACACGGATGGCTTTTTTGGTTTTTTCTTGTTTGTTCTTAACTACTCTGTTTCTTTTCTCATATCTCAGCCTTTCATCAGTCTCAGTTGCTTGACTATCTATGTGTCCATCATCTGCTTGGAGCTTTCCCCTCCGCTGGCGATGCCCGAAGACAGAAAGTGGTTGCGTTCTGGTTTGGCCTGGTAGTTGGCATCTTCTTTGGTATAGCATCAATTTTTTTGTACGCGCTGTAGGTATTTGTACTTTACATACCTCTTCAGAACTGGTTCGAAGTACTGAGCTTTTGGATGAGCCAAGGATGATGATTTGTTATGGACAGCATGCGGCGGCAGAGACAGTGCTGAGGAGGAAGAGATACAGGTTTTGTCAGGTGGACGACATTGTGTCCTGTATCAAGCTTCCCTATCCTATAGGCGCATACAAGCCTAAATGAAGGTGCGACCTTGTATCTGCATCAAAAATTTGCTCAATCGCATGTCAAACGTGCGCTTGTTCGGCAACTTTCCTCCTCGGTATGGCTCCCTCCGTTCTGAGTCAATCTCGCTGCCTCATACCAGGGCCGTCAATAATCCATGGGCGTTAGCGGTTCCGGACAAAGCCTTCGCATCCGACCAGATTATTGATCCCTCTGGTCCCCTGTTTTATTGAAATTTCACGAGCCGCCGAAATCTCGTTAAGATACAGCAACGTATATGCCGGACAGGCAAGTTTCTCAGGTGCTCCAAGCCAAAATCCTTGGTTAGTATCCGGCGCCGTGCAAGTCAGCTGGAAAACGGGACGAACCCCGTATCTCGGCAAAAGATCCCGTTCCATTCCTACATCTTAACTAAGATATAGGTAAGCTGAGACGGCGCCACAAAGAGCGGTTGTACGGCGCGGCGTACATGGGCAAGGGGCGTGGTCAGCCCGTGGGGCGTTTCGTTGTGACCGTTTTTGCAACGCTTGTACACTCTTATAAAATTACAGTACTATACATGGTAGCTTCTACCGACAGTACCTGACATGTAGGGAAGTGTCTCCCCAAACAAGCAGGCGGGTGGCGCTGAGAACCTGCTGCGTCCGCGCGCCTCTTCCTCTGCATGTCAGCTCTGCTTGCTCCCGCAGCAGCCCCCAACTCTATGCGTGGTGGCTTCTTGGTCACCTTACCCTGGCACGTCCCTGAGTTGTGCATCATGTCACGGCATAATATTAGAGTTACGAAACATTTCGTATTCGACCGGTCTCGCCAGCCTCGAAGACGGGCCGTATGGTAGTTACGTTTCATACAGACATCCGGAATTATGGTAAGCCATGCCGGGTATTCAAGCTTCCGGCGGCAAGAGAGGCAGACGCCTGAGCGTTTGCGGGCTCGAACATGCGTGGAAAAGATGACCGGCGCTAAAAGGTTACACCACGATGCCTGCAGAAGGGGTACATTGAGACGGGACCAGGGGGTTTGTTGGTGAATGTGGGGAAGTTATTTTGGGGGCTGACTTCACTTATACATGGAACACAAAGGCAGACAGCAGGGGAGGACAAGGATATCCACCCAAATAAGAGGAATGGAATAGGTGGAATCAGGCTTGCAGAAAGGAAGACAAGACCAAAAAGAGGGGCCGGTTGTGCAACGCAGACTCACATTACTCAACCAACTCCCACAGTAACACGACCAAGGCAACGTAACTCACTAAGCTCAAGCCAACCAACAGACCCACGCTGTTCCCGTTCGTCCTGAACTTCTTCTTGACCACGACCTGCCTCGCGGCACGGTGGCCTCTTGTCCCTTCTTCTCTTCCCCTTCCCTCACTCCCGTCATTGGTGAAGAGGTAGCCCTGCTGCTGCTGCTCGTCCTGCTCCTCATACTCCTCCTCCTCGCAATCAAAGAACTGGCGGTTGCCCTCGTAGCGGCGGTAGACGGCGACGAGCAGAACGGCGGCGCCGTAGCAGGCCAGCAGGGCGCCGATGGGGTAGAACTCGGAGGTGAAGATCTTGAGGACGACGAGGGAAAAGGAAAATAATGAAAGGGCGGTACGCATATAGGCCCCCTCGAAGGTGCGCTGGGCGGCGCGGATCTCGACGAGTCTGATTTTTTTTTTTTTTCAATGTTATCACCATTATCACTGACCTTTTTTGTCATGATCATGTTGAGTCGACCGTTACACTCATGAATGCTTTCTGAGGGAGATGACGGAGTGCGCGGTGTGCATCAGGAACAAGATGAGATGAGTACAAGACTTGGTCCCAAGGTGAACGGAGATCGTAGGCTGCCCGATGGTAGCCAGTGAAATGAGACGGATAATGAAAGGGAACTCCCAAGAGAGTAGGCGATCAATCCACGATGACCCAGCCAACGATAGTAGATCACAAAAGAACTTACTCCTGGCTTGTCAAAACCACGGAACGAGCGCGATGCATCCTCAGGTGGAGGCGTTCCTCAGGGTGCGGATGGAGGGCCTGGAAGGTACGGCATAGCAGAGCATTGTCGGTCAGTGCCTGGCCGCAATTGCAAGCGGTGCCGGTCAGAACCTTAGCCAGGGTAGCACGTACCTCGAATATGGACGCCATAATGGTTAAGCAAATCAACAATTGAAGAGAATCGATGAACGAGGACACGCCTGCTGTGGCCGCATAAGATGAGTTGGGTTTGGGATGGAGAGCATGAGTGAGTTCATCTTGAGCCAAGCACCGAGTTCAAGGCGGCAATCAAATCTAAACCCTAACCCTATTGTTCTGAGAGACTATGAGCAAGGAGCCTGGCTGGTCACAGAGCCAAGAACAGACGAACACGAAACGAATTAGACCAACAGTGACGATAAATGAACTCTGTACATCTGGTTGCCGCTCATAACTCCAAACCTGAGCAGGGACTTAGTACACTTGGCGGTCGAGCCTATCAGCACCGTTGGTTGCCCCCCCCCACCCCCCCCAAAAAAAAAAACCACACCATTCAGATCCCTCCGGTTGCTGCAATCCTGTGACTGGTCAACAAAATGCAACCAAGGCTGAAACGCCTCCTCGTGTGGAGTGAGTTATCTCGGGGATCAAGGTGAAAGGCTATCTGTTAAGAGCGCATGTCTCCTTTGAAACGAGGGCGAGTTGGGTCCTCTAGGGACCAGAGGTTCTAAGTCTAATGAGGAACCGAAGAGCCATCAACACCGCCAGGCCGTATACCAGATATGTACCAACGGGTCTAGTGAGTTAAGTCATCCGTAAGAGGAGATAGCATTTTCTTCCCCAGGGCGGTGACCAAGGTGTAGACGTTTATATGCTAGCGCAACATTTGGCGGACGGGAGGGAGACAAATGCGATAATGGAAAGATGTCGTGGGTTTGTCTCTGACTTCTGAGTCACTCCATTACTTTTCTTAGGCTCCTTCAAACTCGTTGACCAGGCCACGGCGT
Organism: Corynascus novoguineensis; assembly: GCA_033296725.1. Taxonomy (NCBI): domain Eukaryota; kingdom Fungi; phylum Ascomycota; class Sordariomycetes; order Sordariales; family Chaetomiaceae; genus Corynascus; species Corynascus novoguineensis. Next base: position 241,098 of record MU857601.1, read on the forward strand.
GAGCTGGATCAGCCGGCGGGTTTCGTCTGCCTAATCAATTGTGGCTTAGTGAAAGTGGGTATGACCCGCCCACGCCGCTAGAAAATTGAGGCAAAGTAAACGGCTTGTTAAATCCTGCGAACAAGTCGAGGACGTTTCGACAAGGTGGGAATATGTGTTGTCACTAGTATAGGTACACGCTCTTTACAATCTCTTCCTAGCAATACCCTGTACGTAGGTGCATACCTACCTCTAGGCCAAAAAACAAAAAGAAAAGAAAAAACAAACGGCAGGCACTAACGATAATCTTTAGAACATGTGCTTACTGTGTACTTAACGGTTGGGTTTCATAATCCCGGTTATGGACCTCCAACCCAACCGTCCAAGGAATGTGGTGGACCCGAAGTACTAAACGGCGGGCCGCAGGCTGCCAATCTCCAGTGCCCGTGTGCTGTGTCTGATGCTGAAGGTTTCTGGGATGCGGTCCACTGCGTTTCAGACACCGGAATGGCCTCGTCAACTAATAGTTATGTGGAGTTCCAGCGCCTACGCCGCACCCCTCCGGCCTTCGCCTCCAGGGTGAGCAAAGCCATCCTTGGGCCCCAAATCGTGTCGAGTTGGGCTTCCTCCTGAGCTGGCCCAAACTGATGATCAGGCCAGGGGTCAAGCAAATGCGCCTCTGTTGGACCAACTGCAATCCACGATGGTAAAACGACGAGCGCCGGGCTGGGTGAGGTTGGCGGGTATAAAATCGGGCTGGATTCGGCACTCATGATGGCGTCAGTCTCCGCAGAATCGATCAACAATCTCGTTCATTGACGCCTTCACCTCAGCTTCCTTTGCACGACCAATCAAGCCAAACATAATAATTCTCATATAAACACAAGCTTCCGATATGAGCAACCAGCAGTCTCGCAAGACTAAGCCTGTGGCCTCTGGGCTCCTCGCGCCACCCGACGTTGAACTTAAATATCCTACAAGCCAGCCGATCAGGGATCATGTCACTGCCAACAGCAATCTCCGCAGTGGCCAGCAGCTGGTATCCGCCAAAGTCGCCCGAAGCTCTCAAACACCTCCGTCGAAGTAATGGGAATATTCAACCGCTTTTTTGAGGGGTCGAGGTGGCGGAAGGCAAAGAGTGCAGGCGGAAGGGGGCCTCCACAGCGAAATGGCAGATGGACGAGAGAGGACTGTAGTTTAGTGAAAGAGTCGTAGATATCCATCGAACAAATCTACTTTTGCTGATGGTTACGACTACTGCATACACTAAGCGAGCCTCAAAATTCAGGGTAGCGGCTTGCTGCCATTGTCATCGTTCGAATCTGTGTGGTAGGCGGGACCCAGCCGTGCCAACCTTAATTCCCCACTCAGCGTTCCCACTGCTTGTACGGACGTACGTAGTAGTAAATCTGTGGCTCGTGCACTATCCCCCATCCGAGACAGGGGTCGCCTGCAGCCGACCCTTGTCAATTGAGAACAATGAAGCTTCGTGGCAGCTTCGAGCGGGTTGCACATCGCCGTTCATCAACACCTCGACGACTATCACCACAGTCGATTCCGCTGAACCTCTTAGCCTCACCTAACGAATCCACTAACCACCGATTTCCACTCAGCTGACCACAGCAGCAACAGTCGAATTCGTTACTATATTCGAGAGAGACCTGAGAAAGCATGGCACCAAAACATAGAAACGCCGCTGGCGGAACCTCAACCCCGGCGCGGTCGACGACGCCTACCCCACCATCAGCAGCAGCGGCAGCACACGCACCACCACCATCAGCAGCAGTAGCAGCAGCGGTAACATCACCAGCCGCGGCACTCAAGACTTCTTCGGGAGGGCAGACGTGGGACCGAATCGCGCACAACGTGCTGACGCACTACCTCAACACGACGCCGCAGCGTACCAAGCTGCTCGACGCCTTCATGGCCTTCCTCGTCGCCGTCGGCGCCCTGCAGTTTGCGTACTGCGTGCTGGCGGGAAACTACGTACGTCTCATGTTTTGTCTCCCTTCCCTGGTACAGGAGAGCTTGGGGACTGTTCAAGCCTCTCTACGTTGTCGGTTCTGCGATTGCTGACAAGTCTCGGGTCCAGCCGTTCAACGCCTTTTTGTCTGGATTCTCTGCTACGGTGGGACAGTTTGTTCTTACAGGTATGCTTCATCCTACTTCCCTTCCTCTTGACACTCCGAAGGTGGTGCTGACGAAACTCGAATGGGCAGCTTCATTGCGCATTCAAACGACCGATGCGAACAAAGGGGATTTTCCGGCTGTGTCGCCCGAACGGTACGTTGTCCAAATCTGTCCAAGCTTCGAGCCCCAGAGGTTGAGCGGATTTGCCGGCTGACACATTGTGCAGCGCTTTTGCCGACTACGTCGTTTGCAGTCTGATTCTGCACTTTTTCTGCGTCAATTTCATCAACTAAGAAAGTTCAAAACTGAGGGCGTATGGGAAGAAACGGTTTGGAGAGAGGATATGTCGCTTATCTGTTCGCTTGCAGCCCGGCACTTTTACTTGCTTCTTGTTCTGTGGTATATTTTTGGGACTGTATAACGCTATGGCCGGAGTTCTCATGGGCGCAGCCTCTAAATTAGAAGCCAATGCGCTAAACAAAGTAAAATGATGACATTTTGTGATCTACTCCTGCATTAGTCACTCCCCCCGGCCTCTTTGGGCGGCGCGCTTCCAGTCCTAGGCGGTCCTCCCTTTGGTGGCCCCCCTTTGGGTGGCGGCGGCAACGGCGAGTTCCTCCCGCTCGGCACGTGGTCTAGCTCCCTGCTCTTCTTCTCTTGCTCCCGGAAGTAGTCGTCCATGAGATTCGGCGCCCCGTGATGCGTCCGCTCCTTCTTCTTACTACTCCTTGGCGGCGGCCCCGTCGGTGGGGTTACGACCTGCGCTCCCACCAATTGTGCTGGCACCAGAAAGTCGGCCGAGCTCGATGGTGGTGGCGGCGTTGCCGTGCTGCCCGGAACCGCAAACCCCGCCGGGGAACCAACTCTCGCTCCTGCTGCAGGCGCGAATGCTCCGGTAGGCCCCGCAAACGACGAGTCCCCGTCAAACAAAGTCTCGCCGGGGGCGTTTACGGGCTCACTCAGGGGTGCGGGCAGGCGGTGCAGGGCGCCATAGCCGAGAACGCAGCCGAGGGCGCCCTGGCCGCCCCAGTCGCGGCTGGGCTGGATCGTCACCTCGCGCGTCACGTCGTACTCGTTGTTGTAAACGTAGAGACGCAGGGGCCGGCCGATGTGGTCCTCAACCAGTTCCCCTAACCCTCCCTCGCCGTGCAGCACTCCCTCGGGCGTGCCCAGGACGTAGTCACTGTAGGGCAGTAGCCCGGCCGCGTCGGCAGGAGAGTTGGCTGGCACGTCGAGTACGTGCCAGACGTTGGACACAACCGAAAGCGGCGTCCACTGCAACGTCAGCCCGAGCGATGCTGTGTCGGCGGGCACAGGTATATGCAGCGCGCGCGTCCGCTGGCCCTGTTGGTGGTGGTAGTAGTCGACTTGTCAGCACTATTCCTTCTTCCTTTCCTTCTTATCTGAGTTTGAAGCACAACGGTTTGGGAGGGGCACGGAGGAAAGTTCAAGGCACTACCTTTGCGCTCCAGAGCCCGAGCATGACGGTGCTTCCGGCGCAGTTGCGCACCTCCTGGGCGAATAGTCTGGGGTCGGAATCATCCTGGAGGTTTCCGAATCAGCTTTGGTTACTACAGCAATAATGAAAAGCCCGGAGCAGGGTCCTACAATCATGCGCCCGTTGATGCCCACAATGAAGTCGAACCACGGCTCGATGGCGAGCTGTTGATTCGTGTTGCGCAGCACTTGGAACCCGAATCCCCCGTGGTTCTCTTTGGCTGCCGGCATTGGCTCGCCATCGAGGCGTGATATGAATCGGTTGAGCGCGTTGAACATATTGTCGGCTCTCAGTATTCGGTTCAATGTATGTGTGTTGTGATGTGTCGATGTTCTGTCGCTACGTCGAGCGCCGCCGCACATGCAAGCTCCACGACACCAGCAACTGTTACCGTATGGTACGGCTCCATGTAATTTCATGGTTTTGCCTGGCCTTCAAGGTGCTGAAAGTGTAAATTCACAGCTCTGTTACAGTGGGGTCGAAGACCCCTGTAGCAGCTTTGTTCTTGGCAGGCACCTGCCTGTAACTTACTGATCTGGACTGGGCTTTTCCGCCATGGGACTTGAGTGAACAGCAGTTTACAAATTTCCTGTCTCGTCGTCGATTTTCTTTCGGGGTTCAACCGGTCAGCCTTGTCCACCTCATCATGACACTATGCCCCGTGGAGGGCACGCTGCCTCTCACAGAGAACTGTCATCATTACGACGACGTGAGCGAAGTGCCCTGGGAGCTTCAAAAGTGAGTTAGACAGACAGCCACCCTGAATCTGGTTCACTCTTGCGCCACACAAGTTCTGACTTCTCTCAGATACTGGCACCAACGCTACTCCATATTCAACTTCTACGACTACGACATCCGCCTCACCGACGATGCCTGGTTCGGCGTGACTCCCGAGCCCGTAGCTACGTATGTTCAGAGTCGTACCCCCAGAGAAGTTGAGATATCTACATGTGCTAACTCACGCCCCCAGCAAGGTGGCCAAGGACATTCCCTCCCACAGGCACTCCAACCCGCCCAAGGACACCATCGTCGATCTGTTTGCCGGCGCCGGCGGCAACACGATTGCCTTCGCCCTCTCAGAGAAGTGGGACCGCGTCATCGGCATTGAGAAGGACGCCGCAACGCTCGCCTGCGCCCAGCACAACGCCGCCGTTTACGGCGTGGCCGATGCCATTACCTGGATCCACGGCGACTGCCTTGACTTTCTCGCCCGCGTCAAGGGGGGAGACAACGATGCCAAGGCGACGGGTAAGGAGGGAAAGGGGCAGAAGAAGGGCAGGGGCAAGGGAAAAGGCCTCGACCCGTCCCTGCGGTTGGACCTATCCAGGACAGTTCTGTTTGCCTCGCCACCATGGGGAGGCGTGAGCTACCGCGACCAGGACGTGTTTGACCTCAGCACCATGGAGCCCTACAACCTCGAGACCCTGCACGAGGCCTGCCGGCCGATGGAGCACGCGCTGTACCTGCCACGGACGAGCGACCTGCGACAGATCGCCGAGTTGGTGCCAGATAGCACCGACAAAAAGGTCGAGGTGGTGCAGTACTGTATGGAGGGCGCGAGCAAAGCTTTGGTTGCATACGTGCCCGCCGAATGAAAGGAGAACAGTCATTGATGGAGAAAGAAACCAACCACAGACGTGTTAAAAACACCGTCAACTAATATCTCTTTTTTTATGTCTCTATTACCTCCGATCAACCATTACACCCACCCCACGTTATCACGCTACGGGTCACCCCTACAATCCCCTAACGATAGTCCGCTCGTCAAACACGTCCTTCACGAGCCCCGCCACACACGTCTCCCAGTCGACCGGCGCCATCGCATACGTCGACTCGAATGCATATATACTCAGCTGGCCAAAGAAGGGCCTCAGCACCTTGGCGACGAGCTCGTCCTTCCTCTCCAATCCCACCTCGTCGCTGATGCCCCCAGGCGTGCCCAGCAGCGGCCGTCTCAGCTTGGACGACGCCGCCGCCGCCAATGAAGAGGACGACGAAGAGCTCACCTGAACCGCTCCCGCCGTTTCCCCCGCGCTCAACCCTACCGCTCCCAGCTCCTCACAGACTTCGTCCACCAGCGCCACCGGCTGGTATCCGTACTCGGCGGGCCGGTACACGGCGTCAATAGTGTCGGTGACGAATAGCCACTCATGCAGCTGGAACTCGTCGGGCGCCGCACACACGAGCAGGTCGAGCAGCTTGCAAGCCTGGAGCACGGCCGCATTGCCGTACGTGTCGGAGGCGGGGCTGTGGTCGGGCGCGACGACCGACGCCAGCGCCGCGTGCAGCTCAGCGTTGACGGCCGGCCACAGCGGTGCCAGGTGTACGGCGCTTGTGCGCAGCACCAGCGCCCGCACCACCATGTACAGCTCGGCCCGCGTCGTCGATGACGGTGACGACGTTGCCGTCGCCGACAGCAGCTCCGTCAGCTTGTCCGCCACAGCCGGTAGCTCCGCCACGAAGGCGTCGGCCCCGCACGCAAGGATTAACGTCGCCATGCGCCGCAGCGTGAGCTGTGTCTTGCGGTCCGCCTCGAGCCGCGCCGATGTCGCGCCTACGCCGAACACGATTCCCGCCGTCGTCGGCGGTGTGAGACGCGAGAGTAGCTCCGGCATCCGCTCCTTGTCTGCCACGGTCCACTGCTTTAGAAGCGGCAGCCAGTCGCTATGGACGAGAGCGAGGTTGGACCCAAAGAAACGAGGGTCGTTGAAGGCGTCTGACACGTCCTTTTTCCACAGTTTCTGGTTGTTGGGGAGGCGAGAGAGCTCTTGGAGGAGGGCCAGCATGCTCTTGGAAAAGGTGTCGGGGAAGAACTTGGCACGGAGAGCTGGGCCGATGACGTTGGTGGAGATGGCCGTGGCTGCTGCGAGTACGCGGTCGTTCTCTACCAGAATCTTGGGCAGGTTGGGCACGATGGTGGATAGGATGCCGACAACATCGTCGGCCCGCTCTGCGGGTAGCCTTAGAGACGACTGCCGGACTGTTTCGTTCGGCCGCTTTTCAGGCACGGCTGACGAGCCTGTGCTGTCAAAGCTGGCTGGGCGGGTGGTAAAGATGGCTGTAAGCAGCCGCAGAAACAGATCCTGGGCACAGTTAGCATGCTTGAGCAACCAGATTTACCTGATTTTGAAACTCACCGCCAGGTCCCGACGCATCTTGCGCTGCTCGCCAAAGTTAGTGTTGTCCACCTTCTCGCCCAAGATAGCCGCAAACTCGAGCAGACTCGGCAGCGTCTGCCGATGCGGAAACGGGTTGCCGAGAATATCTCTGAGGAAAGTGGTGCAGTCCTGCCATATCTCGTCCATGGTATCGTCCTCTAAGGACCTTGTATAGTCTACTAGGAATATGACGAGATCCGTGTCCTGCAGCTCAATGGTGAGTGTAGACCGCCTCGACGGGTCTAGCACACCAGGATTGGTGCGGCTGTATATGGCGTTGAAGAGCGCCGGAATGGTGTGTTTTGGCCGCGACCCGTCGAGCGCCGGGAGCAAGTTGAACACCTCTGCGGCCTTGGGCACGTCGGCGCTGTCCAGCGCACCGCGCCATATCCCAATCACCGTCTCCAGACACTCGAGCGTCTCAGCTGCGAACAGGTGTTCCAGCAGTCTTCGCGCCCTGTTTCTCATGCGCAGGGATGTGTAGTTGAGGGAGGCCGCGGATGTGGCGTCCTGTCCCGCTGCGTCGCTCCCTTGTGTCCACGACCAGATCGTAAAGCACATGCGGACAGCGTCCTGGAATGCAAGCAAGACGGTAAGCCTATCGTTGGCAGTGGCACTTCGTGTTTGTGGAGCGTCAGACGAGAAGACCCCCGATACCATGTTGCCGAAGAAGCCCTGAGGCTGATCTGGGCTCTTGACAACCTGGGCCCTAGCCTCTTCAGCCAGGAGCCTATCGTGTCCCCTGGCTAGAACCTGCTCGAGACCATTCAGAAGAGATATTAGCGTGGTTTCCGGGCCGGCAGCACCGTGTGACGGCGCTTGGTCGGTGGCTCGGAATAAGCGTTGGAGGCTGCTGAAAGTGTCTCCGATCTGGCGGCAGAGCGTCTCCACTAATGGTATAAGAACCTGAAAAACAGAATCTGTGTAAAGTGGTAAGCATTCTGTCAAGAACCCAACCCAATTGTCCAAGACAGATCGACTGCTTGGTGAGTTGAAGCCAGCCAGAATGCATTTGAGCAATGCCGGAGGAGGCGGTTGTAAGACCATGTGCTTCTCCGTCAGGGACACTTTCGAACTCCGTGCGGCTTCCAAGTGTCCTATACGCTTCTCGTGCGTCGGTGAAGAAGGAGGCTCTGCGGGGACCAGCTCGCGGAGCTTGAGGGCGGCGTAAACGACATCTAGCAGTAAAGCCTGGACATAAGGATCGGGACCGCTGAGAGAATGCTGTAGTTTATCGATCAAAATGTTCTCGAGATGGAGCTTTGCGAAGTGCTCGGAGAATGGGTTGAGGAGAATTTGTTGGAGGACCGTCAGGGCTGCGCGGTGGAGCTGTGTCGCCCTCGCCTCCGGCCCTTCCTCGGCTGGTGCCTTATCATGAGCCATGCATTGCAGGCAGACGTGGAGGAAGAACTCTTGGAGCGGCAAGTCGGCGTCCGTTCCAGCTTGGTTCTCGTTAGATTTGAGAACTGGGAGGAGGAACAGGGAGCTAAAGGGAAGCTTACTGATTGCTGAAAGTGGCGGATGGCAAGCGTCTGACCGGACAATCCTCTTAGCGAGGACGGCCCAGGTTGCTTCAGGCGCCCAGCGCAAAACGTTGGAAAGAGAGCGAACATAGTACAAGGCTAAACCAAGATCATCATCCTCGGCGTATTCGGCCGGGCCAGAATTGGACTCTTGTCTTCGTCTGAGAAACGAGAACTCGGAGAACTTCGTGACGAAGATGATAAACAACCTGTTCCTTGTGTGTTAGCACGTTGGTGAACAAGGGGCTTGGTTCACTCACTTGTCCATTCCAACCAGACTGTGGAGCCAGGTTTTGGCGGTCATGAAAAGCTGGGTTCTCTCGTCGGTGAGCGCATCTAGCATCAAGAACAGAGGCCGGGCCAGCATAACTTCGTAGTGTTCCATTCCTGCGAGGCGAGCTGGTCCTCTCATGTCGCCATTCGTCGTTTTCGAGCCCCTCCGCTCCAGTGCAGATGCGTTGTCTTGCAAGCTATGCGTCCAAAGGATACCGAAGCTCCGACCAGGATCGGCCGGCCGCTGTGCGAATGTGCCTGCGACGTCTTTCTGAAGCATCAAGGAGCAAATGGCAGCTTCAATATCCCGGTTTAAGGGAGAAAGTGCGCTTTGAAGTAACCAAAGGCTGCGGACCGTCTCAACATGATATTTAGGTTCTGCTGCTGAGAGATTTGCCCAAGCATGACGCACAAGCGGTACGACAAGGTCTGAAAGCTCGACAGCTGTCATCCTGCCCGCGGTGAAGACGTGTGATGAGAGTGAGAGCACGGAAGAATACGTGTTGAAGGGTATCGGTTCGTCGGCCCTCAGACAGTCATGGATCGCCGATAGGAGCTTTTGGGTGTCGAAGGATGATGCTGGGGGCGCTTTAGGCAGGAGAAGCACGAGAATCCTGCTTTTTATAGCCGCTGCTGTTCCTGGTTCTCGCCGGGTAAGCGACGAGCAGGTCAGATCGCAGGCTTTTTGTAGGAGAAGCTCGGCCAAGTCCTGCGAAGCAAACGGGGGTGATGCTACTTCAAGATTGCCTTGATCTTCGACGTAGAATGTTCTGATTTTCTTGAGGATTTCTGCGTTCGCCCGAAGCGTTAGGGCTGGAGATCGACTCTTTGAACTTGCTGAAAATGCTCGCTCTGGGACTAGCTCAAGTAGGCTGTAGGCAACATTCAAGGCGGCGTCCGAAAGCGAGGCAGTAAGTGGAGCTGAAGCGCCTTTCGATGTATCATCGTCCTTGGTCTCTTCTATCATGCACAGAATAGAGAGAGCGGTAAGAGGGGCATGTATAGTGATCATCTCCTCCTCCCTGACATTAAAATGTGTCAGTATGAACTTGATCAAGTCGAGCTTTTCTCTGCGCTCTTCGTCTGAAAGATCGCCGGGACCGACGGCGCGCGCCATAAGGGCTAAGAGTTCGCCATAAATCAACCCGCTTTCGACTCCGTCGAAGAAGACGCTGGCGCTCCGCAAGACCTCAGCAAAATCGGCTTTGCTTCTGGATTTTGCCTTGAAACTCCTCACACTATCCACTATCGGGAGGAAGAGCTCTGGGACAACCAAGCCTCCAATCTCCCATCGGTCCATCAGGGAAAGGCAAATGCGGTACGGCCGTGCCCGTTCCGAGGGGCTACCATCCGAGTCTGCTTTGATGTGGGCGAGAAGAGCCCGAGTCAGCGGTTGCAGGCCGTACTCTTCAAAGTATGTGGTTCGCGAAGAGAAGAAACCGTGAGTCTGGGTGGCAGCCGAAGTTGGGGAGTCCGGACCGCCGTCATGTTCCGCAGAGGCCGGGGGCTCAGGACCGAGGAGCCAGGACCACAGCCGCCTGTTTAGACTCATATCTCGCCGGACCGTCACCCCTGCAGCTGCCCTGACAAGCAATTCTAAGTCGCCGCCTTTGGCTTTGCTCTGGAGGACCTCCGAATGGAGCGGTAAGTGTGTGACGAGCAAGTCCAGGTAACCACGCTGAATGAGCAGCTGATCGTCTGCAAGACCGGCGGCAAAACAACGTATAAGCAATCCAGGTTCAGGAGATGTAACAAGCTGCGCGAGCTTGGATGATATCTCTGTATCGGCGGCCGTCTTGGATGCGTCCGGGTGCAGTGCGTGACCTAGACGAGGGAGGGAGCGCAGGAGGTAGGCTAGTGCGCCTGTCCTTCGGCTGTGGCCGGTGATGGAGGCCAGGAAGAAGCATTGCCAAAAAAAATCATCGCCCGAGGAGTGAGTCTCTGTGATCGGCTGGCTCCCCGCAGGGCGAATTGCGGTCTTGAAGCGCTCGACAAGCTTGAGGGTGCGGTCAAAGTCCTCGCTCGTCCCCTCCTCGAGGCCAGGCAGCAGCGCAAGCACGACGGATTTCATGGCCGGGCGCAACGCACGAGGATTGAGGTCGAGAAAATAGCGTTCGAGAAGGTCGAGGAAAGGCGCACGGACGGTGAGGGAGGCGAAGGACAGGACCGAGGCAAGTCCGGGGAAGTACAGAGGCAGGTCGCGCGACAGGCCATCATTGCCGATGACAGAAAATATATAACTATAGACTTCAAGGGCCTTTTGGTGGACGCCTGAGGGCAGCGAGGGGTTCAGACACTGTGATAATCGCTTTGCAACGGTTGCCTTGGCGGGAATGGCGACGACAGAGGATGGTCGAGCTTGCAGTGCCTGTTCTCACAACAGTACAAGCAGTCAGCATTTCGCTCTGGACTTGATCCGCCATAGAGGGGGCTTCCCACCTTTAGCAGCCGGTTGAGAAAGGAGATATAGTCGGCCCATTCCTGCAGCGCCGTGTCAAAGAGCGACAGGGCCCTCTCGACACCGCTCGCGTACTTGCGGTAGTGTTTGTCTTTGGGTGGCGCCTCTTCTGCAACAATGACATCCGACGTGGTCAATTCCAGTCCTTTGCCAATCCTATACGGCAAGAAGTGCGCAGAGACAACGTACCAACCCCAAGCTGGTTCCTCCACTGGCGAGGTGCGGGCAAGTCGCCGCCAGAGCTGTCGGGCGAGTCGGACCGGCGACCGGGCTCACGCGCCATGGCTAAGCAGGAGTTGTCCTGGTATGCAGCCTTCTTTCAAGTTCATTGCCGGTTCGGGTCCGGGTGTCGGGGTGCCGCAAGCGCAGAGGTGGCCGAAGTGCTCTCGGCGTGAGATGTAGATGTGGAAACATGGAACGTTGCTCAATCGGTGTCGGCTGTCGCAGTTGCCCGCCCCACCAAGGTACACTACCTAACGCACTGCCGCTAAGGAATAGCGGTTCAGCACCCCTGATTCGCTTTGGCGCCTACCAACCTCAGTTAAGCTCAACCCTGCTTGCAGCGGATCGACAAGGCTGAGACCGCTATCTAATCAGCCCAGTGAGCTCACCTCCACTGTCGTCATTTCATCCCGCTCAAACAAACCCGCATCGATTTTAACCTGTCGATTGCCCCTGCTGAATCACATCGTCCTCGCTTCGGAATCCGGCGGCATGGCAGTTACCTACTTTGGGAGATCAAAAGAGGGATCGTGACGATTTTGATAATTGGGCGGTCGCAGACAATGCGCCAGTTGAACCATAAAGTGGAGTATCTACAATGGCCCAGGAAGCGGCAGTCGAGAGCAGCAACAACGGTGGCTCCTCCAAGGTGACCTCTCCCTCACCGTCACCACCACCTCTTCCTCCACGCCGGAATGTTTCCAGCGATGGCCCTGCACAGGTGGCACCCGCCCAGTCCAAGCCCACCACGGCTGTATCCTCCATCGACATCTCGACTCTGTCGTTCCCCGATGGGTCTCGCGGCACTTTCTCCACGAGTCTACCTCGCGAGAGCTTCACGCCAAATGCCGGTGCGTATGGGACGCCCAGCCGCGAGGCTGCGGCTGAGGGCAACCTGGCTGACGCTATGAGCGTCATGAGCTTCGCGCCAACCATGCGGCCTCATGGTGACCTCGCCAGTTTGGTTGCCGGTGGGTTGAATAGGAAAAGCCGCGCCTGGAACATGCTGAGGTCACAATCGGAGACCATTCAGCCCTTTGAAAGCATCGAGTTTGGCGCTCCGGGAGACCTTGCCGGCTTCGAAAGAGAGTTCGATGAGATCCCGGACGACAAGGCCGACGATGTCAGAATGGACATGTGGAAAGCCAAGATGAAGCATTACATGATTCTCTCGTCTGCCGGAAAGCCCATCTACAGCCGTCACGGCGACCTGAACCTCGTCAACTCATACATGGGCGTGGTACAAACCATCATCTCGTTTTATGAAGGCGCCAAGAACCCCCTGTTAGGCTTCACCGCAGGCAACGCACGCTTCGTTATCGCCATCGAGGGCCCTCTCTACTTTGTAGCCATCAGCAGGTTAGGCGAGAGCGACGCTCAGCTGAGGAGCCAGCTCGAGGCCTTGTACATGCAGATTCTGTCCACCCTGACGCTTCCTACACTCAAAAACATCTTCATCCACCGCCCGTCCACCGATCTAAGGAAGCCTCTCGAGGGTACAGAGTCGCTCCTTTCCTCTCTCGCCGACAGCTTTACCAAGGGCTCCCCCTCAACCCTGTTGGGTGCGCTTGAATGTTTGAGGTTGAGAAAATCCCAACGCCACGCGATAAACAACGTCTTTCTCAAGAACCGCAGCGAGAAGTTGCTCTACGGGCTCATCGTCGCCGGTGGCAAGCTCGTCAGCGTCATCAGGCCGCGGAAACACTCGCTGCATCCAAGCGATCTCCAGCTCATTTTCAATATGCTCTTCGAATCAGGTGGTATCAAGTCCGGCGGCGGAGAGAGCTGGATCCCGCTCTGCCTGCCGGCCTTCAACAACCGCGGCTACCTATACATGTACGTCAGCTTCTTTGACGGGACGCCAGACGCGGCGTTTTCTCCTGAGTCAACCCACCAGCCAACAGCTCCTGAGCCATCCGACAACCCCAAGTGGGGCAATACCGAAGAGCAACAAGAAGGTGGAATTGCCCTTGTCCTCATCTCCGCCGACAAGGAATCCTTCTACGACCTCAAAGAGATGCGTGACAAGTTGGCCTACCAGCTCACTAAGGCGGGCCACCTCTCCCTCATCCGCGCCGCCGCCCGAGAGGGCCGCCCCAGGGTTCAATCCATCGTCCCGGGCGCCCACATCGCCCACTTCCTCTACAAGTCTCGCGCAAACGTGCAGTTTTGCATGTCCTCACTCGAAACCCTGTCTCGTTCCTCGTCCTTCTTCCCTCACTCCGGAGGATCATCGTCGTCCGACACGCAGGCGCTGCCACCACCGGCCGAGATGTCGTCATCGGAACAACCCAAACGGCTGCTCGCCCGCCGCCGGTTGATGTCGCTCTATCACGAACTGCACGCTTCAATGCATGCCAAGCACGCCCACCTCAAGGTCTTGCACGCCGTCGGCGAGGATGCGGCAAGCTTGGCATGGATCACGCCTGTCTTTGAGTTTTACTGCGTCGCTGGGCCCAACGTCTCGCGCGCAGCCATGGCGCAAGGCGCGAACCGGATTATTCAGTGGGCTAAGAAGGAGGAAGAGAGGTTGTTTATTATTGGTGGAGGTGTGTTCTAAAGGCCTGTTTGTTTGACATGACACGGCAGTTGGGTGATTGGATATACATCTAGAAGTATTCTCCAGTTCTTCTCTGTTCATGAAAATATACCCATGATATTGATTATTCTGATTCATGAGTGAGCGAGCGAGCGACAATACCTACTCCCTGTGTCAAAGCAATTTGGTCTCCAAACGTACAGTGCGTATCTTACAAGTACGCCATGATGTAGCAGACAACCCCCGACGAGCTACGCGCAACCATCGACAAGTGGCTCTGACAACAGACAGGCCCGGAACACTGCAACCAATCCGCATCAGCCGCCCAAACCAGCACGCGCCCGACGACTGACAGCGCGCCTTAACCTCCCGACCCACCTCGCTACACGGTTCCGAAGCCGTGGCTGGTGACGTGCGCTACCGGCCACGGCAACCTCGTGCAGCGTTGCCCCTGTCCCTGTTACCGTCCCTGCAGAAGCAGCAGAAGCGTCTCGTTCTGTTGTTATTTCCGCCGGGGCCTTCGGCGTCTGCTGCGCCTGGAGCTCGGCGCCAAGTCGGGCTTCTAAGTCGGGAAAGCGTCTTTTCAGTCGGCGAAGGGCTTTTCCATCCAAACGGCGGTGGCGAAGGGAGGAAAAGTGGGCGAGGATGTCGTCTAGTGAGGTGGCAGGCTGCTGCTTTTGCGTCATGGTGGCGTCGGTGACGATTCGGGGTGTAGTTCTATCGAGGAGCATGTCCCGGCGTCGCTGGCTTAGTAAGGTGGTGGTCGTCGGGGTCGTTCTCACGTTGCGCGGGCTAATATCTGAATTCAAGGGGATATGGGTACAACTGCTGTTGCTGCGGCTCGGTGCTAAGGTTGGACATCGGCTGTCGGGGGAGCCTCCTGATGCTCCCGTCGCCGCTCGCCGTCGCGCCCTGGCCAGAGCGCCTCTCGACACTTTCAGCTTCAGTCTCTTGCCGCTTGAACTGGAGCTCTCAGTTGTTTGAATGCGTGGATGTCTCTTGGAAAGCCCCCATCTCACAGGTACAAAGCCATCATAGCAGGAGTACTGGGCCTCAGTCTCTGATCTCTAATCGAAACCACTTGCTCGACTCGTCCCTGAGACGCCAACCAGGGTGGTTGACGAAGCCCGCTCCAGGTGGAGGAGCTTAGATTGTCCCCTCTGGAGCAATGTAATAGGACTCCGACTTAGGAAATATCTTGAGTTGCAAGCTGTCGTGGAATATGATCGTCGGCGTGCTCTGGCAAAGATATGGTTGAAAGCAGGGAAGTCATATCCTGGCATACTATCGAGCTCGTCCCAGGAAGGATTCTCGGTCCTTCCACCTCGGTACGACGGAAGCGATCTTCTGCCGTCAAGCAGAGTCAGTCTTTTCTCCATTTCCGCGAACGAGGTCTCCGGACTGATCAACCGCCTCCACTCTGGCGCTGAGCGCGCTGAAATCTGAGGGGCGCTAACAGAACAGACGGAGCTCATGGAGAACAGGTTGATCCCACTCCCTTTCGGTGCCCTTTTTAATACGTTTCCCAATGGTGTTGGAGAGGTGAGGAGGAACAAGCTCTTGCTGATATATTGGAACTCGGAGGCTGGGGGACGCTCTGTCGAGGAAAGGTGCCCCGTCAGTACATGGCCCATGAACGATACATCTGGCAGCCTGCGAGGGCGTCCTGGAGAAAGCCCGCACAACAGCCGAGTAGATATATGTACCTATGCTCCGGCTTGGAATTGGCGTTACAGTCTGGGATTAGCGTGGGCATATGAAGCGAGCGGGAGGTGCCAAACTTCTTCAGGGGCGATAGTTATCCTCGCATTGTTGCGGCAGGTGCAATGTGGCAATGGTGCTACTGGGATGTCAACGTTTGCCTACAGCACTCACTTGTACTTGAAGGCAGGTAGGTGAGGGAAGGAGTGAGCAGGATCCTCGCAGTATGTCAACTAATGACGGAAGGCACATTTACTACTAGCGTCTGATCAATGTCTATAAACTGGGCTGCAACACTCGCATTTCAACATTGCCTAATCACCAACCTCGAAGTTGAGTAATTGACTTGGTACGAATGGACCGCCTTGACATTCTCAGAGTACGAGCGCCTTCGGGTACGAATGTGATTGCATACACAATGAAGGTGTCTCATGAAGGTGTCATCTGGTGGTCGTTATGAATCGCAAGTTTGTTTTGTGTCCGTGGGCGAAGAAGGCCGAGAGACCAGTGCCGGGCCACATCGGGATTGGCTATTTTGGCTCAGATCATCATCACATGGAACTCGGGCTCTTTGCCCTCTTGTTGTTATCCTCGGTGGCAGATCGTTGGCAGGGCGCAGGCTGGGTTTAAGCCCACTGGTGCTACTGCAAGGTTGACTCTTCATAGTGTCAGCTGTGCATGCAGCTAAGTATTCTACTTGTGTATGGCTAAACAGTAAGCAGTCCGCTTATCATGCCTCTGGTATGGACCAAACCAGCAATTGAAGTGTACGGATTACACAGATTCCTCCTGGGGGCTTGTAAGTGCTAGTGGGTCCCGGATATACTTTGCAAGTAACACGGACCGTCATGCCCCTTCAGCTCGTTCCGGCACGGGGCAAACAATCCAGAAGCGGATATTCGGCCCTGCGCCTGAATGTCGCATTGGCCCGTAAAGACTATACAGCGCCAGGCGTGTCTGTTCACGTTTATAGGGTTCCTTACCAGGCAAGGTACTTGCACGTCACAGACCAAAGGTTCATATGTGTCGCGTGTCTTCTTGGTGTGCCTTTCTTTGGCACTAACGGATGGTGGATATATTTTCTGGGATGTTTCATCTGAGTTGGATTTGTCAGGCAGCAGGAATCTCGTAAGAGAGTTCTCGCACTCCTGATCATTTGCTTGTTTTAGCAACCGCTCTTCTCAGTTCGCGAGTTGAGGCCAGAGTTGGAGCCAGGTTGGAGGAGACGCAGCGGCAATTATGGGGTGTTGGGGTCAACACAGTGTGTAACGGCTCTCAACAGTACTGGTATCCGGCCCTCGAATCCAGCTGCTGCTTTCACCTCCAATGCATCGGAAGTTTGAGCATCTGGTCCCTGCCGTGCCCCAATTGAAAAGAATTAAATAAAATATACAGGTCTTAACTTGAAAACAAAATAAAGATCTCAAAGGTTTGAGTACATGTCCAACGCTGTATGCTTTGTCTCCGGCTCTACGCAGCTTGAGCTTCAACTTGAAGTGTCCATTCTGTCGGTTCAGCCTCGAATGCCTCGTGCAACCCAAGGTGACGCGCCGCACTGTGTAATCCTCCCAGGGCCTCGACTCCGAGACTCCGGCCAGCCACGAGCCGGGCCATAACTCCACCTTGCCCCGTTTCAGCAAGTGTGGTTGGCCGCCAAGCCAAGCCTAGAGGCTGAGCTGTGGAAAAGACACCTGTTCACTCGACCCTGAACGCAACTTTGTTGGAGACAGCCCAAGATACAAGTAGCCTCAATCAGTTGCTTGCCCGTGTGTTCTTGGGATATCCCGTCACACTCCAACTTCTCTCTTTCAACAACGAGGCCTATTTACATACGACTGGAATCCAATCCGTCGGCCTCTTCAATTCTTCCATCCTACCAGTCCTTTTCTGCCTTTAAGTAGCCCAGAGTACGTCTCGCCCCGCCTTTCAAGTGATGCCATCTCTGCCCTGTCACCGCCTCCGTCGTCCCTCCAACCTTCTATTTCCGTACTTCTCGAGGCCAATTGCTTCATCAAACAGGCCATCAGCTCACAAGCTTCCAAAAGAATAGGAAAAAAAAATCAAAATGCACAAGGCCCAGAAGTTCGCTCTTGGCCTGCTCGCTGCGGCGGCAGTTGCCACGGCCTCGGATGTTGTCCAGCTGAAGAAGGACACTTTCGACGAGTTCATCAAGTCCAACGACCTTGTCCTCGCCGAGTGTAAGTTGCCCATCACGCACTCTAGGACTGACCGCATACTGACACGACATTTTAACAGTCTTCGCCCCGTGGTGCGGTCACTGCAAGGCGCTCGCCCCCGAGTACGAGGAGGCCGCAACTTCGCTCAAGGAGAAGGACATCAAGCTCGTCAAGGTCGACTGCACAGAAGAGACCGATCTTTGCCAAGAGCATGGCGTCGAGGGTTACCCGACGCTGAAGATCTTCCGCGGTCTTGAAAACGTCTCCCCCTACAAGGGCCAGCGCAAGGCTGCTGCGTACGTCCCCTATCGTGTGATTTGTAACAAGACAAAGGCCAATCCTAACACTCTCGACAGCATCACCTCCTACATGGTTAAGCAGTCGCTGCCCGCCGTCTCCGAGGTCACCAAGGACAACCTGGAGGAGTTCAAGAAGGCCGACAAGGTCGTCCTTGTGGCCTACGTTGATGCCGACGACAAGGCGTCCAGCGAGATCTTCACCAAGGCTGCCGAGAAGCTGCGTGACAGCTACCCCTTCGGTCTCAGCAGCGACGCCTCCCTGGCCGAGGCTGAGGGCGTCAAGGCTCCTGCTGTTGTCCTCTACAAGGACTTCGACGAGGGCAAGTCTGTTTTCTCGGAGAAGTTTGACGCCGAGGAGATTGAGAAGTTCGCCAAGACGGCCGCCACTCCCCTCATCGGCGAGATTGGCCCCGAGACGTACTCCGACTACATGTCGGCTGGCATCCCCCTTGCCTACATCTTCGCCGAGACGGCCGAGGAGCGCAAGGAGATCAGCGAGAAGCTCAAGCCCATCGCTGAGGCCCAGCGTGGTGTCATCAACTTCGGTACCATTGACGCTAAGGCGTTCGGTGCCCATGCCGGCAACCTGAACCTCAAGACCGACAAGTTCCCCGCCTTCGCCATTCAGGAGGTCGCCAAGAACCAGAAGTTCCCCTACGACCAGGACAAGGAGATCACCTTTGACGCCATCAAGACCTTCGTTGACGACTTTGTCGCCGGTAAGATCGAGCCTAGCATCAAGTCGGAGCCCATCCCGGAGACGCAGGAGGGCCCCGTCACCGTGGTCGTCGCCAAGAGCTACAACGACATTGTCCTTGACGACACCAAGGATGTCCTGATTGAGTTCTACGCCCCGTGGTGCGGTCACTGCAAGGCTCTGGCTCCCAAGTACGAGAAGCTCGGCTCCCTGTACGCCAACAGCGAGTTCAAGGACAAGGTTGTGATTGCCAAGGTGGACGCCACCGCCAACGACGTTCCCGATGAGATCCAGGGCTTCCCTACCATCAAGCTCTACCCTGCTGGTGACAAGTCGAACCCCGTTACCTACTCTGGCTCGCGCACTGTTGAGGACCTCATCAAGTTCGTTGCCGAGAACGGCAAGTACAAGGCCAGCGTCTCCGAGGAGACTGAGGAGCCCTCTTCGTCGGCTGCCAGCGAGTCTGCCAGCGAAACCAAGGCTGAGGAGGCCAAGGAGTCGGACCACGACGAGCTCTAAACGGACATGGACATGGCTTTATGTGTATTCTACAAATGCTTTTTGGGTTTTTCAATAGGTCTCGTGGGCACAAGGAATGAAGCCCGGGATTTCGGGAATGGGGTCTGCCAATGAGCATCAGATTAATGAAGTCTTTCTATGATTACCACCTTTCCAAAAGTTTTCATTCTCTTCCCAAAGTCAGCCTCAAAAGTAGGAGCCCCCCTTTCGCTGCGTTGCAGCTTGCATTTCTGATGGTGTAACAAACTTGAAATTTTGCCATGCCTCCCCGCCAATTTCTCCCAATGCGGGGCTCCAATTGGTCCCACAGACGCAAAGGCCAACATGTCACCCCTGTCAATTGCATTCCGAAGTGGGAGCAGTTGAGCCCAGAACTCCCCGTCCCGAACGAAGTGCATGCCGCCCTCCCGCTGCTGCTGCTGCCGCCGCCACGCCGCAAACTTAACCTCTGGAATTGACTTATTTAATATATTGTCCCTATTTACCCCCTCTTAAATTTTCCCCTTCTTTTTTTTAGGCTTGTTTTCCTTTCACATCAAGGCGATCCTCCAGCCAATTCCAGTGCAGCGCAGCGCAACACAGCGAGCACCTTGGACAGGACACCTTTGCCGATTTGCCCATTCAACGGAAACGATATGGCCTCGAGGATTTTCTCCCACGGCGCCCGCGTGCTGACGAGAACCGCTACGCCGGTCCGCACACTCAACACGTCTGCCGCCAGGCTAGATGCCGTTAATGCCGGCGCGGCTGCACCGCCGCTTCCTGCCCGGAGACCTATCGGTGCGCTGAGAGGAGGGTATGTGAGAACCCCCCGCCTACTGCCATTGAACCCTTACTTCCCCGTCCGGTCCCCAGGGGACTCTCTCCGTTGGAGAAGGGACAGATTAGGCAGAGAGCTTTGAGAGAGCGGCAAGCTGACTTAATATGAATCGTCGATCCCTGTTGCAGGCTCTTCGGCTTCTTCCTCGGCAGCTCTCTCGCCGCTGGCGGCATCTATTACTACGCCATCCAGGACTATAAGGCCTCGAACGAGCTGTTAACCGAGGACATTTACGTGCGTGTTTGCATTTGAGAACATGATGCGCTGCACCTTCCCCCTGTTTTCGCAGTCGTCTTTTTCTTTCTTCTTGCATTATCCTTTTATCCCGCCTTGCCTGCCTGCCTGCCTGCCTGCCTGGACCCTTCGATCGACGTGCGCTGCGCTTTTATACACCTACACTCGGCTGGAAGAAGAAAAAGAGAAAAGATAAGAGAACGGAATAGACGCTAGATAAAATAGAGGGGGGTTGAGAGGCGCGAGCGGGTTGAAGCGTAATCATTCTGGTTCTATTCTCAGGGTTGGGGAGAGTTTCTACTGTCCAGCTGGCTTCCGCGGACACGCTTTAATGAGCCCTCCGCTGTGCTGGTTAGGCGGGGGATAGCTTCCTCTCTCCCGAGCTGTTCACAGTCAGACGCTGTCGGACATGGAGAAGCTGACTGGATGTGACGGACAGGCCCTGCAAAACGCGGTTGAGCGCTTGAGCAAGCACCTGACGGCGCTGGAAGAGAAGATGGAGGCGATGGAGAGGAGGAAGAAGTGAGTCATGACGTGATGCGATGGGTTGGGAAGGCCATGGACTGGAGCAATGGGTTGATATGGAGAAACTGTACATTATTTTCATTTGTTTGTTCGTAAACAAGGCTGCTGTTGACGAGGGGTCACGGACCGCCAATCTGGATAATGTCGCGATGCACTTGCAGTACTTCCTTGGACGGCCCGGGCACTGATTTCGAGGGTTTACGCAGTGGCACAATGCCCCGGGACAGATTATACACAACTCAGCTCTTTGAGCTTCAAGCTCAAACGTCACCGGTCGATTCCAGACCGAATATATCCAGGGATGCGCGGCCCTGGTCCCGGTCCATTGATGTGGATCCCGGCTCGGTTCTCGCTCAAAATCTCCCGAACGTGCTCTGCCACATCCCCTCACTTCACCCCACCAACCTAAGAAACTTCACCATGAACAATTTTGGAGTCATCGAAATCGCCAGCACCACGACAAAAAACACCCCGGGATGGGCCTACGTGCCGGACACGGGGCCCGCGCTGCCCGCTGCTCTGCAGCCGACGAACAGGAAGCGCGCGGCGCGCAATCAGCCCGCACTCAGCCTGTCCGACCTCTCGACACGCGAGGAGACGAGGATCCGGAAAGATCTCGAGGCGCTCGATCGCGATAGCTACCGTGATGCGAACATTTCGATTCCGCCCCGGCCCGGGGGTAGCAAAGGTATCCGCGCGTAGAGCCCAGGTCTGGCAAATTTCCGTTCTGACCATTCCACAGCCCAGAACAAGCACACGCCTAACGTGCGCAAGATCCTCCAGTCGCAAAAGACATTCGCCAATCACTTAGATGACTATCAAGCGATGATGGCACTGGCCGAAAGCAATCCTGCCGCCGCCGCAGCCTTGAACGCAGCGCAGACGAAACCACCACCCACCCCGGCAGCAGCTGCCTCGAAGAGCGCCTCACCAGCACCCACAGCAGCCTCCGCCGGCGGGACGAGCAAACGATCAGCCGCCGCTGCGAAACGAGCAGCGGCAAAAGAGAGGCAAGAGCAAGAAAAGAAAAAGGCTCGACGGACACCCAAACCGGAGCCGGAACCAGAAGCCGAAGCCGGATCTCAACAACAACAACAACAACAACAACAACAACAACAGCCGGCGGCAGAGCAACCTGACGTCGAGATGGCCGACGCCCCGCCGTCGCTTGCTCAACCTACACCGGCCGCAGACACCGCCACAGAAGAACCAGAAAAGCCGCCCCAGCCATCGAGTTATCCGCGCGAGAGCGCCATCCTGCCCCCCTACGCCAAGGCCCCACCCCCGGCACACCCGGGCGACGCCGACCCGCTCCTAGTGTCGTACATCCCGCCGTTCCCGTCGGACGACGAGCTCCGGGCGCTGATGACGGCGCCGCCGCTCAGCTACCTCGAGGCGCGGGCGGCGTGGGGGGACTGTGACGATGGCAACGACAACGACAACGACGCCGAAAGGGGAGGGACGGGGGAGCGCCCGCGGCGGCGCCCTCGGTATCCCGTGCGCGTCTTTTGCGCCGTGTGTGGGTACTGGGGCCGCGTCAAGTGCATGAAGTGCGGGACTCGCGTTTGCGCACTCGACTGTCTCGAGACGCACCGCGAGGAGTGCGTGACGAGGTATGGGTTGTGATACCTTTGGGGAGTCGGCCGGGCTTGAGGTGACATCGTTCAACTTCGGATCTAGCACCAGCACCAGCTCGATGGGTGTTAGATGACTGGCGTTTTACTGCGAGGCGTACAATTTGATACCCATTTGTTGTTTTCCTTCTTGATCTCAGAAACAATACTTGAATATCGTCGACACATCACGTCCATTACTGTGCAAGACGAGTTGTTTTGTTGCAGTATGGCCATGATCCACAGAGCCTTGTCAATTTTCTCGAAGAGCGTGGCCATCCATCGGGCATGCTCTGGTTGACTCTGTGCTTCTCAAATATTCTCTCTATTGCCACAAGTCCTACCCCTCTTTTAGCAGGAAGAAAGTTTTAAACCCCCCTGTGCTTCCGGCAGCACAAAACCCTACCAACCCAGAAAGCCTAACTCCGTGAAATCAACCGCCGACCGGCCCCACCCCTCAAAGAAACGCCCAATAACCTGTAACCAAACATATCCCACCATTCCCGGAGGAGAACATCAGACACTCATCAGCTCGAAGCGGACGTCCCCTCTCGTGGCGCCGCCCACGCAGACGCCGCGGAACCGGCCGGTCGGGCAGGCCTCGCGCGCGGCCGCCACACAGCGCGCCCACGCCTCCTTGGACACGCTGATGGTAGCGCCCCCGTCGCGCTGGGTCGCCTCAAGCTTGAATGCGGCAGCGCCCGACTTGCCCACCGTTTCGGCTAACCCTCCTTCACACCGCGTCGCGTCCGGCCCCGCAATGGAGCCGCAGATGGCCAGTGAAGCGGCGTACTCGTCGTAAAGAACAAAGCGGCTGGAGTAAAGGAAGGAAACATGTTAGCGAGCTGAGGTCTTTTGGGTGCTGCTGGTTGGGAAAAAGTGGAAGGCAGAGTGTGTGGAGGTTATAACGTACGTAGTGGTGTCGAGGCAGACCATGTCTCGTACCGCGTTGGGCCTGATGGGCATCTGCCGGCGGAGGGAAAGAGCCTCATAGTAGGACTGGGGCACGATCACGCGGCGTTGCTGGTATTTTTCGTACCAGGGCTGTGGCGGTGCCGCAAGGGCGAGGGTGGACAAGAGGGTGAGGGTGAAGATAAGGAGGAGGGCGAAGCGAGACATGTTGGAAGTTGGTCTGGGCTGATTCGGTCCGAGACTTATTTGTTCTGAAGAAAGTATGTATAGCCAAGGTGAAGGGAAAGAGGTGGCCTCAAGCCGTGTAGGTGTTCTCCGTCTTTCCCAGGAAGAGTGAAAGATACGTATGTACAGGTCGAAGAGAATCGATCACAGACCGAGAAAGGAGAAAAGTCGTGATGCCAGCATCTGAGCAGAGCAATAATGCCCAAGAGGGAGAAGAGAGGCGGCAAGTCCTTTGTCGCGAGCCGTCTCGGTGTCAAGGCCGCCTCTTAAAACCAACAAAGAGGAGTGGTTCACTACAAGAGGCGAAAACCCTGGTTTCAACACCATCGCGACCACGGAACCAGCTCCTGCAGGGAGCTTCCCGTTTTGTGCCCTTCGGCCCCTGCCAAGCCGAACTTGCAAGTCGCAGCCAACTCAATGCGCCGCCGAAGCAATCCCATCGACAAAATCCCTGCAGCAGCTCGTCACACAGCAGGCAGTATCATCAGCTCGGGACGTGACGGAAGTTGATTTCACCGATTTCGCCGACCACAAAGTTGGTCCGCCATTTCGACTGGACGACGTGCGCCGATACTGGGGAATATCTCTGCCTCTGGGCTTCGGACTGTCCAGAACTAGGTGCGGCTCCACGTTTCGAGATCTTCGATAGGGGAACCTGACCGAAGGCTGAAACACAAGCGAGGGGTAATCTCGACGCCACTGATTGGCTGTTTCGGGTCAAGGTGATCGGCAACCCTTGTTGACTCGGTTGATCATCGCACAACTTGAACAGCGGGGTGAGGAAGGTGGGCGGAGGGATTAATCACTGCTTGGCCATGCCGAACTGGACCTTAGGAGCTTCTGAATGATTGGTCGGCCGATGCTCCGTCGCAGCGGTCGAGGAGGCTCCGGTGAATCTCCATTTGGTGCAAAGTCATCCGTCGCCTTTCCTGTGTTAACTGGAAGTAGGCCCGGCGCCACTCATTCCCAGAAAAAAAAATCCCTACTGCAACCCCCAGAACAGAGCAACAATAGGCTCTTTCAGGACTCTTAGCAAATCCATACTTTTGGGGCAATGTAATCCACAATTTCACCTACGGATATGTGTTCCGCACATGTGAAGTGAACCTTTCAGTTATCCCCGAGCACTGGGAGCATGGCCAGGGAGGCAGCTCGGTATCCGACACTCAATACCTGCTCCCGCGTGTTCTTGAAGTCCCCAGAAATTGCATACTAGCGTAGTTGGGCTGCCAGCAAACCTCCGACAGCCCAAGAACGAGAGCCTCAGATTGATGAGCGGCATCTACAGTAGAAGCTCAGGGCGACCCGAACGGCTGCCTCCGCTCCCCACACACGCCGCAAACGCCGCAGTCGCCGGCATTCCGGTATTTCGAGCCCTTGCAAGTTTTGCTCTGACACGCCCAGGCGTCCAACATCCCCTCGGATTTCAGCGTGTTGGCGCACATGGCGCAGGTGGTTGAGCCCCGCTCGTTGACAAACGTACATATCGGGCAGGCGATCGAAGCCTGGGTAGGCTCAGGTTCCTTACGTGGTGGTGGTGGCTCGGGCTTCGGGGGGGTTGCCTTGGGAGATGCTTCTATCTTCGTTGCTGCCCTCCTTGGTGGGGGCTTCTTCTGGTCCGCGGATGCCTCAAACGGTGGTTTAGTGGCTGGCTTCCTTGACCCGAAGCTCTGCAGTTCCCGCAGCTCATCTTGGGCATCCTGATCATCAGGGTTTTCGTCCCCACAAACCTTGACCAAGCCCCGGCCCTTTTGGTCGAGGAGCTTCTTGCCGTTGATGTCGACGGCTTCTGGCCCGGAGATTGCCTCGTCTTCGTAGTCGTCGCCGCTTTCGGATTCGGATCCTGTATCGACCTCCTCTTCCTCCGGCTCTTCTTTTTTCTGTTGCTCAAACCGAGCCAACGCCGCCGCAGCCCTGAGCTCCCTCCCTCTCGCGCTTCCTGCTACCCTGGGTTTGGATGCTATCTTTTTACCTTCCAGCTTTTGTTTCGTTTGAGCATCCTCGCCTAGTGTAACACCATTCGCCCCGAACTTTTTGAGGATCCGACGTTCCTTCTGCTCTTTGTAGGTGAGCGATTTCTTCGCCTTACGTTTCCTGCCCCGTGACCGATACGTCCCGCCACAGAGATGCTCTGGGAGAAGTTCGCCGGGTTCGACCATGTTGTTTTCAAACTCGCCGGTGGACAGAAGCGCTCCCCTCCCCCAGAGACCTTCGCCGGTAAAGCCACGGGCCCACAGACCCCTCATCTGCTCTGCATACTGATTTCTTACTGCCCAGAATGCGCGCGAGTGGTTCATCTGTTTACAATGAGCCAGCCTATGGCATGGGTGTCAGCCGCCAGTCGGCCCATAGAGACTTCGGGTGGGACAGACTCATGCATCATGACCATCTGCACGTAGTTGAAAGGTAGCCAATGTCCCGAGCGTGCTTTGAGCACTAGTTGAATGACCTCGCCGGCGTTGAAGTTG
Organism: Corynascus novoguineensis; assembly: GCA_033296725.1. Taxonomy (NCBI): domain Eukaryota; kingdom Fungi; phylum Ascomycota; class Sordariomycetes; order Sordariales; family Chaetomiaceae; genus Corynascus; species Corynascus novoguineensis. The sequence goes on from MU857601.1 coordinate 267,068, forward strand.
CGGCCAACGAACTCAGGATTCGGCTCGTACTCCTCCAGCGACATAACTGAGAGATGGTGCTCTCGCATGATGGGCACTGTAGCCGGGTTAGCGACCATAAAACAAGTGGGGCCGGCAAAGAAGGCTAAACATACAACACTGCGCAGCAATCCTTTCAAGAAAATCTTGTGCAATCTTCTCATCGGGGCCTTTTAGCGGCTTGATGAAGACGATGCGATCGTTGGGTTGCGACCGCTTCGCATTTAAGCGTTGGATCCCTAATGGCATGATATCGGTTCTGAATGGTGGTAACAAGGCCAAAAATTGGCGATGATTAAATCAAAGTCACGGAAGACACGAAGAGGCGAAAGAACGATGCCCCCCCAGAAGTCGCGTAAAGAGGGAACGCCTGATCACGTGATACCCTTGATGGCCATCAAAAAAGGAGAGGTATAAAGAAAAAAAAGTAAAAAAAAAGAAACAGAAGAAAACAGTAGGTGAAGAAGTAATAAAGACTCATAGACTGACTCTCATCAGTTGGAACCGTATAAATCTAGCTGCGAATCCGTACAGGTTTACTCTGAAGGGCCATAGTCCCCCCTCCATCCCCCGCCTGAAGTTTGGAGGGAGGCCGAGGATGGGCAGGACATTCCCCGTGTAGCTCGAGAAGTCGCCAAGCCTTGCTTTTCTGTTGCTGCTGCGGCACAAATCACAAACGACCCAGGTAGGTTGTTCAAAGCAGAGCCTGGCGGCTGAGGCCCACCGCCAGCGATCGTTGCGCCGCGGGCCACTAGCCACTGCCACCGGACGGTGGTCCTGGTTGGGAAATCAGAAAGGCGGACTTCCTGTATATACCCTCAGTTGATACTGACCTGGGTACTGCGAGGAGGGCGGGGAGGGAGGTAAGTGTATTCTTGTGGCCTGAACCCATGGAACCAGTCTAAGCTGCGCCGGCATACCACCACATGCGCTGACCTAACCACCACCCTCGCCCGAAAATATTCGGCATGCCACCGTTCTCCCAGTGTTTGTTTACCTCCTCCGCGCTGCACCACCACCACCACCGCCACCACCAGGCCCCGACGCACCCCTGTCGGCAAGCGATACGACCTCGCCAATGCCCGCCGCCTCCTGCTCTTCTTCGAGCAGCGTGATCTCCTCGCGGCAGTCCCACCACTTCTCCTCGCTCAGCTCAAAGGCCTTAGCCTTAATCTCCTTGATAGTTAGCGACTCGGGCTGGATGCCCTTCCAACGCAAACTCGTCATGAGTATCTCCTGCCACTCGTTGGACGTGCGCTGGAAGAAGTCACGGCGGGACTCGAAAGGCTAGAGCGCGTTACAGTGTTAGCGTCGGTGGGATAGGAAGAGGAAAGGATGATGGGAAAGAGACTCACCCTAGGGTGCGGCAGCCCGTCGTCCACCGTAGTGGCAGCCGATTCGGTCTCCTCTTCCTCCTCAGACGGGGCAGTCGACGGCGCCGTGGAAGCCGAGTCCGTATTCGAAGCCTCCTCTGAGGCTTGCTGTTTCTTCTTTCTCTTGCTCTCTGTGAACATCTTCGGCTTGGGCTCTTCCTCTGCCATTTCGACGTCGCCTTCTTCGTCCTCATCTTCGTAATCGTCTTCATCCTCGTCCTCGTCCTCGTCTTCATCTTCGGATTCCTGCTCCATCGTCAACACGAGTTTCAATACAAAGAGAAAGCTCGCGGGCACACTTACCACCCAGTCTTCGACAGGCCGGCTGAACACTTCCTTGCACCCATCCAACTTTCCGAGGTCGATGGCGTACATGTCGTCAAACGTGTACTCGCGATCGCCCTTCTCAAACGTGCCGCCGTAGATGTACAGCACGTCGTCCTGCACCGCAAGTAGCGCGTTGAACCTCGGATGCGGCATCTCCATCCTCACTGGCATCTCCCTCACCACCCTCTTTTCCTCGTCCTCGTCCTTGTCCTTCTCAGTCCCCTCCTTCCCCTCTTCTTTCTCGTCATCATCGTCTAACCCGGCCCCGGCCCTTAGCGCAGCCAGCTGCCGTAGCAACTCCTCCTCGTTCTCCTTGGCCCTCCCTTTCCTACCCCCAACCGCACCGCCCCTTCCTTTCGCACCACCACCATGAGCAGCAGCAGCAGCCCGCTTGCGCAACCCCAGCGGGAAAAAGCGGTTCCGCTCCACGTTCCACGCGAACAGGCCGTTGAAGAATTCGCTCTCGATGGCCTCCTCACTCTCCTGCACGTCATGTACGCCGCCAAAGAGGATACCCCGCCCGCGGTGGAAAGCCATGGTGGCGCCTGCGCGGGCCGGGTCGGGCGCGTTAGCGGGCTTCTTGCGCCGCTCCCACCGCACTGTTGGGGGCGTGCCAGGTGCTGCGTCCCCCGGGGGCGGCGTGATTCGCAGGAAGAAGCAATCAGTGTGCAGGTGCGGCTTGAGTACGTTCCGCTGCCCGCCGCCGCCCTGTTTCTGTTTGTTGTTGCTGTTGCTGCTCATCGAGGTGGTGCTCTTGACGCGCGAGTAGCCGCCGTAGAGGACGGCCCCTTGCTCGTGCGGCAGCAGCGTAAAGGACGACCGGGCGTCAGGCTTCAGTTGAGCCGGGGGCAGGGTCGGACTGTGCCAGACAAAGTTGGTCGTGTCATAAAGCCAGAGGTCAGCGAGGTACTTTGTCTGATTGGCCGTGTCCTGGAAGCCACCAAAGAGGATGATGTAGTTCTTGAAGTAGGTCATGCGGTGGCCCGACCGGGCCGGCGGCGTCTTGCCCTTGGGCTCGAGCCGCGTCCACTCGCGCGTCGTTGGGTCCAGCTTCCAAAAGTCGTTGTAGTGATAAAAAGTGCCCTGCTTGGGTGAGCTGAACTCGCCGCCAAAGAGGTACACGGCGTTGCTCTGGTTCCCGCCCCGGGTCCAGGCGTGGCCACTCCGGGGTAGGGGAGCGTTCGGGGAGGTGACGCATCGCCACTCGTCGCGGTCAATGTAGTAAATCATCAGGTCGTTGAAGAAGGTAGCGAGCGAACCGTTGAAGTATTCGCCGCCAAAGAGCAGCAGCTGGTTACTGTTGGATGGGTTCGCCAGGAACGTTGCCGCCGACCGGGCGCGGGGAGGATCTTCTACCACCGTCTCGGTCACTTTAAGAAACTTCTCCTGCTCCTTTCTGTACTCCTCGAGTACGGCATCCAGGTCAACGTCCTCCGCGTCACTGCCCTCCACCTTGGACGCCTTCACTTTTGCCTTTTTCTCGGCCTTCTTCTCGGCCTTCAGCTTCTTCTCGGCCAGCTTGGCCTTTTTCGACTCGCTTTTCCCTTTTTTATCTTTGGCCATGTTGAGTGTGTTGACTTTGTCTTACAAAGGGGAAAATGCCGACCTGCAGTTGGGTCTTTTTAAGGTTGCAGAAAACTAAAAGTGCGGAGAACTGCCTGAACATTTACAGTACTTGATGAGAGTGGAAAATCGGATCCACCACACCTCACTTCACGCTTTGTCTACTGCATCTCGCCCAACTTACACATCTCAAGTCATGCAATGAACATGACTAAAATGCATTGAAGAATATACGAGACTTACTCGCTTTATATCACTATATTCTGTGGTTGTTCATCGGCAAGGTGTGTTACTCATACTTCATTGTGACTTTGATTCTAGTTATGCTACGCCGAGTATCCAGCCCATCATGGCCAATTTCAGCCGTTCGTTGGCGTGTCCATTCAAAGATGGCATGCGCTACAGCCACTCAGCCTCGTTGATGCTTGAAGATCTTGTCGCAATCGTCAGATCCTGAGCAATCATGCCTCTAGCTTTATGTTTACGAACGGTATCCGTTCTCTTTCAACCAGGCCGCCACATCCGCCCGGTCACGCTCGACCCAAGAGATCTTGGACCGGATAGCATCCAAACTCTGGGCTAGCGACTGGTCGAAACCGTTGGTGTTCTTGTCCTCAAAGAACTTCTCCACCTTGGCGAGCTGCTCTTTCTTAGTAAAGCTCGACGTAAAGATGGTAACCATGGTGCCTAGCATCGACAATGCCGGCGGCAGCTTCTTGACGAGCTCGCTCCAATTCTCCGTCATCCAGGTGAACAGCGCCTCAATGCCCTCCGGGTGGCTGCGGAGGCCGCTGGTAGGCATATAGATATCCTGGTCTTTAATCTCGCCGCTGAAGAGGAGGTCAAGGGTGCGCTTGATCAGCTCGGGGCTCTTGGCCCGGCCAAGGCAGCGCAGCGCCGTGTTGCGCTCATCGCTGTTGGTCGAGGTGCGGTAAAAGTTGAGCACCGCATCGTACTATGCCCTGGTTAGTCATTTGACAGTGCTGAGAATTTTGGTTAAAAACAGACCTCTTCCGTCCCTCCGTACTTCAGGGCCATGCTGAAGACGCTGCCCCTGATGTTGGGGTGGATTGCTGACCGGTCGCCTGCCATGAACTTTTTGAACATGTCCTTGGCGGCATTGATGATGGTCTCGTCTCCGCTGAGGCCGGCGGTGCCAAACATCATACCCTTGAACTGCTGCAAAATATGGCTGTCATTCTCGGAGAATTGCCAGCCCAACTCGTGCGCCTTGGGGCTCACGAGGTCACGCAGGAACGCGTCCAGGGCATCGCGATCCGCCTGATCCTCAAAGATCCAGGCGCTCTGCACCGACGAAACGCGTGCAATGATCTCGTTCCAGACTACAAACTCGGGCTCCGTGTTGAAGCCCTTGAGAAGGCTCAAGACACCAGAAGTACTCTGGTAGCCTGAGGTGGCGAGAGCGCCAGCATCGGCGATCATGCCGGCTCTATCTTCAACGCTGAGCAATCCCTGCTTTGCCGCATCACCCAGCTTCTGGAGCCGTTCTGGCGAGTAGGCAGTGCGGTACAATCCGGTGTGATTCGCATTCAGCTTGAAGAAGTCGGTGCTCGGCACGCTAAAGGTGTCTTCCCGCTTATTCAGGGTCTGCGACTCGTCGACGCCGTCCTTGGTGCGCAGGCCAAGGAAGACGGGGTAGATTACCTTGTCCTCCTCAGGCTTGGTGTCACCGGTGCGGAGGAAACGGTTCTGCTTCAGTTGGATGGTCTTGTCATCCTTCTCCGACACCGTCACCACAGGGAAACCAACGTTCTTGGTCCACACCTGCATCACCTCCTCCACGCGCTTGCCGCTGGCTTCAGCAAGAGACGCCCACAGATCGCCGGTCTGGGTGTTTCCGTAGGCGTGCTTCTTGAGGTACCGCCTGACGCCCTCCAGGAACGTCTCTTCACCGAGGTAGGTGGAGAGCATGCGCAGGACGCAGGAGCCCTTGGAGTACGAGATGGCATCGAAGATCTGGTTAATCTCGTCGGCCCTCTTCACGGGAACCTCGATGGGGTGGCTGCTCCGCAGTGAATCCAGGGCAAGAGCACGCTGGAGGTTATCGACCACATACGACTCCCAAACCTTCCATTCCGGGTAGAAGATGTTGCAAGAGTACCATGAGGCCCAGGTAGCGAACCCTTCATTGAGCCACAGGCCGTCCCACCAGTCCATGGTGACCAAGTTGCCGAACCATTGGTGTGCCAGCTCGTGCTGCACCACTTCGGCCACCCGCTCTTTGGTCGCCGCACCGCTGGCCTTCTCATCCAGCAGCAAGTCGACCACTCGGTAAGTGACCAGGCCCCAGTTTTCCATGGCGCCTTGGGCAAAATCGGGAATGGCAATCTGATCCATCTTGGGCAGCGGAAACTCGATGCCAAAGACCTTCTCGTAGAACGCGAGCGTTTTTGCGGCCAGGTTGAGTGAGAACCGGCCATGCTCAATGTCCTGGCCGGGCGGGGCATAGACACGGACGGGCACACGGAAGTCGTTGGTCTCGATGCAGTTCAGCTCACCGACAACGAATGCAACCAGGTATGTGGACATGAGCGGAGACTTGTTGAACGTGACAGCCTTCTTGGTGCCGCCCGTCTGCTCAGACTTGACCTCAGTCTCGGACGCGACGTCCATGTTGCTCAAGCAAGTCAACTTCTTGTCGGCAATGAGGGTAACGGTGAACTCAGCCTTCAGAGAAGGCTCGTCGAAGCAGGGGAACGATCGACGGGCGTCGGTGGGCTCCATCTGAGAGACGGCCATGATACCCTCACTGCCGTCGGGATTCTTGTATGTTGAGCGGTAGAAGCCGGCCATTTTGTCGTTGAGCTGGCCGGTGAACTTGATCTCGAGTTGCGCCTTGCTCCCTCTGGAGACGGCATTGCCGAAGTCAAAGGTGCTGACTTGGGTAGTCTCATTGTACGACACCGTCGGGGAAGAGCTGTGCACCCGGTAAGCCAGCGTGGAAAAGTAAAAGGGAGCGAGGGCACGACTGACCTAACCGTCTGCCCGCCCGAAGTAATCTTTGCATTGTGAATGTCGAGCTCGAGGGTGTGCAGCGAGATGGACCTGGAGTCCTCGACGACGTCGAGGTCAATGACGACGGTGCCGTCAAAGGTCAGCTTTTTGAAGTCGGGCTCCAACGTGACATGGTAGTGCCGGGGAATGACGTTGGCGGGGAGCAGTTCCCGGCCCTGCACGTTCACCCCACCTGCCATTTCGGCCGCAGCGTGTGTTCGGCACATGTTGTGGCGGCGGTACGAGCAGTAACGGACAGGCGAGCTACCGAGACCTAACGTTCGTGGTTGTGAGAGCAGTCGATGGCGGTTTAGAGTGGTGGCTGTTGTTGATGAAGAGGGTAGGCGGCTCAAGACCGAGTAGCTGCGGGGTGATTATCGATTAGCTCTGGGCCCTCGTGCTGCGGGTCCCTGCGTATGCGAGGGCGTACCGTGATGTAAAATTTCTTGACGTCTGCTGGGCGCGCAATTGCAGCACTGTTCCTGCTCGCGCGACTGGACTCTGCACTCCACGACAGACAGATCGCGCAGCAAAGGACGAGCGAAACATGACGAAGGAGGGAAAGGGGTTTTATAAAAGGAGCGACGGAAGCCAGATGTACAGTGGACCCTATCGTAACACTCTACTCAGTACGTACAGCGCTCGTCAGATTGAAGAGCTGTTTGCATGAATTGGAACGGGAATGGCACCTCGAGACGCTGCGCCGACAGATGCCGCACAGGCCCCTGTCAGTGTGGCGGGTGCCAGTTTCTCGCTTACTCTTTTTGGCAGGCGGTCAGTTGGAAAAAGGATCTCGCGCCGAACTCCTGTGTTTCGAACTTCCAGAATAAGAAACGAAGGAACATAAGGTATGGAGAATGAGAGAGAAGGAGAAGCATTGATGACCCAGTGGTACGCTTGTGCCGCCTGAACATGCTGTGTTTGGGCCAGGGACCAATTCGCTTGTGGAAGCTGACCCGGAGCATTGGACATCCCTGCTCGTTACCAGAGGAGACTTAGTGTGTAATGTTTCTGCGGTCCATGACGAAAACGCTTACAGTTCGAAATCTTGGCGGCAGGAGTCAACAGCTGAGCTCTCTTTGAACCTGACGTGGGTGTCGTGTGGTCTGGCAAACAAAGCATGCTGAAGCGGATATGTTCTACTGTAGTTTGGGCAGTGAACTAGGTGCGTACTAGGAATTGACAAGCATGATCGGTTTTCGCTCAGATGGAACAAACTGAAAAGAGACCTCGGAAGTCGGACCCGAGTTTGGCGTCACTTAGACGGCGTTGACATGCGTTTTACTTGTGATAGGCGCAAGGGATATGAAGACGGACAGACCATCGGAATATCAAGAGGAGACATCCATCAGGAGTAGAGAAGTTGACACTCGGAATGCAGAGGGATCAAAGAACCATCTGGTTCTCTCTGTGGAGACTGATCTTACTAGTAGTTCAGACCCACTTCCAGAGCCCGCAGCGGGGTAGTAAGGCAGGCACAGCAGGTGAAGCATGGAGGGGTTGTTGAGGAGGGGCAGGTTTTGGGTTGACAGGTCGCCGGTGACACTACCCGACGAAAGAATGTCGGGTATGGGTAACAAATTCGTGGTGTGGATTAGAGAGTGAGGGTGCAGCTCTACAGGTGCCAATGCCTACACTCTGTGAGATAGCACGTCGCCAGGAGATACCTATCTTTTCCGAATTGTTCGGACCGAGCTTCCTGCTCGTAACCGCCCCGCCTCTTGGTCCGGGTGAGGTAAGGTAGGGAGAGCTCCGAGAACGGATTCACTACAGCCACTGACCCCCGCGCTCACCAGAATTGACTGGGTAAGACTCGGCTGGTTCCAGGTTTGCTGCTATGTAGGTCCCCCAACGGAAAAGGGCCGTCGTTTGGGCTGCACGCCAACAATAAAGACGGGCTGTTAGAGCATGGATGCAAACAGGAGCATTTGATCGCTTCTTTCCTTCGGTTCTGTTAAGAAAATCAAATTAGACGACAGCGCGCCTTAACAGCCACTAACAGTTCCGTCGCAATACCCTGCAGCAGCTTATCACCCCACCAAAACAAATCCTGCCCCTCCCAGGAGCCTGAGGTCGACCTTGCTCATCAGCTTCTCCGAGAACCGATCGACTTCTTGATCTCTTCTTTTTTTTTTTTTTTCTATTCTAAGCCCATCGTCTTTCCAAACAAACACAATGGCCCTAGCCAAGCATTCCTCGCTAACAAGCCCGGCGACTGAGTTGGGGCTAACAACGCGACTGGACACAACGCGTAAACCCATACGAGCTGAGACAAGTCCTTCCGGAAGGGAATTATGTGAAGAGCATCTAGGCCGAAACACGGGTGTATGGAGGTAAGTCTTAGTGGTAATGTAATCCATACATTGATTCCACTACCCTCCCCCCATTGTGCGCGTTTTCGGCTCTTGTTGTTTACCAACGGTATCAGATTCAGGGGTTCAGCAGGCAGAGAGGGTCAGGCAACTGTTTTAACCGCATCAGCGACAGAGAATAACAAGAATGCTGGCATTTAGGGACGTAGGAAATATGTCAAGTTCGACGTGCCAAGCTCTCGTCAGTAGCTTGAGTGAACTGTAATAGCACGACGGCATTAAGCTCGCCGCCGTTCTTGGCTCGAGGCTGATATTGCTCTGCTCCCGTGCCATCGGTCGCACTGGCGTGTCCTTTTGGCGAACCCGGTTCACTTCCAGCTTGTTCCAAGCGAACCGCAAATTTGATTTTGCGGTTCCCACCATTGCTTTACACATAAAACCGGGTTGACTGATGGCATTCTTTGTGGATGAACGGAAGCGAAAAGCACACGAAAAACTCACAACAACATATTTTGAAGCAGTCGCAGGGCCGGGCTCTAAGGCTGAATGTTTGATCCATTCATCGTCGACCAGCAGCATCTGGCCAGATCCGTCTTGGAGAACGGAACACTCCGGATTCTCAGAAATTAGCGAACCTACTGTACGCACTAGCTCTCGGTCACGGGAGTGGAATCGGCGGTGAAGAAGACAAACTGGCGCTTTAGTGTATCAATCGAACCAGCGAGCACACAATTTTGAAAAAATGACCGAGAAGCTCGTCCACCTCTGTGGTCTGCCTCCGATCACGCAACAACGCCCAGTGCCGTTGCGGTGGAGAGAAAAGGCTGATCATTCGTAAAATACGAACTGTGAGCTGGTTTGTCAGTGGCCTCTGAATCGCGGGCCATGGAAACTTCGATGGCACTGGCGGACAACGTTTGATTTCCGTGGCCTTCCCAGCTCGCAAACTCAGTGCGGACTAGGAAAAGCATCCCGCACGGCATCCTCCGCCACAACATAACGTTGTACTAGATTCATACATTTTTCATGCAGCACACCTCGGACAACAACAGCACCAACGACGACCTGTCGACGAGAAGACCCTGAAATTCACTGCAAGTAAAATCCCTGGTCCCGCGAATTGTGGGATTTTAAGTACCCACTGCTCCAAACGGTCAGCCGAAAAACTGGGGTTGAAACAAACACGATGGGACTTTGGCCCATCATAGGGCAATCCCAACCAATCACACAGAGCAGATCAGCGAATCGCAATTTCCGAGCAGACCCGCTTGGGTAAATGAAAGCGGCACAGGACGAACTGCTGCAAGCCGCCACTTGGGAATCAGAAGCCCAACGCTCAAGGCCTTTTCTGTCTCTCCTTGGAGGCCGCAGAGACCAAGCCCATTACAGGAAACAAGTTTTTTCAAGACAGCCAGCGAGAAAAAGAAGTCATCAACATTTGAGGGGTAAAAAAAGACGTTCATCAGCCGTTCCACAATGAACGCCAAAAAAATACAATTAGAAGATTAAGTACAGAGGTATCATGCCATTAATCCGCTACCTGTCAGGAAAAGAACCGAATTCCTACACATACAAAGAGTAGGTGACAAAACCCGGCCCTTCCCATCCAGGTAACTCCCCAGCCGAAAAGATTCAACCCGACAGAAACCCCCTTAGATTCTCCCTACACTACTATGGGGTATCATGAATTCGTGATACCTCAAAAAGCGCAGAGTGAATGAACTTAAGCGAAGAGGGCGAAGAGGCCGGCAGCAGCGGCGAGAGCAGCGGGGGCGCCGAACGAGGCGGCACCGGCGGTCTCGATGGGGGGAGTGCTGGTGACGGAGCTGGTGGTGGGGGGGAGGCCGCCCGAGGGGGTGGGAACCGGGTTGCTGGGAGCCGGCGAGGTCTCGCAGGGAACGTCAACCGTCTCGTAGATGATGGTAGGGATGACGGTGGTGATGGACGTCTTGATAGTCTTAACCGAGGTGGTGGGGCACTCGGGGGCGACGGTCACCAGGGTGGAGCTCTCGACCGGGGGGATGACCGAGGGCGAGGGGACCTCAGACTCCTCGGGGGCCTCAGGGGCCTCGCTCTCCGAGGGGACGGCCGACTCGCTGGCAGTGATGGGGCACACGGTGGTGTAGGCGGTGGTCTCCGTCACCACGATGTCCGAGACAGTGCGGGTGGTGGTGCTGTACAGAGTCGAGGTGGTCTCGCTCGGCTTCTGCGTGCACTCGGGGTGCTCGGGGCCGCACGAGGTGATGGTGACGTACTCGTACGAGGTGAACGTGCTCTGGGCCTCCTCCTCGACGACAGTGGCAACGGCGGCACCGGCCAGGGCAACGGCAGCGAGAGCGAAACGCATCTTGACTGTTGGTTTTTTTTTTTTCGTAAAAACGAAGAGGGTTGGTGAAAGATTGACTGAAGCTGGAAAGCTTGAGAGTTGGGTTGTTGAAAGAGTGGACGACCGAAGTCAAAGAGCTGGGCTTGCGATTGGCTTGTGTGAGCTGAGGAAAGAAAAGAAAGAAGGACAGGCTCGGGGACGGGACACCGGGTCGTCGTTAAATAGGCCACTGACCTCGTCCACCGCTCTCCCGCAAAGGAGCGGGAAATTACCGCCAGCGCCGGCTGCCCGATTCGGAGGACGCTAATCCAGGGGCTCGGTGGAGGGCAGCATTGGAGGGCACATTTGGATTGGCAGCTCCGCTCCCAAGTGGCAGCACATTCGTGGGACGCTTGACCTGGGAAACGGCCGCATTGCCGCTGGATTTTGCGGGGCCGGGCGTTCCTTCCCAGGTCACCCAGTCAGCGCCGAGCCGGGGTCTGGTGTGCTTGGTTGTCGCCCACTCCACTTCCAGTTTAGTGTCTGCGAGGTGGGGGGTGGCGCTTACTGCACGCAGGTCCCTTACAATACGCAGATACATTCTACACTCCAGACCATGACGCCCATTCCCTCCCTGACTTTTGCCGGCAAGGCCTCGCCAAGTGTTTTCCAGGTTCGAGCTGTGATAGGAGGAACCCGCTAGTTTGGAACCAGTTCTTTCTCAAGGTCGTATTTGCCACTAGACGGGCATTCCCAGGGCCGAAAACGAACTCTCGGCTTTGCGGTGATTGCGCACGCAGCTCAAGTTGGCATGTGGTCGAGAAACTTGAAAGGGTCCCGTCCCGTTTCCGCCGTCATTCATCCCATGTGCACGCACCGACTCCGCTGGACACCGGGTGACCCCTGCATTCAAAGGAGAACTCAACTAACTCTGGGAGTTCGGACGGCAACTGAACGCCCTTGTTTCTCCACTGATGTCAACTCGTAATGTGTGGTTGAACGTCTCTCTCTTTCGGCCGCCAAAGCCACCAAGTTTGTACTACAACCTATATCGGGTTGTAGCTCGCTCAAGAGTCCTCATGCATCGGTTCTCTTTTTGTTCAATTCCAGCAAACTGGCACTGTATGAAGACAATCGTGTAGCAAGAGTTATTTTGGAGTTTGCGGAGAGCGCTTTGCTGCGCGGGGCGCTAATGCAGGTACGGTTGGCAAAAGCTTCTTCTCATTTGACCACGACCACCCCTCCTTCTCGGCGGCAGACCCTGTCAGGAGACAACCAAGCGAGATAAGGTTTCCAACGCTGAGGAAGGTACGAGCCTGGACCTCGATAACTTCGAGTGGCTGTTTGTTAGCGAAAGTGCTTAATTTGATCGGTCAGATCTCGAAAAAGCAATGAATCGAAGATCTGGCGAGGAGATGACTCGTGAGATTCGTGCTGGCCGAGGCGGTGGAGGGATCAGCAATAACTAGTTCGGGAATGACCCCGACCCTGGGGCATGGTGACGTGCGGGACTGGCAGCGCACGAGGAAAGGGGGGAAGGATCCATTGGCAGTGATCATCACTCCTTCCATCTCGTCGCCGTTCCATGTTTTCTGTTCGAGAAAAGCTCGTCGTCGCCTGCCAATCATTTCATCTTTCCAAGAATGGAAACTCACCCAGCGAACCCAGTTGCCAATACAATTTACCTCTGTGGCCCGGTGCTCCTTATTGCGAAGCTATGGACTTCCGCCCCTGCCGTTTCCCCCCCCCCTCCTCCTCAATTGCTCAGCTCTGTCCCTGAGAGCCATCCCCACAAAAACAGGAGGACGTGGAAGCTTACACTAGGCCAGAAGCCCCACCACGGCTCCAAATCAACAGAAGGAGGCTGTGCCCTCCTGCGTGTATATGACCGATCGACACACCCCAACTGCCAACCAACTGCCTTGGAACGCCCCCAGACAGATGCGAGGAAGATGCGAGTGCCTCTTCCCTAACCCTCCGACAGACGCACATTCTAGATGCCCCATCGCACCACCACCACCACCACTACCACATTAACTACGAAGTACAACCACAGTTTGCAGCAGTTGCCCAACCGACAGCTGGCGGCATCTTAAATTCCGGTTTGCCCGATAGACCGGACGCTTTCAACAAGATGACACTACCCAAGCCTTTCGGCCACGCCGCACGGCCTGACTCCGGGATCGCGGAGCCTGCGGGTCCCGATCTGCTTGGTTTGCTCATGCATTCGCGGTAGCCAAGGCCGACAAATATGGCCCGAGTCAGAGATCGGGTGTCCCGGCACGAAATATCACTCAATTGCATTGGCCGAGACGGCGGTTTGTTCGATCCGATAACTCTCTATCTAATACTCCACCCTCGTCGACGACATCTCGATACTGCGTCCTCGAGCTTCTTTCAAGTCGACAGGTGCAAGCGCCCTGATATTCTTACAGTATGCCACATCCAACAGTGGACCGGAATCTACACATCCAGTGATGTCGGCTTGGCCATTGGATCAGACTTTCACAGAGCTTTCATGATGCAGCACGGCGGCTGTTTTACAGTTTGACAACTACTCTTGCGTCTCTGTTTCACGATACCGACACCGAGTTGAACAGTAGACTGCAGCAGGCGCAAAGCAGGCGTACCGCAGATGTGTTGCATTAGGCGCAGTTTGCGCAAACACCTTCAGTGTAAAGGTGCGTCAAGCACTCGAAGTTGACAATAGGCGCCTCTTCCAGCCAGGTTGCTGCAGCCAGGGCTCAATATGAGAACCAGATCCGGGAAGACGGCGCTGCGCTTCGAGGACCTTGAAAGCGGTCAAAGGGGCTCTCGTCATTGGAGGGTTTGCACGACTTGTTTAATACCACCGGACGACGCATATTAAAACCGACTTTGAAAGAGATCGAACAATCGAGATGTGAGGCGTTTTGGCAGGCTGACTTTTCGCCGACCGGTAGCTCCTCGATAGCGGCCAGTCATCGGCCTTAGTCTTTGACTGCAAATGCGGGATTATTATGGGGCCGCAACACAGCACAGCCCACGCCGTCGCGATATCGTCGGCCGTTCGGGGCTGTGGCTACCGGGGTTCTACGGGCACCCTTCGGCTCTCTGCCGAACTCGAGTGAGCCAGCATTCTTTTCGAAAACTGGTGCATCAAGGCGGAGCGTCAGCTTCTTCGATGCTCCAGGCCGCAAATACCAGGGCTTTCATCGGGTCGCTCAGTCGAGCATTCCTAGCGTCGGTCAATTGCATCGCCTAATCTAGGACTTGCGAGCGGTCCACCAACAACCACACCATGGGAGTATCAAGGACGCGGGGGCGATCGAGGTGCGTTGGGTCGCCGACGGCCCGTTTGCCTCAGGTGTTGACGCCGCGGCCGAGCATACGAAGGACCGATCCCATTGGACAGCATAGGAAGGACGAGGTTGGCAGGGCCCGTGCACCCCCAGTCCAGGACTGAGGACGAGACGGTTGGAGCGGTCCTTGCCTGTTGCGTCAGGCGGGGGGGGTGAGGACGTCCTGTAAGGCGACCGCCGCTGAGCCTCTGCGCATTCCTTGCGCAGCCGCACACTGCGCCAACCAACTGCCTAGCCCACGCTCTTCCGACATTCAGGAAGCCAAGCGTGGAAGAAGCGGCGGCGGCCGCCAGTGTCCACAACAACCGTTCCCGTCTGCGCATCTGCCCGTTCGCCGCGCTTTTGCGGCAGCACAAGTTGCACAGTTACCACCGGCACGGGTTGACAGAAACAGCTTATTGTCAATAGGTTTGGCACTTATCGTCCTACGTTGGTCATCTATTCAAACGCCAATCTTGTTCAGGGCGGAGGCCACTCAAAACGGTCGTTCCCCACACACAAGTATCACACGGCACCCGTGTATAAGAGGTCTGCGCCGCTGCCTAGCCGGTATCTTGGGTCTGCAGCATCCGGACCTTATTACTCACACTCACTTTCTGTCTTCCCCTCGGAAGGGTATCACGTTTTCTTCGCCATGTTTTCCCGGTTATAGATCTTGAAGCCTGCATCCCCAGGTTCCTCTCGTTACGGCACTGGCTGCCTGGGTCCGGTTCCGAGTGACCAGACCGTGAACCCTTCCCTCATCGTCACTCAATCTCTTCCCTCGCCGCCCCAGTCGTCGCTTTGCCCCACAGCTTCATCGGATTCGCTCTCTCACCTCTTTTAAGGACCGGTCTCTCCCTCCCCGCTTCGTCTACCTGGCGTCGGACTCCCAAGTTTTAGCTCTCTGCTCGCGTCTCATAGCATCCGGCTCGCCCTAGGATCTTCGTTTTTCGGACGATCGTGTCGTGATCGTCTTGTTAACGCCCTCATGGACTCCCAGGCCGGCCCGAGTGCCGGTACACCAGCCGTCCATTCCTGCCCTCAGTGCCCGAAGGCATTTGCCCGTCTCTGTGACCTGAACAAGCATTCCAAGTCGCACACTCGCCCATACAAATGCAGCGACTTGTCTTGCAAGTATAGCACCCTCGGTTGGCCAACGGCCAAGGAGCTGGAGCGGCATCACAACGACAAGCACTCAGCTACCCCACGCATCTTTCCCTGCAGGTTCCAACCGTGCTCTTACTGGTCCAAGAGAGAATCAAATTGCAAGCAGCACATGGAAAAGGCCCATAACTGGAAATATGTCAAGAGCAAGTCAAAAGGCAAACGCTCGGCCGCTCAGCAAAAGGCCGATGACAGTGCTTACAGGCTCCAGAGCTGCGCCGTGGCTGTTGAGGCGGGCCATAGTAGTCCAGCTGTTCCGGCTTCGCACCGCTCAATGACTGCCGCCCCGAGCGGCGGAGACTTTGTCCTCTTCGACGATCAGGAAGACGCCGTTGGAGACGATGATGACCCGCTCTGCCTGCAATACGACGACACCGACGCCGCTGAATCATATTTGCCCTGGACATCGCCGATGACTCGGCTTCGGGACAACGAGTTGCTCATTGAAAGGTTCAGTCAGACCTACAACAACATGCAAGGAACCGCGAACACGATGCCCAGCACCGGCGACGGTGGGATGGACCCCGTTCTCCCCGATGCCACACTCCGAGTATTCCAACACTACCACCAAGGAGATACACTGGGTGCAGATGCTGTCGCGATAAAGGTCGAATCCCCAGTCATGTCCCTGGACCCCGCTCTACCCATGAAGAGAAAGTTTAAGCTCTTCGAAGCACCTATACAACAGCGAGGTCAAGCTCCTACATCGACGCCTTCCACCAGGTCCAACCGCGGCCGGAAGCAGGGAACAGGTCAGGGAGCGCCACTTCCATCTAGGTCCCGTTTCCCCTCTAAACGTGGAGACGGTAGTGGTGGAGACGAATCCTCTCCGAAGAAGATGAAGCTAGATCCCACCGAGGACTTCACCGATACAACCATGCCTGACATCTTCCGCCATGCCCACCCGGATATGTAGTGAGTCGGCGCTGCTTGCCTACTTGGCTCTCCCTAGCCGATATTTTGCTGACTGCCGCGCCGAAATAGCGACAGGAACCGATCCGACAAGTACTCACCATGTCATACTGTGCATCGAGAAATCTCCACACTTGTGTGAGTATCTGCATTACAAACGCGCTCTCATCAATGCTGATCTTGGCGGCTAGCCGGCATTTGAGTAGGCCAGCCCATCGCCTCCAGGTGACAGACCGGGTTATATCCTCCTTCGACATTGAGGACCCAGAATACCAGCATCCAAGAGCCGGGGTCTGCCGAAACTGCTGGCAAACTTTCTATGACCGCTCCGATTTTGATAGCCACTTGTTTTTCCCCTGCCAGAGAGTATCCAAGGGAAAGAGAGAAAAGTGGCGTGTGCTTTTCGAGAGCTTTACCCCGCTGCCAGCATCGACCAACACTGCTCTCCCGAGCGCTCAGCCGACCCAGCAAACCCAAGAACAGTGGGGCCAGCTGTCGGAACATCTGGGCGACACGCTCATCCCCGATGGCGATGTGGATCTGGAGGCTGCGAGGACCCCTTCCACCTCGGTCCCGTCACCTACTACCCTCCAACTGGCGGATCCTACCCCCGTTGGTTCCGTAGTTGGCCGTTTCGTTTCCGCGGACGAGCATGATAGACTGCAAAGGGAGCATGAAGCGCTGCGCGAGAGGCACCGGCAGCTCGAGCGGATGACGCAAGCCCTCCTGATCAAGCAACTTGTCCAAGAAAATATGAAAATCACCACGGCATCGGGGCGAGAGATCAAGCCACCATCACTAGCCGCGTCCAAAAAGGGCCCCTCCGCCACCTCACCAGCAGTATCTGACCGAGACAGCCTTCTTCAACACATGAACTCGCAGTCCACCGATGTTGACGTGCATGCTTTTATGGAGGAGATGGAGGACACTCGCCAAAGTCTCTCAAGGATGAACTCAGGCCTGAGCACCGCTTCTCGCTCCACGATCCACCGTGTCCCGCCAAGTCCGCCTTCGCGTCGTGCTGAGCTTCCAGCCTCCAATAGCGGCAATGGCGAAATGAGTCAGCAAGTTAAAGGTGCCGTAGCCCACCAGTCACCGCCGCCGTCGATTCCCGACTCAGGTTATGGCACGGAAAACCGGCGCAGCAGCTTGGGGGATCTTACGGCCGGCGCAGGACAACAGTCCATGCCAAGGCCCCTTACACCGCCGTGCACTGCCGAGTCGGCCGGAGAGAACAACAAATCGGGGCGTGGCGATGGCGACATTCCATGGGGCGGTGAAAACCCCTCCCAACAAACTCCAAGAGCCCACACCAGCAGCACGCTGTCCCCTCAACACCACAGTCAACCGGGCTTCATGATGGAACAGGACATGGCCGAATACAACGACGATTCCTTCAATATATTTTACGAAGACAACATCCCACCCACACGCTCTTCGCCACCGGGGTTCACGTTTGAGTTTTCCTCGCAGGCCGAATAGCACGCGAGGGGGTTATCGATAGAACAGGTCTAGGCGTTACGGATTTGCAGCGGTATGAGAGATTTCGCGAATTTTGACACGCGTCGGAAACTTGGGAGGTTAATGGTTGGAATGATGAGGATATGAGCGATGTCACATATTGCCTTCGAGGTGCACACTGGTTGTGCAGCAACAATTTGCTAAACGAAAGATGAATCCAGTTCCACTCATTTGATTTTTACAATTTGCCATCCTGAGGTGTCACCGTACGGTTTAAATGCCAGAGACAGGCTCTGTCTCTTGTGATATTGACCAACAGTAACTACCAAATTTCCTCTAATTTATCACGGTCCTGCAATCCAAGTTTCGAAACAACACAAATTGTAGCCGAATTCTCAGCTCCATGCATAACAAGACCGCAAGGTCTGGATCCCAAACGAACTCCTTCTCTTTGGACAGACTCATAACATCTAGTTCAACGAACTGCAACTCCCATATTCCTCCTGACAACCCAGCAGGGGCGAACACGCGAGAGCGTCGTCGCTGCATCTATCTGCCAGGCTGCAGCATTTGCCGTACTTGCTACCCTCGCACGTCTGGCCTGCCACGAAGCCACAGCGCCCGTTGGTACTAATCGGGAGACCGGTTGGCGTCGGTTCGTCGGATGACGTTGCTTCACAACAAAGAGTTCATGTTAGACTCCTGAATTGTCGACGGGGTGAAAATCAGGGTGGGGGGTGGATAGGGGTATATGAAGGGGCGGTCTTACAAGGGACGGTTGTTGTTTCCACGGAGCTAGTCCTGGTCTGGGTAGAGAGGGTTGTCTCGGAAGGGGGAACGCTCGTCGTCTGGGACGGGGGTACGGTCGTCGTGTCCGAAGGGGGAACAGTCGTGGTGCTCTGCTCCCCATCACAGCTGCCCCACTCAGGCTGGCAGCCGTTATCAGACGAGCAATGGGCGTCGCTATCGCCACAGTAGCCGAATATGGAGCAGCAGGGACCGAACTCCGTGCCGGCGCACGTCACGCCGTTGCCGCAGGTACCGTCGGTGCTCGGACCGGTGTACGTCGGTTCGATAGAGATGGTGGTCCTCGTCGGACCAGTGGGCACAGTGCTAGTCGTGTTGGGGGGGGCTACTGAGGTGGTCGGCACGGTGATGCTGCCGTCGGGTCCGTTGCGATACCAGTTTTCGGCGGGATCGCCTAGGCACTCGCCCACCGTCACGGCTCGGTAGCCGTTTTTGATGAGCGAGGTCAAGATGTAATCTGTCAGGTTATACACAGTCTGATAGTGGATGTCGTGCTCGATCTGCAGAAAACTGTCTTCGGACGGATCGGAGCTGTCTATGGCGTCGTCCCAGATATCTTTACTGGTCTGGATCTGGGCCTCATCGTCGTGAAGATATCCCTCTGTGTCGAGGTCAAAATATATCGCGTGGTAGCCGAGGGACGCCAAGATGCTTTGGCAGTAGTCCTCGCAGATTGAATAAGGGGGTCTCATGTACGTCGGGAAAAACCCGAGGATGGAGTTGAGCGCAATTTCGTTCCAGATCATTTGGTTCGAAAATTGCGTGGTGGTCAACTGGCTGGCGTTTTGGTGAGACCAAGTGTGACTAGCGATCTGGTGGCCTTCGGCATGCATTCTCTACGAATCCGTGTGAGTCTCTGTTGTCCGCCGCTAATTGTTACAAAAGCACCTACTCTGATGATCTGCGGATAGCTGGTCGTAGGGTCATTGATCTGTCCCTTTCCGAGATTTGTCCCAGTGATGAAAAATGTGGCTTTTGCGTCGTAGCTCTAGCCGTGGGTTAGTCAGCGTGCTACTCTTTTGGATACGTCACCGTGTGGTCTCGAACCTTTAACTTGTCGAGGAGATCGTTGGTGTAGATGTACGGCCCATCATCAAAAGTGAGAGCAATCTCACCGGCATTGACGCAGTCATAGATGCCGGCTCCTCCATAGGCTATGCCCCCAAGCTTGGGCCGCTCCACCTTCGAGGTGTCGATTCCTTCGGGCTTTTTGTTCTGTTACTCTGTTAGTTCAACTCTTTAAAGCGGTTCTAGGTGATATTCACAGCGTCGCAAGCGGCAGCGTAGTTTATTTGGCAGTCCGGTGCAGAGCAATATTCTAAACCTGTTCCACACCACCTGTCGCTTCTGTCAGCTTGCCCTCCAAGGACATCGAGAAACAAGGTGAACATACCCTTCAAAGGAACAACACTCCCCGTCAGGACAGCTTCCGTAACCAGGTCCGCAGCGTCCCTCGTCGTCATCGTCGTCTCCGTCATCTTGCCGCTTCTTTAAATCACCCCGTCGACTAGTTGGCCTCCCTGTAGCAGGGAGTCCGCCAAGAGACGTCCTCCTTCGCGCGCTCAAATCAGATAGGAATCCCCTCGCTCCCAAAAGCTTTGGGACATGCTGGCCATGGTTGTCGTGGGCCAATGCCAAGCCAAGTGAGGCGGCCAGGACAGTGGACGACAGCCTCATCATGAATCGGGCTCGATATTACCTCCTGCGCCTAAGGGAGACAATGACGCTTGTACATCCGAAAGCTCACAGCATGCACTGAACGAAAGTGGGTGGGATGAATATACCAGAGACACGATGGGTGTTGGCAAACGAGGGACTGCCAATGATATCAAGAAGGATAGAAAGCTCCCGCAGCGGCACAAGCCCCCGTGTGCATGCAGTAGGGTCACAGACGAGAGTGACGGGAAACCAAGGCGGCGCTGGGAGGGTATCCGGGGAAGTATAAATGAAAGTGGCAGAAGCCACGTTCCCGGGACCTGCGAACACCCACGTTGCGATGGGCTGCTTCTATATTACCATCCATACTTCCAGCGAAGGTAACCTTGTTATTCCTTGGGGGGTCAAACCTTTTGTTGGCCTGTAACCATAGCTTTACGGTTGCTTGTGGGACTGTCATGTTCGAGGTACCTGATCAAAAACAGGATATGTTCTGCAGGCATGCAACCATCCTTCGCCGGCTCGGGTCCAAGGATCTGAATGGAAAACGCGGGTGGTCGGTTGTTAAACCCTGCCAGCCGCGCCACGGAGGTGATGAGAAGCACGCAAGGTATCCCCGCACATGGCCGATGCTGCAAGCCAGGGGACAGAGTAACGCAAGCTCAATATAAAAAGGCCCGCATTGGCTTGTAGAATGTCGGATAGCCTCGCATCCAGCCAGTCTTTAGATATTAAGTAAACAGGCCAGTGGTCGCGAACGATGCAGCTCCCGCTTCGATACGAGCAGGTTCCTTCGGAAGTCCTAAACCGATAGAGTACCCTCGACATCAAAGAACAAGAAAATCGAGGCGATCGGAAAAGCGGAAAGCGAAAGGCGGGCGAGGTGCGCTGATCAGTCATGAATGCGCAACGAACCGAAAGCAAGCCGAAGAGGGCGAGTCTCCCTTCCTCTGCAGTGCCAGGGTTCAACGGACAATAAAATGTATCTTGCTGTAACCAAGGGTAGGATGGCGGCCCAGACTGTAACCATCAGCCGCAAGTATTGGCAGCCGATTTCCGGTAGATCTGGCGCCCGGGGCAGTTGGTCTCGAAGGCTTGGTATTCCCGTAAAGAGGATGACGCGGCAAAATATCCTAAATTCGAAAAACGACGCCCCGAAATCACGACTGCGCATTCCGGCTGAAGTCGACCTCAACAACCCTGTGGAACAGCGGAGTGGACGGGCGACCGACCGGGAAGTGAGAGAGAAGGTTGAAAAACTAGCATCGCAAGCTTGCAACGAGCTGTCTAAGCGGCTGCAGGGTGAGGGATACCAGTCAGAGTTCATATTTTACAGAAATGCCAGTTTTATTTAAGAAACTTCAAGTCAGAAGTGGCAAGCATACGGAGCTCAAGAGAATAATCGCAACTCAACACATGATCAACCTGTGATTGGTTATGTTAGGTGCTCCTGCCTCAATCTGCTCTGAGATTGGTTTCAATGGTCACGGTAGCTCCTACCTTCTCACCAATCTGGGAAGCGACCTCGAGTCGCTCCTGCAGAGTTGGAGAACAACAGACGGTTGCGAACGGATGAATTAAACTAGACTCGACCAGAACGTATCCTCCAGTCTCAAACCGAACAAGACTATTTCTATCTAAGATACCTTGCCTGGTGGCATCACTGGCCATGAGGCTGAAGTCCATTTGGTTTTGGGACCATCACGCCTATTCTGCCGACATTTTCGTTCCGAGCGCTACGCTGAGTACGAGCATTTCATAACTGCGGGCTGCAGGGTTGAGACTCGACTTAGCACCAAGCTGCTGTGGTGTAAAGTGAAGCAACCACGTTTTTGTGCGACATTGCCGGGATCAGTAACAGTTTTGTTTCTGTTGTTCTTTTATTTCTTCTTAATTTTTGGGTTTCCTTGCCTGCAGTGCAGCAGGCCGGGGCGGTCGTATGCAAGCTTCCGTCCACTCGACAACTCCACGTTGACGAACGGTAGTCCGTCGAGACGCCGTGGTAACGTGCCATGCATGCTCCAGTCGCCAACCCAGTGAGAGGTCTTGGTTCTGCTTCCGCCTGCCATCCGAGATGGTCAGTTGGTCCCTTGGCTGGTTCCTCGACACTTGCCATGGTACAAAAAGGATACCACAGACGGCCAAAACAAACAAAGCGCAAGATGTCGTACGCTAATAGGCAACTGATGAGTGGGATATGTATGAGTTTTCACCTCGGATACGGGGACCGATCTCGTGAGGAGGGTTACAATACTACTCGAGGACGCATGTTGTGCTGCACCGTCTCTGACCTTAGCGTCAATAGGGAACGTGTGCGTGGCGCTCTGTATTCCGCCCCGCGGGACTTGCTGGTAAAGTAACAGTCGTGCTTATCACTCTCACAGTGAGTCAGGCACATTATTCTTGCACTTTTTTGGGGTTTGACCAAGTTGAAGCCAACGAGGGCGGCCGCAAGTGGGTGCGAAACAAATATCTGATCTACTTTCAGTCCAGCTTTACAGATATATACCGTCTATCAAACCGCGACAGCTCGAGGGGCTATTGAAGCCAACATGGTAAACTGTTATGTTAATAAAAGGACCGACATTGCCCCCTGGCGCATCGGCGTAAGAGATAATAATAATGTTATGTTAATACATCTGAAGTCTCTCCTAGCTAGGAAAAGGCAACCAAGAGTATATAGTTAGGCAACTTGCAATAGAACTCACCGGCAACCAGTAAACACCACCAACACCCTCATACAATACAGGGAACCATTCCTCATCAACACCATCATCTCATGAGAAAGTGTCATGCCCCTGAAGGGAAAGCACCCGCCTCAAGCAACCATGGCCCCCACGACCCCGGCAATCTCGCCAAACAGGACCCCCTTAAAGACGGCCTCCCCCATCTCCTCCCCCCACTGACCGGCCTTCCTCAGCGCAGCCTTCCACTTCTCCTTCTGCTCCTCTCCGAGCTCCTCCCACCCTTTGGCTTGCCCATGCCGCGCCTCGTCGTGGTCCTCCACCCTGACGACCTCCTCCTCCGTGACATGATGCAGGACCACCACCTTCACTGCCTCCTCCTTCTCCTTTTCTTCATTCTTCTCCTTTCCCTCACCGTCACCCCCAACGTCTTGCAACGCTCTTTTCGTCGCGTGATACTCGGCCAACAACCCACCACCGTTGGCGGCACCCTCACCACCACCACTGCTCACAACCACCGGCACCGGTTCGCCTGCGTTGGCGTCCACGTCGGCAACGGCGTAGAACCGCCCAGGGCTGTGCCAGCGTACGGGCGTAAACGAGCGCGCACCGACAACGGGCCGCGAGACGCCCTTGACCTCAAGGACGCTCTGCAGCAGGAGGGCAAGAAAGGCGAAGACGAGGGCGGAGCCAAGGAGGAGATTGCGGGGGGAGGGGCGGCGGGCCCGGAGAGCAAGCGTGTACTGCGCCGTGCGTTGCTGTTGTGGTTGTTTTTCATTTTCTTTGATGCTGGTGGAAGTGCTTGGAAGGAGGCGGGGTCGTAGTGGGAGGGAGTGGATCACGCAGGTGTTGGCCATCGAACCGATGGAGGCGAGCTTGATGTGCGGGGGCTGTTGCTTTTGGTTTGCTAGAGGCGGTAGTGCGGAGAAGGCGAGGCCGGAGATAGGGCCGGCGTGAACTTCTTTGAAGGTGGTGACGGGATAGAGGTTCGAGATGAGGTTGATCTCGCCGATGGACTGGTGGTCGAGGGTGTAGAGCGTGATGGAGCTGTCCTGGCCCGTCACGGCGATGACAAACTGGGTTTCGTTCTGCTTGGCCGACGGAGTGACTGGTGGGGAGAGGTTCCGAACAGCCAAGCTTGTTGCGCGTGTGACATTCTTGGGGAGTTTTGCCGAGATAGCCAATCTACCTTGCCCTTCCTTGCCTTCCTTCCCCAGGTCGGACAGGTTGGGAAGACGGAACCCCTGGAGTACTGCGCCGCCTGATTTGATATTCGCAACCGCCAACACGAATGTTGGCGTCAGGAAGCGGATGCATCGTAACGAAGGGCGGTCTTTGGCCCCGGTTGCTACGTCCAGGGGCATCGACCAGACGGAATACGGGCCGCTGGTGGCCGTCTTGCTGACCACCAAGGTGTAAATGCCGTAATTATCGCAGTATACCAATTGGTGCTCGTCATCGGAAATCTGCATCATATCCATATCCAAAGCTTCCTTCGGAAGCTCCACCTTCCCCCTCAACCGGGGGGCCGGGTTGTTGCTCGTCGCCGAAGCCATGTCAAAGATGGTGATCTGCGCATCTTTGGAACGGCCAATGGTACCCGTTGCGGCTGCGCCAACCGGGCCCGATATCTTCAGCAACCTCTGATATGCCTCGGTGTCTTTGGTCGAGAAGAGGGCGGACCTTGAAACCTCCGTGATCTTGGGTTCCGGATGTTCCTTGGCCGCCGAGGGTAGGTCAACTGCAAATACCCTAAAGTGTTCATTTTTCCCCTTCTTCAGATCTTCTTCGGCTGAATTGATTCCCGCATAGACAAGAAGCGCGTTGTTCTTGCGTGAGCCCACAACAAGAGTGTTAACGCTGTCCTCGTCGCGGCTGAGCTCAATCTCTGAGACGATCTGAAGCGCAGCGTCGTGAGATGCATCCAGCACGCTGATCTTGTTCCCAACCCCGCTGCGTGCAGCTCCACCTCCTCCGCCCACTACGAGACGATTTGCATCTTCGGGGTCGAAATCGAGCGCATATAATGGGTACGAGAGCCGTACCTCGGCCGAGGGTATCGTGGGCGCCATCGAATACGGGGCAGATTTGGGTCGCGGCAGTCGTTGAAGGGATCGGGTTTCGAGAGTACGGCGCGTTGTGATTGCGAGAACTCGGCAAGCTTCATGCGACGTCGCAGCCTGCACCAGTACTCGGTGATTCCGTCGTAAGAACAGTGAGTGCCCTCGCGACAGAATGACGGCGATGTCCCGGGCAGCGCGCTGTCGTCTGTCTGGTGGAGTTTTGCGCCTTCTCTGTCCTTTAAAAGTCTATCCAATCAGCGAGTGGCCGTCGACGGCCCAGATTCCTTAGCGGGATGTCCAGCAGGGGTCAGCATATAAAGAGTTTCGACCAAACAGCGATTGCGGATGACGTCGGCATCTTGGCGCCTCCTTTTGGTACGCAGGTCAGGCAAGTGCATCGTCGTGCAACTTACGAGAAGTGCCTTCGGAATCAGTACATAGGTAACTATATGGAATTTATCATTTACAGGTGAGATGGAAGATTCCCTCGAACAGCCTAGCTTTGCTCTCAATCTGGCCCATCACGCCGCCATGTTCACATGGACTGCTTTGGTATTGCAGTACGGTGCCAGCCCAGCTTCTCCCAGCTCTCTGCCAATGCCCGACTGCTTGACTCCGCCAAACGGGACCCTGAAATCGGAGTCGTTACTGCTGTTGATCCAAACCATGCCCGCCTCAATCTCCCTGGCAACCCGATGCGCTCGCACCAGGTCTTTGGTAAAGAGAGCCGACCCAAGGCCGTACGTCGTGTCGTTGGCCAGCTCAATGGCTTCTTCCTCGGTCCTAAATCCGACAATCGCCACGCAAGGACCAAATATCTCCTCGCGAAATATCTTCATGCTGGGCTTCACGTTGGTAAACACTGTTGGCGCGACGAAAAAACCCTTTCCTTTTTGAGGTAGCGGTTCACCACCCAGCACAACTGTTGCACCCTCCTCCTGACCAGACTTGATATACGAGAGAACCCTGTCATACTGAGCCTTTGTCACCTGCGGCCCCTGAAACGTGGTTTCCTCAAATGGGTCGCCCACCACCGAGATTTCCTCGACCTTGGACTTAAATCGCTTGACGAACTCATCATAGACCTTTTCTTGAACCAGGATGCGTGACGTGGCGGTGCAGATCTGGCCTTGATTGCTCATGATACCAATGTGAGACCACTTCGCCGCGAGGTCGAGGTCGGCGTCCTCAAAAACAATAAGAGGTGACTTGCCCCCCGTTTCGAGGGTGATGTTCTTCATGGTAACCGAGGCCATCTTCATGATCTCCTTGCCTGTGGCGGTGCTGCCAGTGAAGGCAACTTTGTCCACGTAGGGATGCTGTACCAGAGCTGCCCCCGCCTCCCGCCCGTGGCCGTTGATGATGTTCACCACGCCCGGCGGAAATCCGGCCTCCTTGATGAGCCGCGCTACGTATAGCATCGAGAGAGGCGTCTGCTCGGCAAGCTTGAGCACTACCGTATTGCCACAGCAGAGAGCTGGTCCCAGTTTCCAGGCGGCCATGTCCAGAGGGTAATTCCACGGAATGATCTGGCCGCACACGCCCAGAGGCTCCTTGAGGGTGTAGGCAAATTTTGCGGGACCGACATCGATGACCTGGCCGAAATTCTTGTCGGCGTACCCGGCGTAGTACTTGAGGACGTTGACAACCTCGGGTACATTTTCGTTTAGGGCGACTGAGTAGGGCTTGCCGTTGTCGAGGCACTCAATGGTGGCCAGCGTCTCAGCGTGCTGTGCTACCAAGTCGGCCAGCTTCACCATGAGGGCGCCACGCTCAGTGCCGGAGAGTGACTTCCACGAAGGGTTCTTGAAGGCCTTGCGCGCGGCTGCTACAGCCGTGTCGACATCGTCGGCCGTGGCGGCGAAAACGGAGCAAATCTCCTCCTCCGTTCTGGGGCCGAGTTAGCCTGCAAACCACACTTTTCTCAGTTGGCCGTCGAGGAGTACCGACGTGGGATTGATGGAGGCGATCTTCTGCTCATTGCTGCTCCGGACAAACTCGTTGTTGATGAAGAGGCCTAGTGGCTGGGTCCACTTCCTGCCGTTGGGCGCTTTAAGTTCAACCTCCATTTTGGAATCTTTCTGTTTGCTTCGTCGAGCCTGCGACGTAGATGAGAATGTGCGCGGCAAAACACCAACGATGATCAGTCTGCTCGCCTCACTCCGGTGTCCGTGACTCGGGCACTTCCAAGTGCACAATGTTCGTGGGAGAGCCCTCATTTTATCTTCATTCCCGCCTTCTTTTCTTCTGACCCCTCCTCTGTCCTGGCAGGTGATAGGTGGTTGCACAAAGTGTGGGGGTTGCTTCCCTTTTCGGTTTTCTTTCTCTTGCTGTTTCCCTCCCTCCTCAGGCAGAGAGCTCCACGGATCGAAACCGAGGGTTTATTGAGAGCGAGTGAGATCGAGGTTGCCAAGAGCGCGGTGGCATCAGAGGCTCACAAAGTAAATGATTTGTGATTATGGACCGCCTTGAAGTGCTCTTCTCTCCGGATGCGTTCAGCTTATAAGTTCGGAAATAATAAGATTTGTCAACCATCGGACCCCGACGCACTTTCCGTCTCTTGAGCTTCGAAAGGTATGTTTTCCTTTTTTTTTTTTTTTTCCTTTTCTTTGCCTTGTTGAAAAGGGTTGCCTTCAGAAAGAGCAGGTGTGACGGAGGGGGAGGGGCATGCTTGAGACGCCTCTAGAAGATGCGACCAATCAGGGCAACTCGTCATCCTGAGCATCCGACGACAAGACCCCCCTGCTGTTGTCCGATTGCAGGGGTCTTGTGACATAACAGCCCAGGGCAGGGAAGCAGGACATCCAACGCCTGCGCCAGCCAACTTCGCAAGTGTCAGTTTGAATCTTTGCTTCTCCATCTCACCAACAACACAATCGTGCCGCCTTGGATATGCAACAACGAACCCTCTCATCATGATCGAATCAACGGCATCGCCGTCGCAGGCGCCGTCCCTGGCCGTTGCGCTAGTCGTGCTCTTGTTCATCTCGGTCGTCGTCCTCCTCATCCTCCGCTACTACCTCCCCCTCCGCACCACACCCGCCTTTCTCCTCGTGCCCGTCTTTTTTGCGCTATGGCTTCCCGCAAGTATGGTTCTGCTGGTGCCAATAGACCTGGCTTCCAGTGCCCAGACGGACAATATTGCCGCCCGGGGCATATGGCTTGACGAGAAAACGCTCCGGGTGTCGTGGAGGATAACATACTGGCTTACCTTTGCCCTGACTTGGTATGCGCTCCTTCCCTTTTGACTGCCGTACGTTTTTTCTTTTTGGCTCTGACTTGTGACTAGGTTCATTCTCCCAATACTAGGCGAATACTCAGACTCTGGATACCGAGACCCAAAGGGAAAGCTTCTCGACTCCCTCCGTGCAAACGCTCAGTACTATGCCATCGTTTTCGGGTCCGGCGCCCTCGGCCTAATCTACGTTCTCATATCATACGGTCACTTCTCCGAGTCTCTCAAAAGCACCGTCATGGCCCTCGCATATTGCTGGGGTTTGATCCTAGCTATCTACCTGATGGGTCACGGCCTTGTTTCGATACCTCGCCGCCTCTTCCGCAATGCGAATATCAGCGGCCGGCTGCGCCGAATCCAGGCGCAAGCTCCTAAGGTATACGAGAAGATGGAAGATGCCGAGATAGATTTGGAGGATCTCGAGCTGCAGGTAGCCGAGCTTAGCCGACGCAAGGGCGGTAGCGCCAGTTTCTTCCAGGACTGGATCGAGGAGTTGGCCGACATGACCAACCTACCCGAGTCGCAGCCTAGCCGGGTGAGCCTTGTCCGGGGATCTGGAAATCAGAGTCCAATCCCTAATGTCATCACCGAAAAATATCTCGCCGAACTCACGAGGAGGCTGGCCAGGGCGAGGCACGCTCGGTCACGATACGTTAGCGAGTGGAACCGGCTGCTAGAGGACGCTGTCACAACCCAAGCGATACTGGATTCAGCAGCCTCAAAGAAGCTGGATTTTGGCAAGGCTTCCCCTCACGCCGGCTTCTGGGATCGGCACACCCTCTTTACGCCCTATACACGCTATTTATTCCACTATCACATGGTCCCGTACCTGCAGATCACCCTCGCTGCCGTCCTGTCTCTCGCCTCAGTCTGCATCGTCTGGTCTGAACTCGTGAAGGGTCTCTTTCCCCAAGTTTCTGTCATTCGGTACAGCGTCATCCATCACCAGGTCGCCTCTAAGGGGCAGGTGGGTCTGGCGGGCCAAATCATCGCTGCCCTCTGGATGGTTTACATGTGCGCGGCCGCGCTCATCTCTGTGACTGAAGTCAAAGTCTGGCGCGGCCGCGCTCTGGTGCGCCGCAACACCGCCCATGAGTCCGCCTTTTGGTATGCCAGCCAAGTCGCTCGCCTCAGCGTGCCCCTCACCTACAATTTCATGACCTTCCTGGGGAGCATCTACCGCGATACCGTCTTCTACGACTTCCTCGGCCAGCTCATCAACCTCACTCCGCTCGGCAAGTGGTTCGACTACCTCTTCCCGGCCTTCATCCTGCTCCCCGTGTGCGCCACTTTATTCGGCCTCTACGGCAAAGTCAAGCGTGTCGTCGGGTTTGGCATGGTTGACGCTCTGGATGACGACGAGGAGGATGACGCCACCAGCCGGCGCGGCGCTACGGGCGCGTGGCGCGAGGGACGCGACCTCATCGAGCGCGAGCTTAACGGCACGTCGGCCGCCATCCGCGCCCGCCGCGCCGACGCCATCAACAAGAGCAGCGGTGGCGGCAACAACCGCGGCTCGGGACGTTCGACCCCGGTCCTGTCCATCCCCCGCGCCGGCCGGAGAGACGGCGCCATCAGCGGCGGGACCGGACCGACTACCCCGTTCGGCATGTCCCCCACGGCGGGCATCGCCGGGCTGACCCCGTCTAGCAGCCGACGGCCGCAGGCTAACACGTCGGCGAGGAGGGTCGGCCGTGCCGAGACCCGCTTGCCTCCCGACGAGGGCGACGACGAGAACTTCTTTGAGGCGCTGGGGCACCGCGTCAAGAATACCATCGATACGCTCGACACGCCCAAGTGGCTGCAGGACCTTGGGCAGGGCATCAAGAAGCCCAGATGGATGGGCGGCGACAAGGGGCTGGGCGGCAGCAGTGGGAGTAGCAACTCGTGGGGAGGGGAATCGGATGGGAGGAGGTGGTTTGGTGGTGGAAACGGCGAAGGGAGGATAAGATTGTGAGTCTAATATTTTGGACTCGTTTGGCTTAGATAGCGTCTTTCCGTTTTTCTTGGATTCCAACTTGGATGCCCGTCCGGTGTGACGCCGTGTACTAGTTTTCTTTTGGCGTGGTTCTGGGATTCGACGAAAGCATTGGGCGGCGTTTTCGGGACCGGGGAAGTCCCGTGAAACGAGGTTCTTCCTGGCTGATGTATATCACTTTGTATAATACCCTACTGGGTTGTATGTGATTTTATCGAAATTTTAACTGGTCACTGAATTTTGTGGCGGGACGCAAGCTCGTGCGGATCTATTTGCTACGACAACGGGTTGGCCTGATGATCTTGGTACGGGTATACACAGACTCTCTATACCAGGTCAGGGCTGGCTCAGAAGAAAAATACCCAAGGTCAAGCGCAGCCGATGCTTCGACTTGTCGACCGCTCCACTTATCAACCACGCCTATACGACTCCCTCATCAGTAAGCAACAGTGCCTTTCAGAAACAGTAGATCGAGATATGGGAAATCAGTATGACAGCTGCATTTTACTGCGTCTTTGCCGGAAGAAAAACCGGAAAATGGTCGTCAATACTTAATCACATAGTTGTGTTGTAAGCGACTCCGTCGCGTGTCCCTGGGTATTCCTATAACGAAAAAACAAATACGGCCACCAACCCCTCGTCCAATACCTAGGTTACCATCCCAATGTCAGAGTAATTCCCGTATGCTATTCATCCATGACTTTCCTCCAATAGATACCATTCCCGACGAAGAAATAATGTACGGATTACCGAGAACTGTGTCCACCTAAACCATTCTCGCTGTCGCACAGCAGGCTGAGGTGGTTGGAGCCTTAGACAAAGATGTCAACCTCTACAACCCCGCCGATGCGTCTGGCGTTGTAGATAGCCAGGACAGCAGCATCCCACTCGGCCTCGGTGGCGACCTTTCTTCTGCCAGAAGGGGTCTGGATCTCGTAAACGGGATCTTGGCTGGCGGCCTCGAAGGCGGCCTTGAGGCTGGAGAAGGCACCGCGCGCAATTAAGTAGTCAGTGTGGCGATACGTCGTGGGCGGCATAATGTCGGCGCCGTCAGTCTTGTCCTTGACATAGACGTGGTACTTAAGTCTGGCGTTTAGGGGAACCTCGACCGGGTAGGTGCTGTCGTCCTCGTCGAGGCCGAGCACCGCCTCGTCGCGTTTACGCTTCTTGCTGGCGACAGCGTTTTTGACGAGCGCCGCGAAGAAAGACTGACCATCAGCAGCCGGTTCTTCGAGATGAATCAAGGTGGGGGTGGCCGGCTGAGCAGAGGAAACCGGGGACGAGGATGATGACGCGGCCCCGTCCGAGTTGGCGTTCTTCATCGTAGCCTGGGTGCGTAACATGGCGAGAAACTGCTGCTTTGTATTGGTGTAAATGCGGTAAAGGACCATGACAAAGCCAGATAAGAGACTAGATGAATCTGTCAGTGATTGGGTTTTTGTGAAGAAGAAAAGAAAGAAATGTGCTTACATTGATGAGTCCCTGGGCCAAAAGTATTTGCGGGTTGCTGCGTTTTTGTGGCTTTCGCCGAACCAGGTACGGCCCCAATCCTTGGAGATGAGGAGGTACAACGCAATTCTAATGAGCACCTTTTTGGTAGCAGTTGCGGTACCTGTGGGTTTAGAGATGAGCTGGATGAGCTTGGACTCCTTCAGGACTTCTTTGATGTCCCGGCTAAGGCGTTTGCCCTCGTCTAGACTCAGCTCAAGGTGACCGTAGAGAGTTTCAACCTTGGTCTTGCGATCTGGCTTTGGTCAGCTATCGGTTGTTGAAGAGGGAGATTCTGGGGGACTCACTGAGGGTGATGTAGTACCCGAGTTCCTGAGCAAGCTTCAGGTCGTGATCAATCCGCCGAGGCAAACGTACGAACGAGTTGGTCTGGCTTTTTGCGTAACGGAAGCCGGGCATGTCAGTCGGAGAAATCTCGATTTCATCCTGAATCGCATCACTGTTTCGGTTCTCTGCTTGAGCATTAACAGGCGGTTCGTCGATTGGAGCGGCCTCCCAGAGGCCAATGAGTTCAGCTTCCCGAGCCGCATCATCGAGAACTTCCTCGGGCGATCTTGTTGTGGATTCAGAGGGAGAAGCAGCAGAACAAGTAGAATGCTGGGTACTAACCACAGAGTCACCTGAAGTGTGTCCATCTTGGAGCGATAAAAAGGCATCCAGAGGATCAGGGACCGCGGGCAGAGTGAGTTGAGGCAGCGACAGCTGCGGAATCGAAGGCGAGGTCGGAAAGGTCAACTGAGGCACCGCGGGTGCGCTCTGCTGATTCCCTTGAGCATGCGCCGAGACATCGAAAAAGCTGAGCAGAGCAGTTGTGTTAGTCGCCTCTTGGAGACGCTCATGCGACAAAGACGATGATGGCTCACTGTCTGGCTCGCACGAGGGCGATGGCTCGATAGTGCCGGCTTCGATAAAGAGAGAAGCCGGATCGATCTCATCGCCACCGCCGAAAAGCGAATCCAGGTCATCATCCGCTACGCTGTAGCGGTAGACTAAGTCAAGGTCAAAAGTCTCAGCCATCGTGACAATCGAGTCAACCGAATGCCGATGCTGTGGGTGTTGCACTTTTTGAGGTTTGAGGCGGGGGGAGGAAGGCAGCAGCACGGAGATGAGGTTGACTGGGCTGGAGTTGGTTTTTGCCTTGTTCGCCAAGACCGCGTAAAGCCTGGGCAGGAAAGCGTAGAGAAACCCTAACCCTACCAATTGCTCTTCATGAGCCAGCACTCTCCTCTTGCACAATCGTCCCGCATGAGCAAGCCATTCATCTAGTTCTTTTTGCTTTTTCGGTTTCCTAGGATGAAACTAGGAATTATAGAACAGATCAAAGCTGTGTGTATGTGTTTTTCAGCCTCGATTTTGAGCACAACATTCAACCAAATCTAACGGCAGCACGGCAACACGACACAATGGTACGAAACTCATGACCAAAGAGATGATAGTGGCAGTTGCTAGGCCGTTAGTGGTATTTTTATTCTCGAGATTTCCTTTGCTTCCAATTACCTCGCGTGCTATGCGAGATTCAAGTTGGGCAAATGCGGATCAGTTTTTACATGTTCGCTTCCAACCTATCCACCCTGCCACATCAGAGACAAACTGAACACCTGGACGAGGCAGGTTCGGTTTCCTACCAACCAATCCGCGATAATTTAGTTGTAGCAAATGCCTGACCAGATGTTTGATATCTGCTATGATTCTATTTTTCTCGTGGTTTGTTGTGCACTTTGACGCCGAGCACTTGTCTAGCAGATTGATTTACACTCAACGGAAGTTAAATCACAGCAGTGACTTGGATTGCGTTGGATAAGCCTCACAAAAACACCGACACTTCATAACAGGAGGGAACCACAATTGACTTAGCGGGAGGTCCATTTTGGGTGCGAGTTGAATGAAACACAAATACGATCCTCCGGTTACGGCTCGGTCATGGGCCGCTCCCCAGGGTCTTCGGCCAATGGTCCGGGGTGCTCACAAGAATTGGGATCATCTCAATCCTTCAAGGTCATGTGGTTTGATTGATAAACATCCTAATCCGGATGTCCTCACTTACTCACATGAACCTGACGATAGCCGCCCACACCACACTGGTCCGCACTGAATTCAGCGCTTTCTTAAGGTACTCACCCAGCCACTCCAATGTTGGCCTGGGATCACTGTTGGCTACGGAAAGCGAATACAGTGGCTCGTCGACAACCTCGGAGAGAGCTCTCGGACGTCATAACTACTGCTCATTACCCATCTTCCAACGCTGCTTCCCCCGGACGATGCTATCCCTTGTCCCATGTTGTGTCGACGTGGGTGCTGGGTTCCAGCCCAGCGACTCAACTCCCCGCGACTTGCTAGGATCCCGTTCCGGGCCAGTCGGAATCTCAGCCGCACAACGAGACGCCGTCAGATGACAGCACAACCGTCTGCTCACCCGCCTATCCGCTTCTTGGGAAGATCCCGCCACTTCCCAGATCAGGGAAACTGGTATCAAATTGCAAGCTTCCAGGGATCTTTTGGAGATCGACTGTTGGGCTGAGCAGCACATTGCCAGATGGCGTCTACGTGTATTCTCTGCAAGGACCATGCCATGTGCCAGTCGTTGAGTCATACAATGATCACGGCACCCATTACAGAGGTAAACCACAACCTACAGCGTTCGTATTACAGACTGAGGAGACAGTCCTTGGCGAGCCAACGGGCGGTTTTGGCAAAGCCCACCGCAAACGGACTCACCGCCGCCCTTTTGTGTCTCAACAACTTTGTGACATCATAGCCCGGCATGTCTCTTGTGGCTCGCTTGAACTGTTCACGTGATTCAATATTTGCGTCGCCCTGGACATCTCTACGGTTTTAATTTGAAAATCTAGATAGACATGCCGGAGCATGAAGCAGACCGCGGGGAATCTTCTTTGGAAGTCTAGTCAGGGGAGATAAAAAACCGCCCAAGAGACAGCAACACGTCATCTATCTAGAGGCCCATTGGGGGCAAGGAAAAGAGAGAGAGACAGATAGAAGCGCCGAGACACTACATTTTGTAAGCGAATCTCGGCGTCCCCTCGGCACCGACGTTGACCCTGAAGACGGCCCCACCGAGCCTCCTGCTCTCCTTGTTGTCGCTGTCGCTGTCTGCGGCCGTGGTGATGACGAGTTCGCCGCCGCCGACGAGCTCGCAGCACGTCGCGTTGCGCGTCGGGATCCGGACTTCACCGATCAGCTTCCCTTCGGGCGAGAGCTTGAGAACCCTCCACTCGCCGTACACGGCGTGCCACAGGTTCCCCTCGGTGTCGACGCGAAACCCGTCGGGCTCGCCGGGCCCTTCATGCCGATAGAAGACGCGCTGATTCGACTGCTGCCCCGTGGACGGGTCGTAGTCCCACGCCAGGACTTCCCGCGCGGTCGAGTGCGTGAAGTACATAGTCCGGCCCGAGGGGGAGAAGCCGACTGAGTTAGGGATGGTGAGATCTGTGAGCGTCCGGGTAGCCGGCGCGCCGGCGGTGAAGTGATAGAGCGAACCTTGATTGATAGCCAGGGTTTAGTAAGGACAGGAAGGAAAAGATGGGGAGGTAAAAGGAAAGCGACAAGATCAAGAAAGGTGGCTGGGAACTGGGAAAAGGGGTTTGAGGTGATTGGTGAGATGAGTGGGGAGAAGGTGATAGAATGGAAATCATGATGGCTATAGTTCAGTGTAGGGACATCAGGCCCACATAAGATGCTGTGGGAGTCGACAATTGCAAGGGCTGACGGCGGCTTCAAGTTTCAGGTGAACAGTGCGTGAGATACGGTTTGCAGGTGAGCGGTGGTGGCTTCTGCTTCTCGTGTTGCTCTACAGTCTGGGAGCATGCCACGTAGATGGCTTATACGACTCGAGCTTCCATCCATCAAGCAAGGGGAACAGAAAACAGGAAATCAGAACTTACCCTCTGGCTGAAAGGGTCCCTGGCCAAAGTCGGTCATGGTGCCAAGCCAGAAACGGCCGTTTGGGTCGACAACGCCGTCGTTGCTCCGAATCCGCTCGGCCTTGTCATCGCCAAACTTGGAGACATATTCGTACTTGCCCGTTTTCCTGTCCAGAACGGCCAGGCCCTGCTTAGCCCCGATCAAGAGAACCTCCTGCGGGTCTCGCCCTTCGATGTCGGCCGTCACGGTGACGGACTCATCGAACTGAAGCGTCTTGAGTGACGAGGGGCCGTCCGTGAGCGAAACCGTGTGGAGCCGCTTTTGGATGATGTCGACGAAGCGCAGCGTGTTGGTGGCAGGCTCATAGTAGGGCCCTTCACCAAGCGAGCAGTGCGTCTCGAGGTAGGGCTCGCTGACGTGCCACTGCTGAAGATCCTGGCCTGCCATGGCTGTTGTTGTGGTTCTCGGTGATAGTTGGATTGTTGTGTGTGACGGTATGTGATTGGTTGGGGGATACTCTCCACAACCTCAGTCGCCCGCTTGGTGGGATCTTGTTCCCAAGGTACGATTCGCCGGAGGATGTACGACAAGTCACACAGACGCTATGTGCGACGGAAAAAGTTGACGGTGAGCTTATGGGAACTTCAAGTACTCGCAAGCAAGCCGCGAATGGAGTAGTACGCCTGGCATTTTATGATGTGGCCTCGACACCATGTGGGGAGCCACAGGGAGCGGCCCAGCTCGCGGGGTAATAACACTCCAACCGTCTAGTCGGCTCACGGCCCTTAGATCCGCAGCGGCGGTTGATGTGGACAGCCGACGGGAAAACGCCGATGGGACTTGCTGTAGACTCTGGGATTTTGCCCCGGCACAAGATCGAGAGCCGAAGCAGAAGCGAGCGAGGACGATGGGCGCTCGGTCGGGGGCTCGCAAGACATGTTGGGAGTCGCCCTTGGGCCTTGCGAGGAAGGATGGATGAGCCTATCAATAGGTGGTTAATTGAAGCGAAATGTCAATTCAGCGAGTTTTTGGGTTGTTGAAGCGAAACTTCAATTGAGTCATGGAATCCTTGAGACGTGTATACATATTGAAGAGCAAGGGAAGCAGCTTCGCTTTCGAGATAATGGTCTTTTGAATCTCATCTGTGCAGCCATTGGATGCCACAATTCTTCCTCCCGCAGCACTCTTTCCTGACATCTCATCCGCAAATTAGGACGCATTAGCCACAGCCATGTGGCTGTCGAACGCCTCGTTGAAAGTTTCGCCCAAGCCTCCTGTGGTGCCTCATGAGAACCTACACTACTTTAGCCAGGAGAAGGGCATTGTTAAATTTATGAGCTGACATATCGCGGTCTCTCTAGCGGGTTGTTCGCTGCCGCAAAAGGCCCAGAATCCGCGCAGGAGCCGCCTCTGGACTATGAACGAGCGAGGAGTACGAAGCAATCTTCTTAGGACAGAGCAACCGGAGACAAGTCAGTTATTGCTGCGAGGTGTTTTTGCCCTCAGCTTGTCATGCAGAAAAGAGAATTTCAGCGACATTTGGTTTACTAGACACACCGAATTCGCGCCTGCACCGCAACATTTCCCGTTGCGGGCGCTGAATGCGAGCTCGGCAAGCGCCGCCTTTGGTGCCCGAATTGGCACAATTATCAGCTCACTGCAGAAGGTGATAGCATTACATTCGCAACAACAACATCATAGAGCCCGTAACGCATCCATCGACTTCATTTGTACCTACCTGGTGCATAGATATGCATGCTACAAGTACATGACCTGTATTTGAAGTAAGTATCCTCCTCGCATGTGTACCTGCTTACTCCGTACCATGTTGCCTTTTGCTGGAACGGATTCTTGCATAGCCGGTCTGCTGTGCCACCACACCACCACTGACTGACTCGCAGGCGCCTCCTTCACTTGGGTGCGTTGCTGTTGTGGTCGAGATGGACCTCTCAATTTCTCCGATATTTGATGCCCTGACCATTTTTTGGCTCCTGCGGCTTCTGCCACGATTCTGCGCTTGCGGGCATGCAGAGCCCCACACGCACCCTTACCTGCATGCGCACCATGGTTGCATCTTGATGTGCTCTGTGCTGTTGTGGTCGGGACCGTTGGGTCTGAGTTGGCACCGGTCACTCCCAGTCAAACCGCCGACGCATGCATGCCACCTGTTCCCGATGCCCTGGTTGGACGTGGCTCTCGAGGTTGATGCTGTCGAGGGCCATCACAAATTGTTGGCCACCGCTCGTGTTTGCGACAAGAAACTGGTGTACGAGAAGCCGTTCGAGAAGGGAGAGCATCCCGTGACTGAACACAGGGGGCTTCGATCTGGACGTCAGTAGTTAGCCAGAGCCCGTCAATCCTCGATAAGGTCTTGGGCCGTGGGGGTGGGGCGCTGAGACATTGCGCTCTACTTGAAATGGCATCATCAACGAGAGAATTGGGCTGCGAATTTGGTGGTCCTGCCTGCCTCGGCTGCTGGTGTAGAGCGTCATCTGCGTCCGTACACACTGTCCATACCTGACAGAATTTTAAGGCACTGCCCCTAGCAGTAGTTGCAATGTTTAGATCCCTTGGCTCGTCAAGGTCTTTTTTTTTTTTTTTT